>JAZGTH010000073.1:2127500-2162500 GCA_036877525.1 Chromobotia macracanthus | reverse complement strand
CAACGCCAATGCCGTCAAATACCAGAGCCAGAACTTTGAGACTCTCAGGAGCGAGTGTCTGACCCGCGGTCAGCTCTTCTGCGACCCCGCATTCCCAGCAGCTCCAGAATCTCTGGGCTTTAACGAACTCGGACCGAGATCTTTCAAAACCAGAGGAATACAGTGGAAAAGACCTGGGGTAAGATCACAGCAGCACAGGTACAGATCACAGCAGCACAGGTACTGTCACAGTGACAGAGCACAGCAGCACAGGTACTGTCACAGTGACAGATCACAGCAGCACAGGTACAGATCACAGCAGCACAGGTACAGATCACAGCAGCACAGGTACTGTCACAGTGACAGATCACAGCAGCACAGGTACAGATCACAGCAGCACAGGTACAGATCACAGCAGCACAGGTACTGTCACAGTGACAGATCACAGCAGCACAGGTACAGATCACAGCAGCACAGGTACTGTCACAGTGACAGATCACAGCAGCACAGGTACAGATCACAGCAGCACAGGTACTGTCACAGTGACAGAGCACAGCAGCACAGGTACTGTCACAGTGACAGATCACAGCAGCACAGGTACAGATCACAGCAGCACAGGTACTGTCACAGTGACAGAGCACAGCAGCACAGGTACTGTCACAGTGACAGAGCACAGCAGCACAGGTACTGTCACAGTGACAGAGCTATAAAGTGGCTGTAGTGTAGACTGGGTTCAGAGCTGTGGACTGAAGCTGGATTTGGGATTGCTGTTGTTGGAGCAAGCCACATTTCTGGGTGATGAAGTAGGAAGTGTTGTACATGAAAGTTTCAGCAATTGTGGGCAAAACCCAACAAGTGACTCGTGCTGTGTGTATCTGGATGAAAGAGCATCATGCCGTGAGTTTAGATGCTTTTGCCTAAAACTGCCACAGAAAGTTTCATGTGTTCTCGCACTGTTCTGTAGGAAGTGACGTCCAACCCTGAGTTTATAGTTGGAGGAGCTACAAGAACTGATATTTGCCAAGGAGCTTTAGGTGAGTGTTTCAAGCACCGCTGCCTTTCACTCCACTTTTGTCTTTTGAATTTTTTGTGTGTCTTTAAAGCTTTGGATAAAATCCCTTCAAAACACGTTAAAACACTTGCATGTTTTATTTTTATTTTCTATGCCACAAGTTTCTCTTGCTCACCCGCTGACAGGAAACTGCTGTCACACATTGTGTGAAGACGCTGAAGTTTTATTATGAGTAATACTGCGTGTCTCCAGGGTAAATTTCCTGCCTGTCACAGAAATCTGTGTGTTCTCCTCGAGTGGATTTCCACAGATTGTAAACCCTCACAGTAAATCACTTCACGCACATACAGAAACCTTCTGTCTGTGTTTGTGATGAGGGGTGCCACTGTACGGTTGCATAACAACAGGGCAGGATTACTCCAACATTTGCGTTAGAAAACTGCTTATTATATTTCATCTGATACTCTGTTCGTGTGTGCTGATAGTGGAGATGCATCATAATGAATGAAAAGAGGAAATGCGTCTCTTAGCAACACTTTCAGTGTTGTTGCACATGATGTTTAATCAGGAACAGTTTTGCTCTGTGAAAGATGATGCATCTAACTGAAGAGAGAAACATTACAGGCGTTTCAAAGCCTCATCAACTGATACAGTGAGGAGAAAATCTGAAAGACATTCATGTGGAGGCAGCAAAAAGCAAATCATTTTACACAGAACACAGAATAGGCCTACAGTAAACATCTAGAGGATGTAATCTCATCATATACTACTGGCTAAATCTGAATGCTTTCTTCATTAACGTTGATTTCTGACTTTGTATCTTTTGTATGTTGCTGCTTTGTTTTCAAACTTGAAAGCACCACAATAAATATAATATACAGAAAAGGTGGAAAATGTTGATGTTCATTACAAATATTAAATGGGCAATTTGTAATATTTTAATATTGTAAGTTGATCAAAGCTCCATGTCTCTGCAGGTGACTGCTGGCTCTTAGCAGCGATTGCCTCTCTTACCCTCAATGAAGACGTTCTGGCCCGTGTCGTTCCCCCTAACCAGGGCTTTGGGCAAGACTACGCTGGTATTTTCCACTTTCAGGTAAACAGACAGAGTTCATGTGAAAGAACAACAGATCTTTTTGTGTCTAACAATATAAACACCTTAGAGTTTTCTTGTGTGTTTCAATTATTTGTCTTGCATGTGCCTTGACATGTACAACAGCTGATTGAACTAAAAACAGAAAGTAAGTCAAGACAGACTTTAAATGTCAGATTGACAAAACCTTGCCTGAAAGTTTAAAATCATTTGACTGCTAGTTTACTGGTTATATATAAAGCCTTGTGTAGTTTCAATGCTTGGACAGTTTGAAGAGAAGTTTATAAGGTTATATGCTTTAAATACTTTAAATACAAAATTTAAAGGAATGTAGGCCAGGGTAGCAGGTTGCTAAGGTGTTGGGCTAGTTGCTAAGGCCTTACTGGGCAGTGGCTAGGGTGTTCTGGCTGGTTGCTAAGCAGACAAACAGACTTTAGGTTTGTACAATAGCAGTGTGCTGCTTCAGATCAATCCAGATCTTCTGTATGTTCTCACATTTTGAGAGAGACTCAGAGTTGGCTCAGCTTTATGGGATGGTGGAACGTTTTGGTCAGGACAGGAAGTGAGTGACTCAATTCAGCACCAATAATCCCAGAGGAAGAGCCCTCCCAAAATGTGTGTGTGCTCAACTTTACATTGTATTTTAATCTCTGAATTCTACTGCATGTTGCAGAGGTATCCGATTAAAATAAGAAGTTTATCATCTAACAGTGTTTGACTCTTGCTGTTGTGTTGTGTTATGAGGTACGGGTGTGTTTTGTTCTCCGCTGCATCCTCTCTTACGTAAGTATTTGTTATTGGGTTGTAGTTGTGGCAGTTTGGAGAGTGGGTGGATGTGGTGGTGGATGACCGACTGCCCTGTAGAGATGGAGAACTGCTGTTTGTTCACTCAGCCACGGGATCAGAGTTCTGGAGCGCACTGCTGGAGAAGGCCTATGCCAAGTGAGTCACACCATCGCCTGTTCACAGGCTTAGTGGTTTCTCTTACATCTTAATATCTTAATAACTGTGTTCTAGCTTTCTTATTTGACTTTCTGTCATTCTGTAGAAGTTCAGTCAGGTTTATCTGTTCAGGATATTTACTAGTGCACTGTAGGCTGCAACAGAATGTACTAATTTACTGAATCTGCAACGTACAGGCTTTGTGCTAAAAAAATCATAATCAGATAAGTGAATATATCAATTGCTAAATGATATAGATATATATACACTACCAGTCAAAAGTTTGGAAACACTTACTTTTTCTTTGTTCATGTATTTTTTAAAATTTATGAATAACAGTAAACTTGTCAAAACTATGAAATAACACAAATGTAACTTCAGGAATTATGTTGTGACTAAAGTTTATTCTAGCATATTCAATATAGTCACCCTTCGTCTAGAATTCACAAAGATTTTCTTGACATTTTCCATCACCCATAAGATTTTAAAGAGTTTTGAAGGAGTTTCCCTCTATCCTGCACTCTTATTGGCTGTTTTTTTTCTTCATTATTTGGTCCAAATCATCTATTTCAAAAACATTTTTTTTAAGTTGTAGTTTTCTAATAACAAAACTTAAATTGAAATTATGTTGGTACAATTATATTATATTTTTATTTTTACATTTTTAATGTTTAATCGAATGTCTTTAGATTTTTAATATGACATTTCAGTCAAGTGTTTCCAAACTTGTGACTGGTAGTGTATATCTATATATATCTGTATAACTCTAATAACTGTAAGCCAAACCTAAAGTCACTAAAATGTTAAAAATTGTTAAATGTTAATATGTTGAAATTATAAATAATCAATACTTCTACTGAAAACCAAATGTTTTACAATGTTACTTTGTACTGCACACTGAACAGAGTTCAGTCTGTCAGGAAATTACATGTTCAGTATGCAGTATGTACCTGTATATGGCACACAAATATAAGCTGTTTTTCTGACTCAGACCTTTCTTATTAACATATGCACCCTTCATATTTCTGACACACATGAGAATGGACTCAGGCCTCGTGTGTAGGCTTGTTTCTGGTTTTACTGTTGTTGACAGTCTGTCTCTTTCTCTGTGAGTGACGGTATTATTGTTGTGGGTTATTTAGGGTAAATGGATGTTATGAAGCTCTCTCTGGAGGTTCCACCACTGAGGGCTTTGAGGACTTCACTGGAGGAATTTCAGAGATGTATGAGTTGAAACGTGCTCCGTCCAACATGTTCCAGATCATAAGGAAGGCTCTGGAATCTGGAGCTCTGTTGGGCTGCTCCATTGATGTATGAGCCATCTTACATGTGTACAGATGTTAAAAGTTCAGCCAATTTTGTTGTTATTAATCGCTCAGCCTGTCATTCCCAACCTATGTTTTTATGGAAATCTTTTTTGTGACAGTTACACTACACTGTAGATACAGGTGGACCTGTATATACCTTTAGGAAAGATACAGTGAAGTATGTAAACAGTTCCTGTGTGTTCTTACAGATCACCAGTGCTGCAGACTCTGAGGCCGTCACACACCAGAAGCTTGTGAAGGGACATGCTTACTCTCTGACTGGAGCTATTGAGGTTATTTAGAGTGTCTCCCTAATTGTCTTCATAAATCTACTGTTCAGAAACTGATCTGCTTTAATTTGGCTAAATTAGGATGCATTGTTTTTGCTTTCCCTTGCTTCTTGTGAACTTTGTTTATAACTTTGTCTAAACCTCATGTTCTGATCCCTTGCTCATGTTCTTGACCCTTTCACCTTGTCAGGTTAACTACAGAGGCCGAAAGGAGAAACTGGTGCGGGTTCGTAACCCATGGGGTCAGGTGGAATGGACAGGAGCCTGGAGTGATAAGTAAGACCATATCAAACTGTTGAAACACCTGGTCAACACATTGTTTTGTTCTAGAGTGAGTGCGGCACTAAATGAATTTAATTAAAGATTCTTGTACTTGAACTTGTGTCTAACAACACCCTTTATTAGTGACTGTATTTGCAATATAAAATGACTTTTCATAACTTATTGTTTAATTACTTCCATTAATACACGTTTAGCTCTTCTGAGTGGAACGCTGTCGGTCCATCTGAACGTGAGAATGTGAAGGCAGAAGATGGAGAATTCTGGTACAATCATGTTTATTTTGAACATTTATTATCACCATTGAAGCTCTTCCTGGCACTTTTTATCACTTCCTGTCTGTATTTTGTGTGCAGGATGTCGTTTTCAGATTTTGTGAGACATTATTCCCGTATAGAGATCTGCACTCTGACCCCAGACACACTGACCTCTGACTCTGTCAAACACTGGAGCGCCAGTAAGTTTGATGGCAGCTGGAGACGGGGCTCAACAGCTGGAGGCTGCAGGAACCATCCGTGTGAGAACCTGCAATCATGTTACACAATCACTGCAGAGTGGAAGTGTGCTGTTTATTGCATGTGGCAGCAAGTGGAATTGCGGTCCTTATTTAAACGGCCAACTGGGTCAGATATAAGAGTGGTGGTTCAGCAAATTATGTAATTTGTGAATGAGAGGCTATATATGAAGGCATTCTGAGTAACTCTATATAGAAGTTACATAAGACCTATACATTCTTCAGACATTAAGACTGTCCAAACTTCTTAAACTCTCAGGCAGTGCTTCATCAAACTACTGAAACATTAGAATTTAATTTTCAGTTTTCTGTTTCTATTTGATGCCAATAGTGGATTAGAAAACACACTTCAGCTTTTCATTGTGGAGATTGCATATGATGTAATAAATGATGCAGTGTAATGTGTTGTTTGTAATGTCAGCTGATAGTTTGACGTTCTGTGCAGACACGTTCTGGATGAATCCTCAGTTTAAGATCAAACTGGATGAGGAAGATGATGATCCTGATGATAATGAGGTGGGCTGCAGTGTTGTCATTGGTCTGATTCAAAAGAATCGCCGTAAAATGCGCAAGGCCGGAGAGGACATGCACACCATTGGCTATGCTATCTATGAGGTGGGGTTGCTAAGATACTTCATTGTCTTTGGTATTGTAAAAGTGTTTCATGACAAACTGTGATGGGTGCTGTTTACACAACTATTATTGTTTTGCTTCCATTCCAGGTTCCTCCTCAGGTGAGCAAAGTGAACTCACTCCAGATCCACCAATAGAGATGTGGAGTATTCACATACACACACAGAAGTAGGAAACAAGATGATCATAAAGACTTTCATACAGACATCTCACTCATGACCTCTTTTGACTGGGACACTCAGAACATCCAATCAGACACCTAGCAACACCTTAGAAACCAACCAGAACACCAAAGCAATGCAACAGAAACATGAGACGAGCAGCTGCAGGCACACAAATGAAGACCTCATTCTGTTTCTGACCATTTAACTGCAGTTCCGCGGGCAGAAGGAGGTTCATCTGGATAAGAACTTTTTCCTGAGTCATGCTCAGAAAGCTCGATCTGAGACCTTCATCAACCTGAGAGAGGTCAGCACCCGCTTCAAACTTCCTCCTGGAGAATATCTGGTCGTTCCCTCCACCTTTGAGCCGCACAAGAACGGAGACTTCTGTGTGCGTGTGTTTTCTGAGAAACAGTCTGAGATGCAGTAAGTACAAATATTTACAACAATATAGCAATTTATAATATACATCTTTGGACTAAAAACTGCATTACACATGAATTTATATAAATTATATCATACATGTACTTTTGAATAAATCTGTTGTATTTTGCATTGTGAGCATAATTTTATAATTCTTTAATGTAATAAAAATGTATCTGTTTATTTTTTGATTTTGAGTTGAACTATGAACCAGACTAGTTCTATTTAACTTACTAAGTTGCCTCTTTAAATCTTTTTACAGACAATGTGATGACCCTGTGGAGGCAAACCTGGAAGATGTAAGTGACTTTTGTCTGGGTATAATTCTGCTGTTAACTGTGTTCTGTGACAGTGATAAACACATTTTCTGTGTCTTCAGGAGACAGTGTCTGAAGAAGAGGTTGATTCTGGATTTAGAGGACTGTTTACCAAACTTGCAGGAGAAGTAAGTCACTTCAGACCACAAAAAGAGTCGATAGATGACTTGACAAACCTGAAAATTGTTTGAACACCTCCTGTAAATACATTACCATCTATCTGTGTTCGTCTAAGGACATGGAGATTTCTGTCTTTGAGATGCGGACAATTTTAAACAAAATAGTTGCAAAACGTGAGTTTTAATTTATCAACAATTATTGAGAAACAAACAAAAACACCAGATTTCTAAACATACTGAGGAAAAATGTTTTCTTTAATTTCAGGGACAGATATTAAAACAGATGGATTCAGTTTGGACACATGCAGGGTTATGGTGAACCTCATGGATGTATCCTTTATCAGCTTGTTTGAGTTGTCCAAGGAGACACTAATAATACAAAGTACTTCTAAATATCTGAGTTTCACTTAACTCTGCTGCAGGACAGTGGAAACGGTAAGTTGGGGTTAGCAGAGTTTGCCACACTGTGGAAGAAAATTCAGAAGTATCTGGTAAGTTTATCTTAGTTCAAAAATACTGCTTGTGTTTCTTGTGGGTTGTTTTGAGATAATATCTTCATTCTTCTCTTTGTAGGTGATTTATAAGAAGAATGACATGGATGGGTCGGGCTGCATGAGCACACCAGAGATGAGAATGGCTTTGAAGGAAGCAGGTGACCTTTAACCTTCACTCAGACTTTCAGAATTTGTTGAAATGAGTGAAGGATTTACAGTAATAACTTACAGGAGATACCTTATAGTAATTAAAGCTGCACTCTGTAACTTTGCCTCTCTACTGCCACCTCTGTTTTAAATATAAAATTGCAGGGTGCCTGTGGAGTTGATTTAAGGAGATCAGTCAGTATATACCTAAAGGTCACTGTGTGTTTGTTAGTCAAGTAACACAGTGTTTTCTGGTGATCACTGTACAGGGTTCTCTCTGAATGACTGCATTCATCAGCTGCTGACCGCCCGCTATGGTGAAGCAGACCTCACCATTGACTTTGATAACTTTGTGTCCTGTGTGATGCGGCTGGAGATGATGTTCAGTAAGGACACTGTCTTACATCTTGATTCTGATTGGTTAACACATGCTGATTCATTTTTTGGGATTGCAAGGCTACAGTTTGTTACAGTTACATGTGCATTACATTTCCAATTTGTATATCAAATAAATGAACAGAATTTTTTTCTCTTTTGTAGAAGTGTTCAAGAAAATTGACATAGACAACAGTGGCTTCATTGAGTTAAACTTTAACCAGGTAATGTATGTGTCATCATCTAACAAGTAAATCGCTTCACTTCTTCATTATGTGTCTGAACTTGAAATGTTTTTGTTTCTGTCTTGCAGTGGCTGATGTTTGCCATGATTTAAAGGACCGGAAGATTCTGAAATCTACTGGAATTTGTAAACGTGTCCATGTTGCTAGGGAGATTATGTTTGTCTATGTGTTAATCATTTCACCTGTTACTGCCAAATCTTCACAGTATTTAGATTCTTCTGTTGCTGCTTAATATTAATATTTACAGACTTAAACAACTTTGCCTTCAGAAAACAGACCAAAACCAGGAAACAGCTGTTAAAGCTGATTGTAAAGTGGCAAAATCTCACAGACGTGCATTAAAGAACCAGAGCATGTAATGCAACTCTCAACATTTTGTAGATAATTTTAGTGTCATATCTATTTTTGTATTTAAAAAATTTTTTAAACACAAAGTAAATTAAGATTTAAAATTTAAGGCCAAGTCTACAACTCGTACCACCTTACAAGCACTGGTGTCGCTGTATGTGAACGCAAATCTGGTCTGAATTCTGGGATTGTATTTGTGTCCACTGTACAGCCTCGCTGCTGAAGAGAGACTAATAAAGCTGATCCATTTTTAATTTTGTGTTGCCCTTGTTGATGTGTTGCTCCACCTCTTCTGGACTCAAACACACTGAAGCTCCATTACACACCAGTATCTGTCAGCCGAATGTAACAGAATATAAAGAACAGATCAATCACTTCTCAGGCGACACTGGCATCTCAGTAATCAGTGAAGTTAATCATCTCTTGTGTTCATTTTACCTTTATTTTCTTCGCATGGCTCTCTGTGGGTTGTTTAACAGAACTCCACTGAACCCTCCCTCACTGCCTTTACTGCAGCTGTTGTCACTGTTATTAAATCACAAACACACACATGAGTCTGCAGCCACACTGAATCACAGAACATATGATTCAAATCATACTCATTCAGTATACAGCTTCCATGGCATAGTAGGTGTGGCAGAAATCTGTATGTATCTGTAAACTGAGATCAGATACAGAACCTTATAAGGTCTTACCCAGAGAAAACAAAGACTTTCATGTTGCCCAATCCTCTTTTCAGCACCTCTAACCTCTTTCCTCACAGGAGCTCTGTGATGATCTGCAGTTCTTGGTGGGCAGAGCTACAAGGACAGACATCTGTCAGGACATGGTAAGTGTAGCAGACCTGATTCAGTACCTGGTGTAAGTGTCTCATGTCTGGTGCTCTGCAGGTGTTACATGGAACGCTGTGATAATGGTTTTGTGGATGCAGCAGCAATCTGAAAGCATGAGTCATGACAGAGCAGCTCGTATAACTGACCTTGGGTGTGTCTGCATGTGATTCATCAGCTTCCCACTGATCTTGAGTCAGTGCATGTGTGTAATCATGGCAACTTTCATCTCTGAATGTAAATTTGAATGTTTTTCATGTTTAAGCATTCCTGTCTTCATCCCGTGGCTAACAAATGTGAATGTATTTGAACACTTAAGCCACAATTATGAGTGAATGAATGATTAATCTAGATAAAAAGTTATGAAACCAAGTGGTAAACCATGCTAGAACTTTTCTTAGAACTAACTTTTCTGAGACTAGTTTTTTACTACCTTTAACAAATCTGTTTTACCAAATGTAGATCATTGTGTTAGCAGTACAAAGGCTGTGAGTTTGATTCCTAGTAAACACACATAAATAAGTTGCTTTGCAGTGTCTGCCAAATGCATTAATGTAAATGTACATTTGTAGGAGATATATGAAGACACTTCACTTCAAAATCACAGTAATCACAAGTGTAATTTATCACATTAACTAAAACACGTTTCACTAACATTTGATGGTCAGATAAGTGTTAAATTTAGACAACAACAATAAAACAATACTTGTTGTCTAAAGTTTGAACAGCTATTGTTGTATCATTAAAAATCCACCAAACATCTTTTTGTTTTTCCAGAAAAGTATGCGTGTGCTTTCTATACAATAGAAGCTATTTGGTTTGATTTGGCCATTTCTAATGCAGTTGCATTCATACACTTTTCATACACTGTAAATGAGTTTACTGCCATTGAACACAGCTTGTGTGAAACTCGGTCTGCTGTTGGCCCACTTTAACAGCTGAGAGGTTCTGGAAAATTCCTCTGCTCTGAGGTGGAGATCAGAGTGGGATGGAAAACAGAAATGGGTTCAAGCCAGTGAAAATATGCCACACCTCCTTCCATCTGTCCCCCTGCTGGCTGTAGATGGTAGTTCCACTGCTGTGCTTTATTAAAGGCAGCAGTTGAATTGTTAGTAAAGTAAGAGAGATGTTTAATGCAGAGATTTTATTTCAGTTTGAAGTGCTCATCTGTTTTATATGTTTGTGTCAGGTGGCTGTTGCCTTCTACACAGGGTGGGTCCTCACAGCCCAGAGCTTTCAGGATGTATGTGCTGGAATTTTCCACTGTCAGGTTTTCAGGCACACTTTGTAAGGTAATTTCTTATAATTTACTCTATGTGGTTTTACGTACTGTAAGTTATAAGCACTCTTCCAAAAGCTTTTCAATGTTAAAATATTCAACTCAGTTTAATATGGTGAGTCCACTGTAAGGCAACCTTCCATGGGTTAATTCACCTGAAGAGTGAAAACAGTTTTGGAAAAACCTCTCATTATTTTTGTGACTTCATTTTTGATTCTAGTGCCATAGACATTACAAACATCAACCCTTAAGTTTAGCTGATGAATGTATATAAATCTACAAACATATGAATTATAATTACAGCAAATACTGTAAGTAACACCCACACATTTTCATTTAAACCATCAATCAAATCATGACAGCAGACTTCTTCAACAGCAAAGTACAGGTCTTGTTATGTTTACAGACAAAGAAAATATGACAGAAAAGGTACATTTGAGATGTTCCAGAATACAGAAACAGATCTACACTAGTCGCTGAGCGATGGCTAACAGTTTAGAATATTCTCCCTCCATTCTGCGCAGATGTGTCGGTATGGGAGCTTTGATTCTAGTTCCAGTTGGGTTTCCATTTTCTTCAATCAAAACAACGTTATTTGAATCAAAACGTGGGGTCATTCGTGCTCCAGGCATCTTCTGACCCACTATGAGAGCTTTCTTCTTCTGTCCTTTAATAGCCAGTAAGACTTTGTCTCCCACTTTACCGACTCCATTCTTGGTGTAAACATGAATAACTTTGGGTGGTCGGTGGTGATGAGCATTTCCAAGAGCGCTGTTGTCTACCACCCTCACTCGAGTTAACTTCTGAATTGCAGCCACAGCTGCAGAGACACTGGAATAAGATTTGATCATATGATAGTGTTTTCTCAAGTATACTCAGGCAAGACAAATGGTGTTATACATTGGTGTAATATAACACTGGTGCAATACATTTAACAAAACCTGGACTGACTGATGGTTTTGTTAATCTTCGTAGTATATACTGTACACAGTGTGATGCAAATTACAGAAACTGACTATGATTAAAAGATTAATGACAAATGACCATAACAGCACAACATTTGTCCTTACAGTGTGTAACATTGGTTACTACAAAACTTCTTTAACTGTTTGCAACATTAAATAACAAAACCAGAGTTCTCACATTTTAAACTGAAGTCGTTCACAGATTTGTATTAACTGAGTTTTCCAGGCCTACAAATGTCCTAATTTTCCTAAAGTTTTCTCTGACCATGAGAACCTGCACAACAAAAGTACTGTGAAGAACGAGGAAATCAATGTGAGCACAAGCAGACAGGATATTTACCTGAAAGATCTCTGCTGCATCAGCCTGGCCAGAATCACCCCAGATAACGACAAGGCCATACTGACCTGACAAGATAAAGTTAAAAACAGACAAAACTCTCCTTACTCTATTAAAAATACATGTTCATTCCCAAATAACGAGAAATCTGTCAAACAGCTGTTAAATGATTTAACTCCCTCAGATTACCTTTGAATTCATGCTCAAATGAACTGCAGCGAGTGCGTTTTGTTTAAAAGGTATTGTAGATGCAAATAAAGTAATAAATTACCTGCTCCGCGCATTCACAATGTCAGACACATCTACCGCGTCATAACAAGGCGACGTTTGTTCTTCTATGCGACATCCTTCCAGAAAGTGACCATTAGCGCCACCTGCAGTGCCGGTGACGTTACATTACAACAAAGAGTTATTGATCAGTGTTACGTTAATGGTTTCCGTATGAGATTAACATAACATAATAAAATGAACTCTTCAAATGCACTATGAGCAGATTTTCACGGGATTCAGTTCCATGTGTATGAAAGTTTCATGTGGATGACCTCTTGTGATGTGCTTCTGTGTGAGTTATTTATATTTATGTAGCTGTGCATTGCATATATTTATTTCCGCAAGTATTCACTGGTTATTTATTTATAACATTCTGGCGACGTCCTGAAATCAACAGCTAGGGGAGTAGAAGTTCAACACATGACATTGCAGTAATGCATTTAGATTGCACAGGCCTAAAGTAAAGATGACATTATTGACATGAATAAAAATGAATGCGACACTCGACAGAGATCTGATGTGTGGGACTGTGGTTAGTTGAGGTTAATTGGTTAGTTAAGTTCGGGTTCGGCCGCCGTCGCCCCGCCCCTTCTTCAACATCCGGGACTTTCAACGGGAATCTGGAAAAGAAATTCCAGGCTGAGCGACCCGAACAAACGCGGAGGAGATTTCAGCGGCTTCAGTAGAGAGGATGACCCGCTGTGAGAGCCGTGAGGTGCTGAAGAGTGACGTGAAGTGACGCTGAAGAGTGACGCTGAAGAGTGACGCTGAAGAGTGACGCTGAAGAGTGACGCTGAAGAGTGACGCTGAAGAGTGACGCTGAAGAGTGACGCGGCGTCACACACGGGCGCGCGGACGCTCGCGTTCACATTCACACCGCCTCGAGCCGCAGACGCGTTCTCGCGCTGGGCAGCGGGAGCGCGCCCGGGTCCCAGTCAGTCGGAACCGACCGGAGCGGAGCGGACAGCCGGACAGACACGGTAAGAAACCGGCGCTGACCGAGCCACACCCGACCAGCTCCAGACGGGTCACTTCACCACGAACGCGTGATCGCGCTGCGCTGTCTGAGGACATTGACACTTCATGAGGACACGCTAACGGCTAACGGCTAACAGCAGACGTGTGTAGTATTTCAGTATGACATTTCATGACACTCCGTGTGTGTCACAGCTCTGCTGAAATAACAATATAAATACAGGTTGAATTTACACATGAAGTGTGAACCTCCGAAAGCGACTCCGTGTTCACGCGTGAATACACGATCATGATGAAGGTAATGACAAATAGAAACAGCTCAGTGTGGTGGTAATGCAGTGAGAGGTCAAGGCTTGTGTTCAGGCGTGAATACACGATCATGATGAAGGTAATGACAAATAGAAACAGCTCAGTGTGGTGGTAATGCAGTGAGAGGTCAAGGCTTGTGTTCAGGCGTGAATACACGATCATGATGAAGGTAATGACAAATAGAAACAGCTCAGTGTGGTGGTAATGCAGTGAGAGGTCAAGGCTTGTGTTCAGGCGTGAATACACGATCATGATGAAGGTAATGACAAATAGAAACAGCTCAGTGTGGTGGTAATGCAGTGAGAGGTCAAGACTTGTGTTCAGGCGTGAATACACGATCATGATGAAGGCAATGACAAATAGAAACAGCTCAGTGTGGTGGTAATGCAGTGAGAGGTCAAGACTTGTGTTCAGGCGTGAATACACGATCATGATGAAGGCAATGACAAATAGAAACAGCTCAGTGTGGTGGTAATGCAGTGAGAGGTCAAGGCTTGTGTTCAGGCGTGAATACACGATCATGATGAAGGCAATGACAAATAGAAACAGCTCAGTGTGGTGGTAATGCAGTGAGAGGTCAAGGCTTGTGTTCAGGCGTGAATACACGATCATGATGAAGGCAATGACAAATAGAAACAGCTCAGTGTGGTGGTAATGCAGTGAGAGGTCAAGGCTTGTGTTCAGGCGTGAATACACGATCATGATGAAGGCAATGACAAATAGAAACAGCTCAGTGTGGTGGTAATGCAGTGAGAGGTCAAGGCTTGTGTTCAGGCGTGAATACACGATCATGATGAAGGTAATGACAAATAGAAACAGCTCAGTGTGGTGGTAATGCAGTGAGAGGTCAAGGCTTGTGTTCAGGCGTGAATACACGATCATGATGAAGGTAATGACAAATAGAAACAGCTCAGTGTGGTGGTAATGCAGTGAGAGGTCAAGGCTTGTGTTCAGGCGTGAATACACGATCATGATGAAGGTAATGACAAATAGAAACAGCTCAGTGTGGTGGTAATGCAGTGAGAGGTCAAGACTTGTGTTCAGGCGTGAATACACGATCATGATGAAGGTAATGACAAATAGAAACAGCTCAGTGTGGTGGTAATGCAGTGAGAGGTCAAGGCTTGTGTTCAGGCGTGAATACACGATCATGATGAAGGCAATGACAAATAGAAACAGCTCAGTGTGATGGTAATGCAGTGAGAGGTCAAGGCTTGTGTTCAGGCGTGAATACACGATCATGATGAAGGCAATGACAAATAGAAACAGCTCAGTGTGATGGTAATGCAGTGAGAGGTCAAGGCTTGTGTTCAGGCGTGAATACACGATCATGATGAAGGCAATGACAAATAGAAACAGCTCAGTGTGGTGGTAATGCAGTGAGAGGTCAAGGCTTGTGTTCAGGCGTGAATACACGATCATGATGAAGGTAATGACAAATAGAAACAGCTCAGTGTGGTGGTAATGCAGTGAGAGGTCAAGGCTTGTGTTCAGGCGTGAATACACGATCATGATGAAGGTAATGACAAATAGAAACAGCTCAGTGTGGTGGTAATGCAGTGAGAGGTCAAGGCTTGTGTTCAGGCGTGAATACACGATCATGATGAAGGCAATGACAAATAGAAACAGCTCAGTGTGGTGGTAATGCAGTGAGAGGTCAAGGCTTGTGTTCAGGCGTGAATACACGATCATGATGAAGGCAATGACAAATAGAAACAGCTCAGTGTGGTGGTAATGCAGTGAGAGGTCAAGGCTTGTGTTCAGGCGTGAATACACGATCATGATGAAGGTAATGACAAATAGAAACAGCTCAGTGTGGTGGTAATGCAGTGAGAGGTCAAGGCTTGTGTTCAGGCGTGAATACACGATCATGATGAAGGTAATGACAAATAGAAACAGCTCAGTGTGGTGGTAATGCAGTGAGAGGTCAAGACTTGTGTTCAGGCGTGAATACACGATCATGATGAAGGTAATGACAAATAGAAACAGCTCAGTGTGGTGGTAATGCAGTGAGAGGTCAAGGCTTGTGTTCAGGCGTGAATACACGATCATGATGAAGGTAATGACAAATAGAAACAGCTCAGTGTGGTGGTAATGCAGTGAGAGGTCAAGGCTTGTGTTCAGGCGTGAATACACGATCATGATGAAGGTAATGACAAATAGAAACAGCTCAGTGTGGTGGTAATGCAGTGAGAGGTCAAGGCTTGTGTTCAGGCGTGAATACACGATCATGATGAAGGCAATGACAAATAGAAACAGCTCAGTGTGGTGGTAATGCAGTGAGAGGTCAAGACTTGTGTTCAGGCGTGAATACACGATCATGATGAAGGCAATGACAAATAGAAACAGCTCAGTGTGGTGGTAATGCAGTGAGAGGTCAAGGCTTGTGTTCAGGCGTGAATACACGATCATGATGAAGGTAATGACAAATAGAAACAGCTCAGTGTGGTGGTAATGCAGTGAAAGGTCAAGGCTTGTGTTCAGGCGTGAATACACGATCATGATGAAGGCAATGACAAATAGAAACAGCTCAGTGTGATGGTAATGCAGTGAGAGGTCAAGACTTGTGTTCAGGCGTGAATACACGATCATGATGAAGGTAATGACAAATAGAAACAGCTCAGTGTGGTGGTAATGCAGTGAGAGGTCAAGGCTTATGTTCAGGCGTGAATACAGATCATGATGAAGGTAATGACAAATAGAAACAGCTCAGTGTGGTGGTAATGCAGTGAGAGGTCAAGGCTTGTGTTCAGGCGTGAATACACGATCATGATGAAGGTAATGACAAATAGAAACAGCTCAGTGTGGTGGTAATGCAGTGAGAGGTCAAGGCTTGTGTTCAGGCGTGAATACACGATCATGATGAAGGTAATGACAAATAGAAACAGCTCAGTGTGGTGGTAATGCAGTGAGAGGTCAAGGCTTGTGTTCAGGCGTGAATACACGATCATGATGAAGGTAATGACAAATAGAAACAGCTCAGTGTGGTGGTAATGCAGTGAGAGGTCAAGGCTTGTGTTCAGGCGTGAATACACGATCATGATGAAGGTAATGACAAATAGAAACAGCTCAGTGTGATGGTAATGCAGTGAGAGGTCAAGGCTTGTGTTCAGGCGTGAATACACGATCATGATGAAGGTAATGACAAATAGAAACAGCTCAGTGTGGTGGTAATGCAGTGAGAGGTCAAGGCTTGTGTTCAGGCGTGAATACACGATCATGATGAAGGTAATGACAAATAGAAACAGCTCAGTGTGGTGGTAATGCAGTGAGAGGTCAAGGCTTGTGTTCAGGCGTGCATACACGATCATGATGAAGGTAATGACAAATAGAAACAGCTCAGTGTGGTGGTAATGCAGTGAGAGGTCAAGGCTTGTGTTCAGGCGTGAATACACGATCATGATGAAGGTAATGACAAATAGAAACAGCTCAGTGTGGTGGTAATGCAGTGAGAGGTCAAGGCTTGTGTTCAGGCGTGAATACACGATCATGATGAAGGTAATGACAAATAGAAACAGCTCAGTGTGATGGTAATGCAGTGAGAGGTCAAGGCTTGTGTTCAGGCGTGAATACACGATCATGATGAAGGTAATGACAAATAGAAACAGCTCAGTGTGGTGGTAATGCAGTGAGAGGTCAAGGCTTGTGTTCAGGCGTGAATACACGATCATGATGAAGGTAATGACAAATAGAAACAGCTCAGTGTGGTGGTAATGCAGTGAGAGGTCAAGGCTTGTGTTCAGGCGTGAATACACGATCATGATGAAGGTAATGACAAATAGAAACAGCTCAGTGTGGTGGTAATGCAGTGAGAGGTCAAGGCTTGTGTTCAGGCGTGAATACACGATCATGATGAAGGCAATGACAAATAGAAACAGCTCAGTGTGGTGGTAATGCAGTGAGAGGTCAAGGCTTGTGTTCAGGCGTGAATACACGATCATGATGAAGGCAATGACAAATAGAAACAGCTCAGTGTGGTGGTAATGCAGTGAGAGGTCAAGGCTTGTGTTCAGGCGTGAATACACGATCATGATGAAGGCAATGACAAATAGAAACAGCTCAGTGTGGTGGTAATGCAGTGAGAGGTCAAGACTTGTGTTCAGGCGTGAATACACGATCATGATGAAGGCAATGACAAATAGAAACAGCTCAGTGTGGTGGTAATGCAGTGAGAGGTCAAGACTTGTGTTCAGGCGTGAATACACGATCATGATGAAGGTAATGACAAATAGAAACAGCTCAGTGTGGTGGTAATGCAGTGAGAGGTCAAGGCTTGTGTTCAGGCGTGAATACACGATCATGATGAAGGCAATGACAAATAGAAACAGCTCAGTGTGGTGGTAATGCAGTGAGAGGTCAAGGCTTGTGTTCAGGCGTGAATACACGATCATGATGAAGGCAATGACAAATAGAAACAGCTCAGTGTGGTGGTAATGCAGTGAGAGGTCAAGGCTTGTGTTCAGGCGTGAATACACGATCATGATGAAGGCAATGACAAATAGAAACAGCTCAGTGTGGTGGTAATGCAGTGAGAGGTCAAGGCTTGTGTTCAGGCGTGAATACACGATCATGATGAAGGTAATGACAAATAGAAACAGCTCAGTGTGGTGGTAATGCAGTGAGAGGTCAAGGCTTGTGTTCAGGCGTGAATACACGATCATGATGAAGGTAATGACAAATAGAAACAGCTCAGTGTGGTGGTAATGCAGTGAGAGGTCAAGGCTTGTGTTCAGGCGTGAATACACGATCATGATGAAGGCAATGACAAATAGAAACAGCTCAGTGTGGTGGTAATGCAGTGAGAGGTCAAGGCTTGTGTTCAGGCGTGAATACACGATCATGATGAAGGCAATGACAAATAGAAACAGCTCAGTGTGGTGGTAATGCAGTGAGAGGTCAAGGCTTGTGTTCAGGCGTGAATACACGATCATGATGAAGGTAATGACAAATAGAAACAGCTCAGTGTGATGGTAATGCAGTGAGAGGTCAAGGCTTGTGTTCAGGCGTGAATACATGATCATGATGAAGGCAATGACAAATAGAAACAGCTCAGTGTGGTGGTAATGCAGTGAGAGGTCAAGGCTTGTGTTCAGGCGTTTGTTGCTTTGTCTTCTCATTTGCCCGTGTTAATACCTCCTCTGTGCTTTATTGTATGTCACGGTGTGGGATATTTTAAAGAGGACGAGTGCCAGCAGATAAAGCTGTATTTATTTAAGGAATCAAAGGAAAACCTCTGGGACTTTATCATCCAGCTGAACTTGTGCCCCATGCCTGATGTCACATTTTATTAAGAGGTCTGTGTTGTCTGGTGTTCGTCACGCTCGACTACAGCCTCTGTTTGTGGCAGTCAGAGAGCTTATCCGACCTGCATTCACTAGCCTATATCTGAAATATTTTGGGAAATAACACACCAAGATTGCTGAAGTCTTGCTTAGTTCACACTTGTTGAGTCCTGCAGACCTGCACAGTAAAACAGTACTTCTAATGTAACTTACTATTCATCGTCTTTGTTGTGTGATGTCAGAGAGAAACAGTAGGGTTCTGTTTCTCACTAACAAATGGATAAGTCCTGATAATTCTGACTCAGGAAGGCTTTCATTTGTTTTTATTGTAGTCAGTTTAAACAAGACAGCAGACAAAATGTTTCTATCTTTCTGTGCAGAATATTACAGGAAACAGATTGGTTCTTATTTGGCTGTGGAGCAGCTGCTGATATGGGGACACCAGGATCAGGTCGAAAACGAGCTCCGATTAAAGACCGTTTCTCTGCTGAGGACGAGGCACTGGGCAGCATAGCCAGAGAGGTAAGAACTTCTCTACAGTAACCAGTTTATCTCGTCCTGGCTGGCACTTTAATGTGACCACAATGAAGAGATGATATATCTACAAGTAAAAATTCTCTTATTCCATACGTGTATGACTTTCCTGGAAAACTGTGGAAGAACAACTGGGAAAGTCTTTATTATTATTTTGGCTTTCCATTAAGGAAAGAAAATCCTTTAAAATAATTTTCAGTGAGTTTATAATGGCAGGAGGTGAGTAAATCAATGAAGCATGTGTTCTGAGATATCAGCCGTTTCTGTAATAACCCTCAACTGGTCCTGGTTTCTTTTTAAATCAATAACTTTCCTGTCGCTCATTTTGTGTGTTTGGGTTGCTGACATAGCTTTGGAGGGTGGAACAGAACAGGGCGTGTGTGGTTGAAGCGGTGGGGCTGTCTAATTCATTGGCCAGTTTGGTGTGAGCTAGCAAAACAGCTAAGGGCTGACAGCTGTGTTTGTAACATTGTCATCAATGTGATTTAGTCAATATGATTTCTCAGATAAGGATCTAATTAAGTGACAGTTAAAAATGATAGGAATTGAGGTGCACATGTGGCTCTGTAGTGAGGTCCAGACAGCCTGGAACTGGCCTGTGATGTCAGTCATAACACTGTTGTGATGTGTCAATATCTGGATGTTCTGGTTCAGCCAGTTGGAGATGCAGCTGATGAAGTTTGACTCGCCGCTTCTTCAGAGAGCTGCTAGTATGGACATGTCTTAGATGTTTCCGCAGCTCTCCACTCTCATGAGCAGAAACTTCTGTCAGCTCTGAGAATCTTCCTGCTGAAATGAACCTGTTGACCCACATTTATATATACAATTATTATACATTATTAAGCCCTTGTGTGACTATATGTGATGATCTGTTGCTGGATTTTATCGACAGACGTTCAGAACTGTTTGTACAGGATTTGTTTTCGTCAGGAGTCGATCACACGTGATCATTCCAGTCATTTTATATACTCCGATTGGAATGTTTTAGATGTTGGAAAGTAATATACTGCTGTCACATTAGTGTCTGGAAACTAATATTTATTATTAGTTTATTATTATTTTAGATGATTAACAGCAGGTAAATTTCTACAAAATGTTTAATCAAAGTTTGCGTGAGGAAATCACAGATGTGTTTGATTTGTAGACAGGATTAAAAAACACATGTCTGTACAGCTCAAATTTACCTCAACTCATCCAGGCAGCTTGTCCCATCTAGATAGGACATTTGATGCTGTGACCGATTGTAAACGTTGGATTCTTTATTTTTGTACTGTGTTAAGAAAATATCTGCTGAATGATTACATCAAATGTAAAATAGTACCACATAAGAGTTTGGAGTGAAGAGTGATCCAGAGCCATCCAGCAACAGAATCAACAGTGCACTGCTGACACATTAAACAGAACATATTTCCAGCCAGTTGTTGATTCAGTACTTGTGTGTCTGTGTGGTCTCATGTGAGAAACTGTGAAGGAAGTGGAAGACGGCTGTTTCCTGTCAGTATTCCTAATTCTGTCACTGAAATAACATTCGTGCCATAATCTCTCCTCACCTAAAAGAAGGAACAGAGAAATCTACAGCTACAGGGTGTGTCATGCAGAAGTGAAACTGTTGCTGCTGTGCGCTTGTGAATGATCACAAACATTAAAGATCATTTATAGAAGCAGTCTAATGCCTCAGAAGACAGCTGACATCATCAGTGCTCTGCAGTTCATAGATTTAATGTCAAATTCAGTGAGTCAGCTGAACATATTTGACATCTTAAGCTGAATTACAAGCATCATCTGTAGCATTAGAAGCCATTAGCTGTATGTGCTGACATCATGTAGAAGAGCCAGTGAAACTGCACTCACTCCACATTTACATTTAGCCATTCATCAGATGCTTTTATCCAAAGTGACTCACAAGATGAGAAAACTATGAAGCGGCGTATCATAGGGAGGCAGTAACAAAAAGTGCTGTACACAGTTAAACAATTACAAAGTTACAACAATTGTTCCAGACGATACCTGTTGAGGGAGAGAGAAAAAAGGGTTGACGGTTAATGTTTTTGGGGGGAGCAGTTAACATATATTGCTGTCTGGTATTCACAGAAGAGGCAGAAGTATTTACAGAAGAGAGGTTTTCAGTTGTGTGGAGGTTTTAGTTTTGTGCCCTTTGAAGAAGTTATCACAAGGCACCACTCACTCGACTCCACCCATTCAGGCCAAAGATTATAAATCGCATTATACCTGTGACAGAAGGCACATAAAACCCTTTCTTGTGTAATTGAAACTGTCTTTAGTTTGTCTGTTTGGTTTCGGTTTCTGTGGTACAGTTGAAATCCATTTGAGGTCACATTTGTTACTGACCAGTCCCTCATCTTAGTGTGTGTAGGACAAGGTGTGATATTTCTACCACTAATACCAGTAGTCTGCATGACTCTGTTAATGTCCACCGCATTACGCATGAATTTCACATACACATTAACAAATTTCTGTAACGTTTCTGTTGATATTGATGGAAAGGAACAAAAAAACAGCCGGCTGCACAGTGAAGTGTAATTTGCATATAAGTTACACCTAAATCTTCACTGGAAGCATCATGACACAGACAGGGTATGATTTTAAAGTATATGATCTTTTAACACACCAAGATAAGAAATAATCTCAACCATTCTAATATCTGATTGACAGGGTGAAGTGTGTACTTAGTCTCATTTCTCTGCATGAGTATGAAGAGATTGTTCTGCAGAATACAGTATGACTGTCACTTAAAAACGTGTGTGTGTGCGTGCATGTGCACATGCTCAGATTTCCTGTTGCTGTCTCATGACAGAGACTCTATAGATAGAGTCTGAGACACTGGCTCTAGTGAGCAGGTCAAACTGTCAGACAGCTCAACAGGTGCTGAACATTAGAGTCAGGTTTGAATCTCACACTCATACTGAGCTTATTACACTCTGTGACCTCCCCATTTGTTTACCGATGTGCCGTAAGCCTTATTTAAATGTGTGCTGTCAGGTGCCGTGATTTGTATCATTTCAGTATGTTATGATGAATTATTGTGCAGGGTCTTGAGAAATGTAGGTCAGACTGAATCACATGAGAAATGTGAGCTGTAAGCCAGCGTGTGTTTACCTGGAGTGTGAGTCTTCTGAGGTGTGTGTAGGTTTATGGTGAGGGGTGAAAGGTGTTGATCTTAAATAACACGCTGCTGCTGAATCATGTTTGTTGTTTTTGCAGCTAGTTAAAGGTGATGTTGGTGACTTCATCTGGTTGGTAACCGTCTGCTAGACTTGGTCACTAAATTAGTTAACCCCTCTAAATTCACATCTAATGACCCAGCAGATCTGAACGTGCCCTATGATTGAAAGGCAGGGAATGTTTCTGATTGGTTGAAAGTTTCTGGCTGTTCCCTCCGAATCTGCGGCTTTCACAGAGACACGTGTGATATCTCTGGATGCCTGTTTCAGTTATATCTGTCAAGTATGAGGCAATTTATGAATGATAAAAAACAATAGCAGTCCTAAACTATTGAGAGGATATTGTTGAATTAGAATTAGGTTGAATTATTAAAAATGTTAGAAAATTAGAAGAATTTAGAACACCTCCTTTAATCTGCCTAAAGTTTCTGAAGTAGATTTACATTGATACCCAGCCAGAGTTTCTTTCTTCTTCTGTCATGTCCATCTCATGTCAGCTGACATTGTCGTCTTCTCTGTGATGAAGATCACATCGATCCAGAACTCTGACTGTGGAACTGCTGTTGTTCTCCCATCACTGCAGTCATATGGAAACTATGTCTATTCTCATGCTTTATTTCTCTTACTGGGCTTATAAGTGATTTATTTATAGGACCATTGAGAGAGAGAGAGAGAGAGATTAGAACATGACTCAGATCAGATCTGAACACTGGGCTTGTGTTCCTCCATCAAACTGTGTCACATCTCTGATGTCTGTTCCTCCTCTTGTCATGAATGTTGTCTATCAATCTTTCTGAGACACATAATATCTGTCATAATATCACAATCCTGCGTGAGACCAATTTACACTGAAAAACAAGGCCAAAAGCACTAAGCTATCATTGAGAGCAACTGCTAGTGATAAACTAAACAAAATGCCTTTACCTTGTAAACAAAACGGGTCTTTTGCAGACATACTGTGAAGTGCTGTGACTGTGTAATGCTACATCTGTTAAGATAAATTATGTTCGGTCTCGTGTGCAGGCGGAGGCCAGACTGGCAGCAAAGAGAGCAGCTCGTGCGGAGGCCCGGGACATCCGGATGAGAGAACTGGAGCGGCAGCAGAAAGAGGTAATACATCTAGAGGAGATAAAACAAGACCAAACAGGCCGTCAGCTGTGTGAAAAACAGGGCTTCTGCCTCAGAGCCCTTTCTCTGGCTGATAGTTCACCCTGAACCATCTCTGTTTTTACTAACTGCTCATTCATTTACTCCCATCTCCTGATCCATCAGTTAATGATCCACTGATATGTAAACTCTGGCTCTGTTCCCGAAGCTTATGAGACAGCTAAGTAAGCATTTTAAGTCATCATAAGCATGCTCCTGATCTACAGGCTGTGTTAAAGATAGGCAGTATACGTTTGTCTTCTAAGTTGCCTTCCTTTGGTCGAACTGTAAAGCATCATGGCATGTTTAGCACAGAAACCTGCATAGTGAGTGAACAGATTTCTCAGAGGAAGAAACCTGAGTGTAACTGAATAAGATGTGTAGTGGAAGAAATTGTAACCTGTGTAGTCCATTCCAAATCAGTCACTCATTAAATTCAGATTTCAGTCAAAGCTTCTTTAGAAGACAACTGCCCATGTAGTCAGTACAGCAAGACAAAGTAAAGTCTTTAAGAATCTACCCGATGTTCCACAGATCATCAGACCTCTTCTGATGTAGCGAGGCTAAAGCTGAAAAAATTTGCTTTAAAAGTACTTCTGAGGAGGTTTCAGAGTAAATTGCTTCTGTGTTGTAAGGATTTTTGTTGTAAAAACAAAATAAAACTGTTTTACAAATAGATTGTGTCACAACCCAAAATAGATGCTCGCTGTTGCCTGAATCACATTTTAGCTAGCTGACTAACTCGGCACATAAATGGAAACAGACCTCTGTAAAAACAGTGTTTTCAGTGGTTGTACACACATGTGAATGATTTGGTTGTGAATGAGCTGGATCTTTTTTAGTGTTTTCTGTACCTTAGATGTTTCTCTGCACTCATGGACCTGATTTAAACACATACACCGCATATGCAGTTGCATTTATTTGTTTGTTTTGTGCAAATGTTTTTCAATGTCAGCAAAAGAAAAATACATCACAGGAAATTTGCATATCACCAGACGCTCTGCTCTGTCACATTGAGTTGCAATAGAAGCCTTTGTGTTTTTGTTGTGATGTCTCTCTCTTTCTCTCTCAGCTGTCTTACCATCATCACTCCTCCTCTAGCAGGAAATGGGGGGAAATCCACCAGTGGATGGTATAAGAAAGATTAGACTAGTTTGGACATGCATGTACTGTTGTTTTGAACTAACAGTGTGCTTCTTACAGCAGTGTGTTCCAGCTGTTACTCTACACTGAATTCACTCAATGTGCTTACACAGCATGTTTATGACTTTTGTTTTGTATGTATAGAAACATTCTTGTAGTCCTGTTGTGTCTTTGAGAGGTCTTAGAAATGCAGTCCAGTTTTCAGGAGTGTTTAACACAAAATCCATTTGATTTAGTGTCTTAAACTATCTTGATGTGTATACGTTTATGAAGTTTATTAATGGACATATGAAAGCTCACAGTTTATCTGTGATGAATGTGTGTGATATATTGTCAGGTTTTTCTTACTGTAATGATAAAGGCGTCTACTTTAGATCATCAATGACTCTGAGCGTTTGTTTGTGTTTATATTACAGTGTTTCTACAGTGTTAAATCTGTAAACCAGAACTCAGTGTTTGCATTTGCATCAGTGTGATTTCAGACAGTGTTCAGTTCCTGTCAACTGTTTCAGTAAGAAATCAGCTCTGTTGGTGTAGAAGGGCTGAAACGTTTGGAGCCACTAACAGAGAAATGTTGTCTAAATTGGCCGATCATTTGTGAAATACAAATTTAAAAGAACACATTGCCTTATAAAAATGTTTTTCAGAACAGTATTGTCATTAAGGCTGGAATATGTTTGTGATGGATTTGCTGGCTGTGTAAAATGAAGCAACATTATGATTTATCACAGTGATTTCAATGCACTTATTTGGTCATTAATTTTCCTATAAACTAGCCATTAGAATAGTGATACTGCGAGTATGAGAGTTATGAAGCGTTAACTCTTCTTTTAATTCTTACAGTTTAATTTTTTACTATTTGCCTTAAATGTGAATAAAAAAAATATGAATAAATTGTCTATGCAGATAAACAATCACTTTTTAGCCATTTTAAAGCAAATACATAATTATTGAGGTATAAATGTATCCATCCTCTCTCTATATCATTTATTCCTGTACGTGGTGGACAGCACCTGGACAGATGTCCAGTCCATCACTCTGAGATGTGTGCTAGTTATATGGCCCAGCACTGATTGTCATATAGTTGATATTAGCCTGTCTGCCATTTTTGTGGGCCATCAGCATGTGTTAAGTGTGTTTAGAGTTTATTTCAGACCACTGGTGACAACCACATGGGCTGTTCTCATGTTTATGTTCTCCTGTATCATCTTCATGACTTTAGGCTGATGCAGAAAAGGCCCGTCATCATTCCAGCAGCCACAGTCGACGGGTCTGTATCTGTTGATTCTGTTTTCTGTTCTCTCTTTCATTACTCTTCACTACTCTTTTGTGTCTCTTTCATCGTCTAATGTTCTCCTCATGTCTCCTGAACAGGGATTGAATGATGACACGGCATCAGTCCGCAGTGTCGGAAGTTACAGGGTGTGTGACTGGGGGACTTTCATTAGCTGGAGAATCTAGGCAACATATGCTGGCATTAGATGCTGAACATCAGATTGTAATTAGATTCTGGGCAACAGATTCTGAGGATCAGATTCTGAGCATTAGATTCTGAGCTTTGACTAATTAAGTGACAGATTTTCTGTGTTGCTTGATGCATGAGTTTAAAATGTTGAACTGGGTGAATTGTTGATGAAGTAACATCTCATTTGGTAATCTGCTCATATGAAGTTTGTACTGCTTCATTGTGCTATTGAAGTTGTGAATGAACGTTTGCCTGTTGGATTTCTGTTTTTAAAGTCAAATTCATCGTCTCTCAGAGACTTGAACAGTTCTCATCGCTCCAGTCGGGTTAGTTCCTCCAGGAGAAGAGATTTGGTGGTATGTCACTTTGTGGGCTGTTTAGTGTGTGTGTTTTCAGCAAGCTTTATTGCTAATTTAATTTCTCCCATTTGATTGGCTAAGAGACATGACTGTCTGAATTAAACAATATATACTAACATTAACACTCATAGATTTACAATACTAAAAAATAAATGGTGTTCAACATAAAGATTTGCATGCAGCAGGTTACTTCAGTATTGTGCTAACAGATGTGTCTTAAAGTTTCACTGCATCTAACAAAAAGATTTTGTGATGTTTGATGACTAGCGCAGTTGAGTGCATTTCTAATACAAACAGATGTAAGTTTTGAAGTTGTCTCTAATATTGTAGCTCTAACACAGACAGGTGTTTGGTGTGATCTGGCATGGATTACTTGGTTTTGGATTAGGAGTTTTGAGATCCAGTACAGATTTGATGATGGTCTTGGCTGTTGTTTTCTTTGCAGTCTGGCGTCTCCAGTAGTCCTGCTCTGAAGACCTCCCGCTCCACTGTATGTATCCATGTGGTGCTCCTCATGGTTTTCTGTGTTGAGTGTTGGTAGTGTTGAATTTAAGTGTAGTGTAGTGTTCCACTTTGACTCAAATCTGGGATCTTGTAGGTCTTCATATTTGCCAATGTTCTCATGTGTGTCTGTGACTACATTATAAAAATTCTTTGTTCTTTATGGATCCCATTTGTACGAGTGAGCGTCACATGTTGATGGTCTTCTCTTTCAGAGCTCTGTATATAATGATCTTCACAAAAAAACTGTTGGCAGTAGCTCCAGAAAGGACCTTCTGGTCAGTGCTAATCAATATGCATCCTAATTTTCGATGCATCACTGTAAACAGATATTGAAAATCTATATCTTATATGGCCATGACTGATTAAGGTGTATGTAGGATATCTGTGTTCACTTTCCTTTGCTGTGCACCATTTTTAGGCTGGTTTGTATCACGATCAAAGGAACTACAGCAGTTTAAAGAACTCCAAACCTTCATCCTCCACTGTCTCTACCTATACACCACGGGTTTGTTTTGTTCAGTGTGTCTCATACTCTCTGTATTCCTGAACTCTTTTGCTGCTTTCAGATCTAGCTGGTTGTTTGTTTAGTGTGTTCTAGCATCATTGTAATACGTGCTGCTTGTTTGATCTGTACAGGCTCCGTCCGGCAGCAGTACTGCAGGTCTGACACGCAGCTATAGTGCGGTCAGTCAGATTTTCATCTGCTGTGGAATTTAAACATGCAAGCAGGAACTTTTGTTTTATAGGTTTCTTAGTCATCGGTTATTCACTTGATTTCTATTACTTTGTTAAACTGGACCAGGGTCAGTTTGTATTTACCTCTTCCTGTAATTTAACTCTATCTCTCATGTGATGGGCTGTTGGTTTTAAGCAGTAATGAACATTTTATTGTTTAAAATGTGTGTTGTTTTTTCTGAAGGAGAAACTTTCCACATTAATGACAGTGTTCATTTCATGGTGAACTATTTGTTTAAAGCTTGAATGTTTGAACTGTGTCTGTATGTCTCTGTTAAGGGAAAACAGAGTTGGTAGTTTTTTGGTATGGTAGATGGTAGTGTTTTTAAGGCACTTTTCGTCTGTTCTGCAGGCTTCTATATGTGATGACGGTCTGTACAGTTCATATAGTTCCAGAGCTGTAAGTTCAGAGCACATGTATTGATATTGAATTCTGTGACGCGTGGAGCAGCTTCAGCTCAGCGTTTTTCCCTGCAGGCCTCTGAATGCAGCTGGTATTCATCAGGTGCCAGTTCCACCCGCAGCAGCCCTGTGGTGAGTGCTGCATGTGTCCACTAACACACAACTGCAGCATGTCGCTGCAGCTGCTCCTGCATGTGTTGTTTCTGAAACACCAGTGTGTATGTGGTACTGGTCAGATAATTCATCTTCTGAAGCGAGATATATCCCTCTAGCTAACCCCAGTCAGCCTAAATAAAACCCGAGAAACTATACATGTGTAAGAAAATGTTAGTAAGCCTTTTGTAGGTGTTTATTGCCCTGTTTGTTCGAGCTATTAGAGAATAGGGTGTGATGTAAAGCTTGTGGAAAATCTAGAGACCAGAGTTTCACAGAGAATGTGGGGTGGCTCTTCTGGCTTGGGCTAGTAAACAACAATCCAGAACATACTAGCAACCTCAAAGCAATGTTCTAAAAACAACTGAACACATCTTAGCAACGGTCCAGCAGCTGCCCACAGCAAGCTCTTCTCACATTTTCCTCAGTCTAGATATTTCTGCATTTCCTTTGGTGCTTCTGGGCTCACACACTTAACCTGAATAAACAGTTGGTCTAAATTCATTGTAAATACAAATTGAAACTTCTGCATCATATTGACGTCTCACTGCTGCTGTTTGTTCTCTGAAGGTGTGGCAGAACAGCGGCTGGTGTCTTTGTGTCTTGTGTGGTGTATTTACCAAAATATCTTTTGTAACATTGGTATTGTTTGATGTCATATTCACTAACACTATGAGAAAAAGCTCCTGTGATCAGGTTGTTCATTTCCTCAAATGGTTGTTTTCTGTGTGGCAGATGGTTTTCTGGTTTTGTTTGCTGTGTAGTGTGCATGTACCTGGCTTGTTTCCCAGAGTCACCCTCTCTTTTAAATCTTTCAGTCATCCTCTGATGACGACTCATCCAGTATTGTGTCCCGAAGCCGTCTTCATCGAGGGAGAAGAGATAGTGTGGTGAGAGAGAATAGAGGAGAAACTGTGAATGTTCAGATGACGCAGCTTCATTAGACCCGTAATATTTCAACCTCAACTGATCGTTTCTACATTGCAAATTTCTCTTCATTCTCTTTCTGTTTCTGTCATGATCTCATTGTGTGTGTGTGTAGTCGTCTGATTTCTCAGAGACGACGGCTGATTATTTCAGTCGCTCTAACCGCAGGGGCAGTATTGTGTCTGATCTGGATGATCTGAGCATTCCAGACCTGGACAGTGTGAGTGAATCAGCTACTGCATGAGCTCAGATCCAGTGTGACCTGCTCACTGAAGAGCTCTAGAACTTACTCAGCTCACTCTGCATGACAGAGTTTGAGTGCTTTGTGCACAAGTGACGATACTCATGTTTTCAGTGGAGTAAGCACAGAACACTACAGTGGAACTGTAATTAATGTTGTGTTTAA
The DNA here is from genome assembly GCA_036877525.1 of Chromobotia macracanthus. Lineage (NCBI taxonomy): Eukaryota > Metazoa > Chordata > Actinopteri > Cypriniformes > Botiidae > Chromobotia > Chromobotia macracanthus. Next base: position 2,132,619 of record JAZGTH010000073.1, on the reverse strand, counting down.
TATTTTCATGAATGATTGTTTATTTCTAACATCAAACAAGACAGTCCCATTTTCTTTATGATAGCTGTTTTTAAATGTAATCCCTGACGCATTATTCTGACACAGTCTCTGGGCAGCCTGTATCATCGCTCTGCAACACATTCCTGTATAAATGCCTGCAGCCGTGTGTTTATGTCTGTACTGTGTCAGTGTTTGGTTTTGAAGCAGACAGTTTTCATTAACTCTGAGTGTTTGTGGTTGAAGTGTTGTACAGGTGAGATTTGTGCAGCTTGACAATTTAAAATGGTGTGTGTAAAATGGTCAGCAGTCTTATTTTTAGGATGAAGTCAGATCTCAATCCAGGGTCATTTACGTTACTGTATATTTCTAATGATAACTGATATACTAATAATATTATTTCTCTTTTTCTTTCAGCTGGATGAAAAATGTGACAAGCAGTTTTCAGACTACAGTCGGGTAAGAGGAAGGTGTTTCTCCTCTTGGTAGAATGTGTTCAGTTATTGACCTCATAATGAATGAGTTATGTTAATGATGCTCTCATCAGAGCATTAGAAGCAGGTTGTTCTGTTTCTGATTTGGACAGATTTGGACAGAGGTTCAGTCATTTTCACTTATGAATATATATAAACAGCTTATATTTGGTGATTATAGGTGCTTTTTCTTGTGTTTATTACATGATTGTGATCATTGTATGCAATCATTTGTAATAATCATTTAATGAAATGATTGAAATGATTTAATTTCAAACATTTTAGTATCTGAATAATAAATAAGGTATTATGTCATTCTGTTCTGTATAACTTTTGCTTACAAAATCAAACAGGAAATCTTACATTAACGTTCAGTATGAAAAATGACTTTCCTGCCTCTGGCCCTCACCTGGACAAATTGTTCATTATAAGTTAAGCATCAGGCAGAATTTCAGAGTTGTGATGTCTGATCCTGCAGCCATCCTCTCGAGGTGCCACCCCAGCTCTGTCTGCAGCTGCTCTGGCATCTCTGGGGGGCAGTTCTTCTAGAAGAGGCAGTGAAGATGCTGGAAGCCTCATGATGGATGCTGAGTCCTCTCTCACTGAATTAAAGGTAATGATGCTGTCATCTAAAGAAAGATTTAACACACTCTCTGTGTAACATGCATTCAGTCTTCAGTGATAATTTGCATGGGAGTTGAGAATCACAGCACCTGATGAAAGCGTTTACATACTGTCTCTTTCACATTTGAATCTGAAGCAATGCAGGTAATATTGGATAATAGCAATAAGGTAATATTGAGTAACGTATTGTAGATAACATGGCCTGTTTTTATTTTATCTAATTAATGAATGTTGTTAAATAGTCACTGAGCATCACAGAGACGTGAATACTGCCTGAAATGCTGTATACACAGAAGTGTCCCTGAGCTGTTTTACTACATATCAGCACTCTTCAAATGCTGTTATCCAGTCAGGTTACAGGACTTGAATTACCTGTGCATTCTGTTTTCAAGGGAATGCATTCAAGGAAACGCATTCAATCTCCATTTGTATTTATTTACCAATATTATTTTAATTTTACTTCCATCTGTGTCAGTGCTTTTGTACTAGTCTTTCAGTTTCGTGTTTGAATGTCTTTGGGACTGTCTCTCCCTCTCTCCTCATCTGTGTAATTGTACAATCAGAGGTCATCGCTCTGACCTTCAGTGAATGCCAAACCTTTCCCATGATTCATTACTGCGTCTCAACAGGACATCTATGATCTAAAGGACCAGATTCAGGATGTAGAGGGCCGATACATGCAGGGTCTTAAAGAGCTGAAGGTAGAAGGTTGTGAGCTCACAGCATGCTGTTTCTCATCCTTCACTAACACACCAGACTTTCAGCACTCTGTAGTGTGAATGCATGAGACCTGCATGAATCTGTCTCTCACTCCATCAGCTCTTCACACAGTCACCGTCAGCCCATGAGTGTCACCTGCACAGATCATTTCTGCTCTACAGGTCTTCCTGTCTGATTCCCCATTGCTGTTTAATAGGATGATGGAGAAGAACACCCACATACGAGTGTTATCACAGCTTTTAATCTCGTTATTTCAGCCGTAGGCTTGTGTAGCCAGACTTTGGACTTGGGACAAGACTTAGACATGTAAAGCAGGTTTATCTGAAGCAGATGATAGCAGAAATTTGTTTGGAATATGCTTAAGTGATTATATTACAGACATAACTCAGAAATCAAAGTGGAATATATACAGTTGTGCTTGTGCATCTTTAATTACTACTAAGTGCCGCAAAACAAATCTTTGATGCCACTAAAAGGGTAAAGTTGTACAAATCCAGGTGGACTGATGATAACCCGGTCGATTTAAACATGAGACAGCAAGTTACAGCATTTTGTTGGCAAGATTTTTTTCTTTGAAAACCAGTGGGTTGTGCACAGTTGGATGAGACAGTAAATAAAGTCTGTTTTTACTTCTTGATTTTAAAAACTTCTCTCTATAACATTATTTTATTACACTTCTATATCTTTTTAGTTTTCTGTTCACTTCATGTGATTCTAATCTTCAGTGCAGTGATCAGTGTGGAACTTCTAAACTAATGTTTTGTAGCAGCCAGAATCTTTAGCTGTTCCAGTTCTTTTGTGTTAAGGATTTTTCCTCCCTGTTGTCAGCAATCTCTGTCGGAAGTGGAGGAGAAGTACAAGAAGGCCATGGTCTCCAACGCCCAGCTGGACAATGATAAGACAAACCTCATCTACCAGGTGGACACGCTCAAAGACGTAATTGAGGAGATGGAAGAGCAGATGTCAGAGCTGCGCAGGGAAAACGAGGCGAAATCAAAGGTGTTTCATTAATTAAAGGATCTCACTTTATGCCCAGCAGCTTCATCAGATGTTTGTCTACACTTGATCTCTGAAAGCTTGTGTCTGTCACACATTACATTTTCAATGTGTAGAATTGTGTTTTAATTAGAATTTGTATTGATTGATTGATTGACATTGTCAGTAAAGCATGCCTGTTTTTGATGTGCATGTATGTTTTGATTGACAGGACCTGGAGAGGCAGAAGCACACATGTTCAGTCCTACAGCACAAGCAGGAAGAGCTGAAGGAGGGAATCCGTCAGAGAGATGAACTCATTGAGGTAGAACCCAACACACATGAAAAACGTACACTTCGTTAGAAAATCAGTTTAGTAAAGAATGTTCTTCAAGAATGAAAGAAAGGACAGTAATCCAGTTTGGTTTAAGCTCCTTATATCATTCACACTGGTCCACTCTGCACCTCTTGTTTCCTCCTTCATGTCCCATCTTTTCTTCATTATGTCTATCTTGGGTCTTTCCTCTTTTTCCACTTGTTCTTTATTAAACACCTTCAACAACACAACTGCAGGAGAACCAGACAATTCAGCAAAAGCTAGACACCCTCACGAGAGAGGCGTTTGACCTGCAGGAAACTGTTAACTGGAAGGACAGAAAGATTGCGGTAGGATGGTTCAGGAGATGCTGTTTGAATTGATGGTGGGAATAAACTAACCGTTCTTATGAATGAACTGCACACATATGTAGTAGTCATCTATTAACTCCCCTTTAGCCAGACTGACAGATGTAATGTATAGTAACACAGTAGAAGAAGAATAGAATAATATATATTTAAAAGGATTTTTATGTGCATGTAAGCCTATACACCTTGTACTTACAGTTTGTGTTTTGTGTCTATGGGCTTGTTTTTTTTTTGGTATAGAATTTAAAGAGGTCATTGTATCAGGTCTTATCAAGAGTTTAAGACCAGAGAAAGAACTATGTTTCAGACCTGTATTGTGTGTTATTGCAGAAAAGCAATGTTATTCATTGTTACTCGTTAAATATGTTACAGCGCAGCAGTAAAATATGTTTCAGGTTTCACCTGAGGTAAAAATAAGATATGTTTACGTCATATGTTTACGTCATATGTTTACGTCATATGTTTACGTCATATGTTTACGTCATATGTTTACCTCAGGTGAAACCTGTTTGATATGACCAGTCATAAATGATAGTCATGACGTTTCACCAGTTCAAGTGCTGCCCTCTGCTGGTTACCCATAAGTCTTAGCTCTGTACAACAGAAATGTTGCTTGCTTGTGTGAACTATATTTGAGCGCAAAATCTGAAAAGCTTCATATTGCATGAGTAAAATATTGCATTCGTTCAGACCCATTTAGTTTGATCTTGATTGACTCATCATTGCATGAAATACAAACTAATATAAAAAACAGATTCAGTTGTCTGTATGTGCTCTGCCCTCTGTCCTTCACTTCCTGTACTATTTGCTCATCAGCACGGTCGGTTTCCACCCAGCAATCTCACCATGACTGATTCCTGTGTTCATTCTGTGTATTTGCTTCTGTCTCTTCACCCCTTCTCTCCCTCTCTTTTCCTGCCCTGCGTGTGGCCAGGCATTAGAAAAACAGAAAGAATACTTTGATTGCATTAGGAATGAGAGAGATGAGCTCAGAGATGAGCTGGCTGATCTGAAGGGGAAAAGCCGAATAGGAGAGGTACGTCCTGTATGTGGTGTCACACCGGATCAACACTGAGCTGAATTAAAAACAGACAATGTGAAAGGAATTACTAAGCTTAATCATGTTTGGTAAATGTACATTTGTGTATGTTTCACCTGTATTTTTCTGGCCTTGTGCACGCTGCAAAGTGTCATTGTTTTGTTTGTGTACAGAAAGAAGTAGTCGTTCCTATTGCCCCATCTCACGATGGCTCACATATTCATAAAGATAACTCCTTTATTTATGACTAATATCGAATGCTGCACACAGGCAATAACTCCACAGTATGCATGTCACATAAAAAAATTCTTCTTATAGAGCACAGAGAAGACTAGTTTTTTTCTCCGAGGTAAATACACTGTATGGTTTTGCGATGTAAATGATTGTCACTACCTGATTTTATCTGAAAGTGAATTTGTTTGGCGAATTCAGCTTTCACTCCCTTCACAACAAACTCTGTGTGTACTTAATTGGATTAGTCACCCTGGATTAGGAGTGACAGCTGTTCTTCACTGCAGTGTGAACTTGGAGCTTCTAGACTTCAGTTTGTGTGGAAGGGCGGGTTGTTTCTCATTTTCTCTTGTCCTGCCTCACAGAAACACGGGCT
>JAZGTH010000073.1:1750000-2120000 GCA_036877525.1 Chromobotia macracanthus | reverse complement strand
CACAGGCGATTAGACGTGAATGTGACTTTTGTAAGTGAAATGTTCAGAGGTATGAGCTGAGAACCTCTGCTCACATTGTGTGCTTTAGGCGGTATCTGTTGAAACAATGTAGGATTGTTCAGGCCTGCACTTGTGAAATGACATCATATCCCCAAGTAATTCTTGGAAGGGAAGCATAAAAAGACAACATCCAGCAGTATTACCATGACGAACCTTTAGTGCTTCACACACGTTTCCTGTGAACACTAATGCTGGCTGGCTGATAAACTGAGCTCCAAATGAATGTACAAGAGGTTTATTTACTAATTGTCAGTCACAACACAGGTATTTAAAAGGCCTTTAAACTGTTTCCTTTCTATTTAGTTAGTCCTGTAATTTTCAGCCTTTGTCAGATAACTGCTGCACATTTACAATGTACAACCGAAACAGAAGAACTTAAAGAACAAGTATATTGTGGAGAGGCCTGGGTTGTACAGTTACCCCAAAGAGGTTTTGTTGAGGTGAAGTGAAGGGGTCAGTGGCTCTGCAGTAAATCTGGAAGTGTGGTTTCTAAAGTGGGTCTTCTTGCACTAGCAGCTGAGGTTAATAACGGCCAGAAATCAAAGCCACATTAATAAGCTTCTGCTGAAGAAACTAAGCAGCTCTGGTGTGTTTTCAGGTGTGATCTCTGTTGCTCTGGGTGATGCTGGCACATTGATGAAGGTCACACCCTCGTTATGAAACTATGCAAATAAGAAATAAGTGACTGTTTTACCGTACACCTATATATGCTTTAAGAAATATATGTTATATATATACACACACACACACACACACACACACATATATATATATATATATATATATATGTGTGTGTGTGTGTGTGTGTGTGTTGTGTTGTGTGTCATTCTCAAATCCTTTTGCAGGATTTGAGAATGATACTAAATGTCTGTCTAAAAGTTGTTTGTGTGTGATGAAATGTACATATTTTTGCTTAGTCTCTGTTAATAGAGGAGGTTTACACACACACACACACACGTCTTTTTTACATTCTTCTGTTGCTTATTTTGGGTATGTCCTGTACCTCAGCCCTACATCTGTCTCTACCCCTCACAATATGACTTCAGGCTTTCCTACATTTCTGTTCTCACAATGTAGGTCAGACTGAAATGCTGATTACCAACAAACACAGATGTTGTTTCTCATACAGTGAAGAATGTTCATAAGCTGTGATTGTCTAAATATGATATCAGGAAAATGTGTGTCCAGTATAACCTAAAAAGTGTGTGTGACTTCTGATTGAACTGGATATAATCTGATCAAATATTACATGTAACTGAATCAGTCTGACTACATTAGCTTACACCAACACCAAATACATCATTGATAGAAGTGAGTGTGAGTAGTTTTGGCATTAAACAGATTTGTGACATTAAAAGTGTAAATCTTGTCAGTATATGTCGTGACAGTGTGGGATGTTCTGCTGATCTACACACAATTAAAGACTGACTGACAATGAACAGCATGAAAGATTATTTTAAGAAAGATCATTCACGAAAACAAACAGGTTCTGCCGGAGTGTCTGTGTGTGTGAATGAGTGTGTCTGTGTGTGAGTGTGTGTGTCTGTGTGTGTGTGTCTGTGTGTGAGTGTGTGTGTCTGTCTGTGTGTGTGTGAGTGTGTGTGTGTGTGTGTGTTTGTGAATGAGTGTGTCTGTGTGTGAGTGTGTGTGTCTGTCTGTGTGTGTGTGTCTGTGTGTGAGTGTGTCTGTGTATGTGTGTGTGTGTGTGTGTGCGTGCATGTGTGTGTGAGTGTGTGCGTGTGTCTCTGTGTGTGTGTGTCTGTGTGTGAGTGTGTGTGTCTGTGTGTGTGTCTCTGTGTGTCTGTGTGTGAGTGTGTGTGTCTGTCTGTGTGTGTGTGTGTGTGTGTCTGTGAGTGTGTGTGTCTGTGTGCGAGTGTGTGTGTCTGTCTGTGAGTGTGTGTGTCTGTGTGTGAGTGTGTGTGTCTGTCTGTGTGTGAGTGTGTGTGTCTGTGTGTGAGTGTGTGTGTCTGTCTGTGTGTGTGTGTGAGTGTGTGTGAGTGTGTGTGTGCGTGTGAGTGAGTGTGTGGGTGTGTGTCTGTGTGTAAGTGTGTGTGTCTGTCTGTGTGTGTGTGTGTGTGTGTGTGTGTGTGTGTGTGTGTGTGTGTGAGTGAGTTGTACGTGTGAGTGAGTGTGTGGGTGTGTGTGTGTAGTGTGTGTGTGTGCGTGTGTGTCTGCGTGTGTGTGTCTCTGTGTGTGTGTGTGTCTGCGTGTGTGTGTGTGTCTGTGTGTGTGTGTGTGTGTGTGTTGGCTCAGGTGTGTGTGTGTGTGTGTGTGTGTGTCTCTGTGTGTGTGTGTGTGTGTGTGTGTGTGTGTGTGTTGGCTCAGGTGTGTGTGTGTGTGTGTGTGTGTGTGTGAGTGTGTGTGTGTGTGTGCTGCGTCGTGTGTGCTGTGTGTGTGTGTGTTGGCTCAGGTGTGTGTGTGTGTGTGTGTGTGTGTGTGCTCAGGTGTGTGTGTGTGTGTGTGTGTTGGCTCAGGTGTGTGTGTGTGTGAGTGTGTGTGTGTGAGTGTGTGTGTGTGTGTGCGTGCGTGCGTGCGTGCGTGTGTGTGTGTGTGTTGGCTCAGGTGTGTGTGTGTGTGTGTGTGTGTGTGTGTGTTGGCTCAGGTGTGTGTGTGTGTGTGTGTGTGTTGGCTCAGGTGTGTGTGTGTGTGTGTGTGTGTTTGGCTCAGGTGTGTCTTTTCTTCTTCAGCAGACGGAGTGAAAGTAGAAGTTATGACGGGCGCATATCGATAAAGCGTTTCATACAGAAATCTCAGGAAAGCGGTGAGTGATCTTTACTTCATATTTAATATATTATATTTATACTTCATCTGTATCTCATTATTAATGTTACTTTAAACGCGTCGCGTCGCGTCGCGTCGCTCGTGTTTGAGAGAGAAACGCGTTTCTCTCACAGTCATAACAGAGACACACAGAGAGAGAGAGAGACAGAGAGAGAGAGAGACAGAGAGAGACAGAGACACAGAAAGAGAGAGACACAGAGAGACACAGAGAGAGACACAGAGAGACAGAGAGAGACACAGAGAGACAGAGAGAGACAGAGAGAGACACAGAGAGACACAGAGAGAGACACAGAGAGAGACAGAGAGAGAGAGAGAGAGACACAGAGAGAGAGACACAGAGAGACAGAGAGAGACAGAGACACAGAGAGAGAGAGACACAGAGAGACACAGAGAGAGACACAGAGAGAGACACAGAGAGAGACACAGAGAGAGAGAGAGAGACACAGAGACACAGAGAGAGAGAGAGAGACACAGAGAGAGAGAGACACAGAGAGACACAGAGAGAGACACAGAGAGACAGAGAGAGACACAGAGAGAGACACAGAGAGACAGAGAGAGACACAGAGAGACAGAGAGAGACACAGAGAGACAGAGAGAGACACAGAGAGACAGAGAGAGACAGAGAGAGACACAGAGAGACACAGAGAGAGACACAGAGAGAGAGAGAGAGACACAGAGACACAGAGAGACAGAGAGAGAGACACAGAGAGAGACAGAGAGAGAGAGAGAGACACAGAGACACAGAGAGACACAGAGAGAGACACAGAGAGAGACAGAGAGAGAGAGAGAGACACAGAGACACAGAGAGACACAGAGAGACAGAGACACAGAGAGAGAGAGACACAGAGAGACACAGAGAGAGACACAGAGAGAGACACAGAGAGACAGAGAGAGACACAGAGAGAGACACAGAGAGACAGAGAGAGACACAGAGAGACAGAGAGAGACACAGAGAGACAGAGAGAGACACAGAGAGACAGAGAGAGACAGAGAGAGACACAGAGAGACACAGAGAGAGACACAGAGAGAGACAGAGAGAGAGAGAGACACAGAGACACAGAGAGACAGAGAGAGACACAGAGACAGAGAGAGACACAGAGAGACAGAGAGAGAGACAGAGACACAGAGAGACAGACAGCTGTGTGTAATGATAGGTGAAGTGGTGATGAGCTCGTACATTCACATTCATGTGATAATAAACTCAATAAACGTGACCGACATGTGAACACATGAGCGAGTGGAGCTTCTCACAAAGTGCCACTGAGAGTCATTTAACTTTCACTGCCATCAGTGTGCACACAAATACAACCTGAATAATATAATAACATATAACCTAAAACAAATGGCTTCCTATATGTTTGCATGTATGTGAAATGAGTCAAATTTAAGATATAACTGAAAATACCTTGAGGGTGATCCTAAATATGTGCAGGAAAATATCATATATTCACACGTTTTCTATATTGTATTTAGAATATCTGCTGTAGACCTCTATAATCTCAGTGTGTCCTCACATTTCTCTGTTTGGTTCTCACATGTGCTTGAAACACATGGGCTTGCCCTCATGTAGGACTGAGGTGTATTACCTGTTCCATTGCTCAGTTGTTTAACACTGACGTCACTGGTGCAGGTAAATAGTAAAGATGGCCCATCGGTCCCAGTGCTCTTCTGCCGGGGACAATCCCCTGGACCCAAACTACCTGCCCCCGCATTACCGTGAGGAGTACCGCATGGCTATTGATGCCCTGGTTGAGGCTGATCTGGAGGGTTACTACGGATTTCTGCAGGAAGCAAATGTGGTTGATTTCCTGTCCCATCCAGAGGTCGAGTACATCAAAAGCACGGTGCGGGCCCCACATCGGATAGCTCAGCCAGAGAGGAGATACATGGCTGAGGATGTGGATGGATCTTCTGACACGTACTGGCCAGTTCATTCAGATATGGATGCTCCAAGTCTGGACTTAGGCTGGCCACAGCAGTTAAGATTCATTGGTCCCACTGAAGTCACTACACTGATGAACCCACGCGATCCTGAGATGCCCAGTATCAAAGAGCAGGTCCGCAGAATGATCAAGAATGCGCAGCAGGTGGGTTTTACTGTCGTGTCAGGTGTATTAAAACTGTCATGATTCACATTGCTCCAACACGACACCCATTCAGAATGTCGACATGTTTATTTGGTTAAAGGCTTGTAAATGTTTCCTGTTACACTATCATTGTTTCAAAACAAGTTTATTGTGACAGTATAATGAGAACATTTGTTTAATAACCAAACACAGAATGATTTGCTGATCAGTAAATTTGATAGCAGTCAACACAAGTTCAGGTTTTACATTGCCCAGGGGTGCTCAATGAGTCTTAAAATGTGTAATGGCTGAATTGTCTATTCAGTACATAATTAAAAGATGATTATGAGTAATGGCCTAAAAATATAATATAATTACATGCACTGTTGTGTACAGTAATGCCTTTTCAAGTTTGCTTCTGTACACACCAAAAGATTTTTTATTGCATTATGCTTTGTGATTCATAATGTTCAATTCTGTGTTTGTTTAATGTTTAAAATGTTGAACTAATGTTCAGTACTGTGTTTGTTCGTTTATTGCATTAGGTAGTTGCCGTGGTGATGGATATGTTTACAGATATTGATATCTTTGCTGATATCATTGGTGCAGCGATGCGTGGTGTGGCTGTTTACATTCTTCTAGATGAACTGAATGCACATCATTTTGTTACAATGGTGAACAACTGTAGAGTGAATCTGGATGAGATAAAGGTTCGTACCTCTCAAAAGATCAACACATATCATCAGTTAAGCTGTCCAGAAGAGTATTTCGTTTTGGGAATTTGTAGCTTCTAGATAATTATTTATTGACTTGACACTCGTCACATTAATATGTGATTTGCATCAAGTACAGCATTAGCTTTCATTGTGTTTTGCAGTGAGTGTCATATGAGATAACTGCTGTACAGGGCAGTTTTTGGTGAAAACCTGGAATAGAAAACAAATACATAACTATGAAAAACTACTTATGTATTTGTTTTACTATTTAGCATAAACAATACTAGTTTGCAGAGTTGAAACAACTTTCTTATATTTTACTGTAAGATGGAACAATTTTCACATGTGTATAAATTTATTAACACATTTTTACTTGCAGCTGATGCGAGTGAGAACTGTGTCTGGCACCACATATTTCTGCCACACAGGCAAGTCCTTTAAAGGTCAGATGATGGATCGCTTCTTACTGGTGGATTGCAGAGCTGTTTTAACTGGCAACTACAGGTAGCTTCATTTTTCCTGTTAACTTTACACCTTTATAGCTATTATATTTACTATCAGATTTAGCAGTTAGTTACTTTTGTAATCTTTGAGGTTTACTGTAATCATGATATGTTAGCTGAAATGTTTCTCTGACTTTGTGTTGCAGCTTCATGTGGTCTTTTGAGAAGATACATCGCTGTCTAGCACATCTGTTTTTTGGACAGCTTGTGACCACTTTTGATGAGGAGTTTCGGATTCTGTATGCCCACTCAGAGCCACTGGTTATTGAAAAAGTTTTGGCCAATATGTCACGCTACAGTAACGTACAGGGAAGCTACTTCAACATGGATAAGACCCACATGTTAAAGAGAGAATATCCAGCTATGCCAATAGAATGGGTTGAACTGCCTGTAGAAGACCATATGAACATCAGTCAGCAGATGCTACCGTTCAGAAGTGCTGAACTCTGCCCGGAGGTGGAAAATCCCTCCATCCAGAGACACATGAACCTGCATGGCACTCAACAATTCAGAGAGGACCGTCCATTTATAGAGCCTGGAAGACAAATGAAAGGACCAAATGAAATACCTGGCTTCAAAAGGCACGGTTATCCAGATGTCCCAGAGTTTGAATACATGCCCCCTCAAAACCATCCACAGATCAGAGGCCAACCATTCATGCAGGGAGTAGGGCCCAAGGGCAGCCACTTTGCACGGGAACCTGGTTATTACCAGGGAGCTGGATTACAACCTGAATATGACATGTATGGCAGATTTAGAGGCCAAGGTTACCCTGTAGATCAGTTTGCAGGGGCTGGCCACCCTCATGAGCTGAACGAACCTGAACCACCTGATGCGTACGACCATGTCCAAAGATACCTGCTATCTCAGCCCCTGATGGAGGAAGGACATGGTGCCAGGAATGTATTTTCACCTGTGCAGTCTAACCTCAGAAAACATAGCATGGGTCAGTCTTATGCCTGTCAGACCTCTCCCACACAACCAAACCTACCAGACCAGAAACGTTTCTTCAATGTTGGCCATAAACCACAAGATGTGAGCCAGAAGCAGGGACTGCGAGACTGGAGGATCAGCTCATATCTTAGTACATTTGATGATGGTGGAGAAGTGGAGTTTTCAGAACTTGAAGGAGCAGAACCCTCTGATAACATTCCATGTTTCGTACAGGAAGGACCTTGTGGCCTCACAGGTGCAGAAATCAGACCAGGAAACATTGAGTTTAACAGGATGTCTTTATCTAGGAAAAATCCTCCTTTAGTTCAGATTCTAAACAGTTCCCCTCTTCTTGACAGTTCAGTTGGCCATCCACCAGACATACCTGAAAATATCAAAATAATACCAGCAACAACTTCAGAGTCATCCTGCACCACTGAGGGAGACAAAATGGAGGAGACACAGAATAAAGAACCAAAAGAAAACAGTCTGTTTGGTGAAGAGTTTCTCAAGAGAAAACCAACCCACACGCCCCAGAGGGGCTCCAGGCTGAGACACTCACTCTTATTCAGGTCAAATTTAGAGCTTCATACTTCAGATGAATCAAAAGATACCTCAGGAGAAAAAGATGATGAAACTGCTAAACTTTCCGCTCGGGTGTCACAAATCCTGGATTTAAGGAAATCTGGCACAAGGGAGCCATTTCAGTGGAGCAATTTTGTAAGATCAGCCACAGCTGATGACCAACCCATGGAGTGTGCACACTCTGAGGAATCACTGAACAAAACTGGTGCACATTCTGATAAAGTCAATAAGGCTGAGAACATGCAGGGCCCTCTACAGGAGAAGAAAATGCCAGAAACAGTACAATCAGCAGTTTTAGAATATAAAAACAAAAGAGATGAACCCCAAGTATGGCAAAGATCAGCTTCTTTTCTAGATATGAATGATCCAGACTATAGACTCAGATATTTCAAAGAGCTAGCAGCTAAACGCAAAGCTGAACTTGCAGGAGTCAAAGCTACTGAAAACAAATCCCTGAAGAACAACACATCTGTCAGAACATCAGAGAAACTCACCACGAGTGATGCTGATAAAAACAACACATCTGTCAGAACATCAGAGAAACTCACCACGAGTGATGCTGATAAAAACAACACATCTGCCAGAACATCAGAGAAACTCACCACGAGTGATGCTGATAAAAACAACACATCTGTCAGAACATCAGAGAAACTCTCCACGAGTGATGCTGATAAAAACAACACATCTGTCAGAACATCAGAGAAACTCTCCACGAGTGATGCTGATAAAAACAACACATCTGTCAGAACATCAGAGAAACTCACCACGAGTGATGCTGATAAAAACAACACATCTGCCAGAACATCAGAGAAACTCACCACGAGTGATGCTGATAAAAACAACACATCTGTCAGAACATCAGAGAAACTCTCCACGAGTGATGCTGATAAAAACAACACATCTGTCAGAACATCAGAGAAACTCTCCACGAGTGATGCTGATAAAAACAACACATCTGTCAGAACATCAGAGAAACTCTCCACGAGTGATGCTGATAAAAACAACACATCTGTCAAAACATCAGAGAAACTCACCACGAGTGATGCTGATAAAAACAACACATCTGTCAGAACATCAGAGAAACTCTCCACGAGTGATGCTGATAAAAACAACACATCTGTCAGAACATCAGAGAAACTCTCCACGAGTGATGCTGATAAAAACAACACATCTGTCAGAACATCAGAGAAACTCTCCACGAGTGATGCTGATAAAAACAACACATCTGTCAGAACATCAGAGAAACTCACCACGAGTGATGCTGATAAAAACAACACATCTGTCAGAACATCAGAGAAACTCACCACGAGTGATGCTGATAAAAACAACACATCTGTCAGAACATCAGAGAAACTCACCACGAGTGATGCTGATAAAAACAACACATCTGTCAGAACATCAGAGAAACTCTCCACGAGTGATGCTGATAAAAACAACACATCTGTCAGAACATCAGAGAAACTCACCACGAGTGATGCTGATAAAAACAACACATCTGCCAGAACATCAGAGAAACTCACCACGAGTGATGCTGATAAAAACAACACATCTGCCAGAACATCAGAGAAACTCACCACGAGTGATGCTGATAAAAACAACACATCTGTCAGAACATCAGAGAAACTCACCACGAGTGATGCTGATAAAAACAACACATCTGTCAGAACATCAGAGAAACTCACCACGAGTGATGCTGATAAAAACAACACAGCTGTCAGAACATCAGAGAAACTCACCACGAGTGATGCTGATAAAAACAACACATCTGTCAGAACATCAGAGAAACTCTCCACGAGTGATGCTGATAAAAACAACACATCTGTCAGAACATCAGAGAAACTCACCACGAGTGATGCTGATAAAAACAACACATCTGTCAGAACATCAGAGAAACTCACCACGAGTGATGCTGATAAAAACAACACATCTGTCAGAACATCAGAGAAACTCACCACGAGTGATGCTGATAAAAACAACACAGCTGTCAGAACATCAGAGAAACAAGATGCCAAACGTGAAGACATTCCACATAGCCACAGAGCCACAGATGCAGAAAAAATTAGATTTAAGAAAAAACTTGCAGAGAAGTCTGTCTTACCTTCACATTCTTTTCCAGATGATACTGGTCCAACTTTAAACCCAGAGACAAGCACAGTATCTAAATCTAATAATCGGTCAGCCTCCTTCAGTACACAAAAGCCGGTATGTACTTTGTCTGGGAAATATTCGCAACTTGTTAACAGTTTACCTTCAAAACCATCCTCAAGTGATGTTGAATCTCTCTCAGTGTCTGCTCCATTAAAGGCCAGCTCATCACAAAAGCAAGAAGTTTCTGTTGCATTAACTACTGCTTCATCTGAAACTACACTCACACATTATCACACTCCAAAAGAAACAGACCCCTCCCACACTCTTCTAACAGAAAGTCCACCTGTAAATTTGTACCAGACAAAGTGTATGTCACCGTTAAGAAGTTCTTCAGATGAGTCTGGAAATGACTTGCAAACACCTGCAACAGAAAATGAACAAGCCCAAAAACCCAAACCAACTGAGACAGAATCTCTTCAACAACCCCCTGTAACAGACAATGAACAAGCCCAAAAACCCAAACCAACTGAGACAGAATCTCTTCAACAACCCCCTGTAACAGACAATGAACAAGCCCAAAAACCCAAACCAACTGAGACAGAATCTCTTCAAGACCCCCCTGCAACAGAAAATGAACAAGCCCAAAAACCCAAACCAACTGAGACAGAATCTCTTCAACAACCCCCTGTAACAGACAATGAACAAGCCCAAAAACCCAAACCAACTGAGACAGCATCTCTTCAACACCCCCCTGCAACAGAAAATGAACAAGCCCAAAAACCCAAACCAACTGAGACAGAATCTCTTCAACAACCCCCTGTAACAGACAATGAACAAGCCCAAAAACCCAAACCAACTGAGACAGCATCTCTTCAACACCCCCCTGCAACAGAAAATGAACAAGCCCAAAAACCCAAACCAACTGAGACAGAATCTCTTCAACAACCCCCTGTAACAGACAATGAACAAGCCCAAAAACCCAAACCAACTGAGACAGCATCTCTTCAACAACCCCCTGTAACAGACAATGAACAAGCCCAAAAACCCAAACCAACTGAGACAGAATCTCTTCAACAACCCCCTGTAACAGACAATGAACAAGCCCAAAAACCCAAACCAACTGAGACAGAATCTCTTCAACAACCCCCTGTAACAGACAATGAACAAGCCCAAAAACCCAAACCAACTGAGACAGAATCTCTTCAACAACCCCCTGCAACAGAAAATGAACAAGCCCAAAAACCCAAACCAACTGAGACAGAATCTCTTCAACAACCCCCTGTAACAGACAATGAACAAGCCCAAAAACCCAAACCAACTGAGACAGCATCTCTTCAACACCCCCCTGCAACAGAAAATGAACAAGCCCAAAAACCCAAACCAACTGAGACAGAATCTCTTCAACAACCCCCTGTAACAGACAATGAACAAGCCCAAAAACCCAAACCAACTGAGACAGCATCTCTTCAACACCCCCCTGCAACAGAAAATGAACAAGCCCAAAAACCCAAACCAACTGAGACAGAATCTCTTCAACAACCCCCTGTAACAGACAATGAACAAGCCCAAAAACCCAAACCAACTGAGACAGAATCTCTTCAACAACCCCCTGTAACAGACAATGAACAAGCCCAAAAACCCAAACCAACTGAGACAGAATCTCTTCAACAACCCCCTGTAACAGACAATGAACAAGCCCAAAAACCCAAACCAACTGAGACAGAATCTCTTCAACAACCCCCTGTAACAGACAATGAACAAGCCCAAAAACCCAAACCAACTGAGACAGAATCTCTTCAACAACCCCCTGTAACAGACAATGAACAAGCCCAAAAACCCAAACCAACTGAGACAGAATCTCTTCAACAACCCCCTGTAACAGACAATGAACAAGCCCAAAAACCCAAACCAACTGAGACAGAATCTCTTCAACAACCCCCTGTAACAGACAATGAACAAGCCCAAAAACCCAAACCAACTGAGACAGAATCTCTTCAACAACCCCCTGTAACAGACAATGAACAAGCCCAAAAACCCAAACCAACTGAGACAGAATCTCTTCAACAACCCCCTGTAACAGACAATGAACAAGCCCAAAAACCCAAACCAACTGAGACAGAATCTCTTCAACACCCCCCTGCAACAGAAAATGAACAAGCCCAAAAACCCAAACCAACTGAGACAGAATCACTTCAACACCCCCCTGTAACAGACAATGAACAAGCCCAAAAACCCAAACTAACTGAGACAGAATCTCTTCAACACCCCCCTGCAACAGAAAACGAACAAGCCCAAAAACCCAAACTAACTGAGACAGAATCTCTTCAACACCCTCCTGAAGAAGATGTGAAATCTTCCACACAGCCCACTGCAGCTAAGAGTGAACCTTTTCCAAAATTGGAAAATTGGAAAAGCGTAGAACAGTCAGATTATTTTCAGCAGCCAAAGGTAATAGGGGAAAAGTCTTCTCAGATATGTTCTTCAACAGAGGCAGATGTTTCCCAACAGGCCACTGCAAGAGAAAATGAACCACCCATTGCAATAAGGGAAAACTCTTTACAGAGGCCAGCTTCATTGGAAGGGGAATCTTCTCAACACCCCACAGAAACAGACTCTCTCAAACAAGATCCTGCTAAACCAGACATAAATTCCTCCCACAAGGTCACTGTAAAAGACAAAGAATCTCCCCAAAACCCAACTGCAGTGGAGTTAGACACTTTCAAACACCCCACTTCAACAGAAGATGTATCCTCCCAACACCTCACAGAGACACCTCAGTTTACAGCGTGTGTTCCTGCATCTCACTCCACAGAATCTCCTTTCAAAGTCACTTCCTCTCCTCAGACTTTTGGTGATAGCACTCCAGCAGATAGTTACATGTTGTTCCAGGCAGGCTTAGTGGACACATATACAATAGAAACAAACTTGGATCAAAATATAACAGCTGCATTGTGCACCATACAAAATGGAGAAGTCAAATCCACTGAACATGGTCCAATAGACAGTGAATCATCTCCTGAGGTTGTCTCGCCCATTATCACTTCTTCAACAGAAACAAGCCTGTCACAGGAAACCAGCTCAGCTAACACTGAGCAAAAGGACAGTAACTTTAGCCAAGACTTTACCAAACAAGGTTCCATCCCAACTCAAGAAAAAAGCCTGTCTGAAAATACCATCATCACAGACTCAAGTTCCTCAGCTGGACAATTTCAGTCTGATACTCTGACACATTTTGATGTAGCCAAACTATGTCCGCAGACTGATGACAGCAAAATGGAACAAAATTTTTCCCAAACACCATCTGTAACTCTTGTTGTTAAAGACACAGATAATGTTATAACTAGTCTCCATTCAGGTTCACCAGAGCCCTACCTGTCCTCACCAGGACTTAATACAACTCAGGAATCCACACAGTTACAATCAGATACATCATCAAACTCTGTACAAGAACCTTGTGATGATGACCCAGAATCTGAAGATGAGTGCCAAAAGCACGAAGACAGTAAAGAGCAACCTCAGAGACAAGACCCTTCAGCTGGACCTGAGGTAACACCAGAGGTAGAAAACTCTGTAACTAACCTTACAGAGGTGTCTGACCAAACAGAGAGCAGTTTGACAACAGACAGTGCAGAAAATGCAGAAAATCAGTCTGCTGTGTCAGAGAATCCCAAACTGATTATGTCCACTCATCAGTCATCTACTGCGAATGTTCTCTCATGTAGCAATCTTAGAGATGACACTAAAGTTCTTCTAGAACAAATATCAGCAAAGAACCAGAGCAAAACCCAGTCCAAACAGACTGTCACTGCAGCCAATGAAGTGAAAGAGGGCGGGGTTATCTCTGCAGGTCAGCAGTTCCCAAGTTATGTAGGAAGGCCCTGGTCTTCCAGTACCTCAGCAGAAGAACGAGAGATGCTGCTGCAGAAGATGGAGAGAATGAGGAAAGAGAGAAAGGTCTACAGCCGCTTTGAGGTAATTCAGTCATGCTGCTGTTGTTTGTGGTATGAGAGTGTGGATGAAAACACTTTATGGTTTTTTGAGTACAGATAGAATTATTGGTTTTAAATAAGTATTTAAATGTATAATTCCTGCCTTTGCTCAAGAAACATATATATTGTGTTTTCACAGGCCTCATAAAGTGAAGTGCAACCGTTTGGAACAGTGACTTCAATAACAGACAATAAGCAGTTTTGCTTTAGTTTTTCCCAGTCTTACCTCATAACTGTGAACCTGCACAAACTTGTGTTCAAGTATTTTCTTATGTGTTACTGTAACAAACAGTTACTCCTTAACTGCAGGACGTAACATGACTATTGAGACTGTAGCTTTTGTGTCAGTTCTGAACTCCTGAACGGATCATTTATGATGATGTACTGTGACAGAAGCCAGGAAACAAACCCTACCTGCTGGATTACATAAAGATAGGACACAGTTTTCTCATGTATATATAGATGTGAAACATGTTTATGAATCTTTTGTAACTATCTAAACTTCTGAAATGCAATATTAATGCCTGTATTAAGAAATTCATTTGATCTCTTGTTATGATCTATGAGAAATATGTTCAGCAACAGGAACAAGGAAGTTAATAGAAAGTTTGTGACCCGTCAGACAATAAAGCAGGAGGCACCACTGAATGCAGAAGACTGTACAAGTGAAACAACACTGTAAAATATTGGCTGGGATTTTTGTTTGGAGGCAGGGTAGGAGATTTTGTTCCAGAAACATTTTTTTGTTATTTGTTATAAGTCTCTTCACATCCTGATAACTGTCAGTGAGTGAAGGGCTCTAAATATATTTATATTAATACACATCTTCTGTGGAAGACACAGGACCATCAGATGTTTCATCTGAATGTAATGATAGGATGTTCTACTTGTCTGTCAAACTATGTATTTGAATACCTCTGCCCACCCTGCTCGCACAATCTTCTGTCATCAGTGTGTTCGTGTGCTGGAGGAGGCGTGGCTTTAGACAGCACTGAAGGGAGGGCGGGATCTTATTCTTTCAAAGCCAGACTGATAGTGCTAGCCTCCCAGAAATTGCATACCCTACCTTTAATAAAACTGTCTTAAAATATATCATTTTATACTTCCTATAGAAATCCAGATACTTCTTAAGTCCTCACAAATGTGTCCTCACAATTCATTAATAGAGAAATATTTTCATGACAATTTACATGTAAAAATAAGTTTATTATTGTTTTCAGCAGTGATTTAAAATAAAGTACTTTGATGGGATGATTAAAACTGTAAGAAAATGTGCTTATATAGTAAGACATTACACACTGTGATGTGAAGAGACAGTAAAGTTTAGTACAATGATGTGAAAAGGAAACACCAGATTAATTGAACTGATCAAAAGTTGTCAAACTACCTACATAGAAAACTCAACAAAATCCAGCTTTAATAAAAAGTGCACTACTGTAAATTTCATTGTGAAATGTTTGTTTCTGGAAATTGTTTATACAACTGAAATTAAAAATTGTTTATGGAGTGTGACAGCATCTGTTTTTGATGACTCTCTTTACTAACTGGATGTGAAGAGAAACAGCGATGTCTCTCAGATCTGTTGGCTGCTGTCACTCATTCCTGTACGCTTCAATCACGTCAAAAACAAATTAAGGTCTGTTACACTGACATGAATATGCAATTTAAAAAACATAAGATGTTCCCAAATACAAGTACTGTCTCTACTGTTATCTGCTTCAGAATCGTGAAACCTCTGACATCATCACAACTGTATCTGACCAGGTCCTGTGTTTCTAATGTGCCTTTATTATCTTTTCTGTTCTGTGTCGTTTTGTCGCAAATTGGTATAAAATTGTGATTTTCTCATCTAGAAGGGGCAGTTTAACTTGTAGTGCCTGTGATGTCTAATAACATTTATCCTGTAAATGAACAATATATGAATATAATAGTATATGACCTGCTGCTCATTAAGAACAGTCAAACAGGTGAAATGTATATAACTTGCTGCTCATCAAGAACGGTCAGACAGGTGAAATGTATATAACCTGCTGCTCATCAAGAACAGTCAAACAGATGAAATGTATATAACCTGCTGCTCATCAAGAACGGTCAGACAGGTGAAATGTATATAACCTGCTGCTCATCAAGAACAGTCAAACAGATGAAATGTATATAACCTGCTGCTCATCAAGAACAGTCAAACAGATGAAATGTATATAACCTGCTGCTCATCAAGAACAGTCAAACAGATGAAATGTATATAACCTGCTGCTCATCAAGAACGGTCAGACAGATGAAATGTATATAACCTGCTGCTCATCAAGAACGGTCAGACAGATGAAATGTATATAACCTGCTGCTCATCAAGAACGGTCAGACAGGTAAAATGTATATGACCTGCTGCTCATCAAGAACGGTCAAACAGGTGAAATGTATATGACCTGCTGCTCATCAAGAACGGTCAGACAGGTGAAATGTATATAACCTGCTGCTCATCAAGAACGGTCAAACAGATGAAATGTATATAACCTGCTGCTCATCAAGAACGGTCAGACAGGTGAAATGTATATAGCCTGCTGCTCATCAAGAACAGTCAGACAGGTGAAATGTATATAGCCTGCTGCTCATCAAGAACAGTCAGACAGATGAAATGTATATAACCTGCTGCTCATCAAGAACAGTCAAACAGATGAAATGTATATAACCTGCTGCTCATCAAGAACGGTCAGACAGGTGAAATGTATATAACCTGCTGCTCATCAAGAACGGTCAAACAGATGAAATGTATATAACCTGCTGCTCATCAAGAACGGTCAGACAGGTGAAATGTATATAGCCTGCTGCTCATCAAGAACGGTCAGACAGGTGAAATGTATATAACCTGCTGCTCATCAAGAACAGTCAGACAGGTGAAATGTATATGACCTGCTGCTCATCAAGAACGGTCAGACAGGTGAAATGTATATAACCTGCTGCTCATCAAGAACGGTCAAACAGATGAAATGTATATAACCTGCTGCTCATCAAGAACGGTCAGACAGGTGAAATGTATATAGCCTGCTGCTCATCAAGAACGGTCAGACAGGTGAAATGTATATAGCCTGCTGCTCATCAAGAACGGTCAGACAGGTGAAATGTATATAGCCTGCTGCTCATCAAGAACGGTCAGACAGGTGAAATGTATATAACCTGCTGCTCATCAAGAACGGTCAGACAGGTGAAATGTATATGACCTGCTGCTCATCAAGAACAGTCAGACAGGTAAAATGTATATAACCTGCTGCTCATCAAGAACAGTCAAACAGATGAAATGTATATAACCTGCTGCTCATCAAGAACAGTCAGACAGGTGAAATGTATATGACCTGCTGCTCATCAAGAACAGTCAAACAGGTGAAATGTATATAGCCTGCTGCTCATCAAGAACAGTCAAACAGGTGAAATGTATATAGCCTGCTGCTCATCAAGAACAGTCAAACAGGTGAAATGTATATAGCCTGCTGCTCATCAAGAACAGTCAAACAGGTGAAATGTATATAGCCTGCTGCTCATCAAGAACAGTCAGACAGGTGAAATGTATATAGCCTGCTGCTCATCAAGAACAGTCAGACAGGTAAAATGTATATAGCCTGCTGCTCATCAAGAACAGTCAAACAGGTGAAATGTATATAACCTGCTGCTCATCAAGAACAGTCAAACAGATGAAATGTATATGACCTGCTGCTCATCAAGAACAGTCAAACAGGTGAAATGTATATAGCCTGCTGCTCATCAAGAACAGTCAAACAGGTGAAATGTATATAACCTGCTGCTCATCAAGAACAGTCAGACAGGTAAAATGTATATAACCTGCTGCTCATCAAGAACGGTCAAACAGATGAAATGTATATGACCTGCTGCTCATCAAGAACAGTCAAACAGGTGAAATGTATATAGCCTGCTGCTCATCAAGAACAGTCAGACAGGTGAAATGTATATAACCTGCTGCTCATCAAGAACAGTCAGACAGGTGAAATGTATATAACCTGCTGCTCATCAAGAACAGTCAGACAGGTGAAATGTATATAACCT
Organism: Chromobotia macracanthus; assembly: GCA_036877525.1. Classification (NCBI taxonomy): domain Eukaryota; kingdom Metazoa; phylum Chordata; class Actinopteri; order Cypriniformes; family Botiidae; genus Chromobotia; species Chromobotia macracanthus. The sequence continues at coordinate 2,102,226 of JAZGTH010000073.1, read as the reverse complement.
GCTGCTCATCAAGAACAGTCAGACAGGTGAAATGTATATAACCTGCTGCTCATCAAGAACAGTCAGACAGGTGAAATGTATATAACCTGCTGCTCATCAAGAACAGTCAGACAGGTGAAATGTATATAACCTGCTGCTCATCAAGAACGGTCAAACAGATGAAATGTATATAACCTGCTGCTCATCAAGAACGGTCAAACAGATGAAATGTATATAACCTGCTGCTCATCAAGAACGGTCAAACAGATGAAATGTATATAACCTGCTGCTCATCAAGAACGGTCAAACAGATGAAATGTATATAACCTGCTGCTCATCAAGAACGGTCAAACAGATGAAATGTATATGACCTGCTGCTCATCAAGAACGGTCAGACAGGTGAAATGTATATGACCTGCTGCTCATCAAGAACAGTCAGACAGGTGAAATGTATATGACCTGCTGCTCATCAAGAACAGTCAGACAGGTGAAATGTATATGACCTGCTGCTCATCAAGAACAGTCAGACAGGTGAAATGTATATAACCTGCTGCTCATCAAGAACAGTCAAACAGATGAAATGTATATAACCTGCTGCTCATCAAGAACAGTCAGACAGGTAAAATGTATATAACCTGCTGCTCATCAAGAACAGTCAGACAGGTGAAATGTATATAGCCTGCTGCTCATCAAGAACTGTCAGACAGGTAAAATGTATATAACCTGCTGCTCATCAAGAACAGTCAAACAGGTGAAATGTATATAGCCTGCTGCTCATCAAGAACAGTCAAACAGGTGAAATGTATATAACCTGCTGCTCATCAAGAACAGTCAAACAGGTGAAATGTATATAGCCTGCTGCTCATCAAGAACAGTCAAACAGGTGAAATGTATATAACCTGCTGCTCATCAAGAACAGTCAGACAGGTGAAATGTATATAACCTGCTGCTCATCAAGAACAGTCAGACAGGTGAAATGTATATAGCCTGCTGCTCATCAAGAACAGTCAGACAGGTGAAATGTATATAACCTGCTGCTCATCAAGAACAGTCAGACAGGTGAAATGTATATAACCTGCTGCTCATCAAGAACAGTCAAACAGGTGAAATGTATATAGCCTGCTGCTCATCAAGAACAGTCAGACAGGTGAAATGTATATGACCTGCTGCTCATTAAGAACAATCAGACAGGTGAAATGTATATAACCTGCTGCTCATTAAGAACAATCAGACAGGTGAAATGTATATAACCTGCTGCTCATTAAGAACAATCAGACAGGTGAAATGTATATAACCTGCTGCTCATCAAGAACAGTCAAACAGATGAAATGTATATAACCTGCTGCTCATCAAGAACGGTCAGACAGGTGAAATGTATATAACCTGCTGCTCATCAAGAACAGTCAAACAGATGAAATGTATATAACCTGCTGCTCATCAAGAACAGTCAAACAGATGAAATGTATATAACCTGCTGCTCATCAAGAACAGTCAAACAGATGAAATGTATATAACCTGCTGCTCATCAAGAACAGTCAAACAGATGAAATGTATATAACCTGCTGCTCATCAAGAACAGTCAAACAGATGAAATGTATATAACCTGCTGCTCATTAAGAACTGCCAAACAGGTGAAATGTATGTTGTCTTGTGCTTCATCACAGTCTTCAGTAAGAGAGCCTGACAGTCTTCCAGATTTTAAATCATTATACAGCTCAGAAAGGGTCCAAGCAGTTTTTGTCAGGATTTTTATTGTGATATTTTTCTGATTTAAAACAGATCAACTGTAATCAGTGGAAGATAAATCTAAATTGAATGTCCAAACTTAACCATATTAAATTATACCAGTTTAGGAATGGACCACATAAAGCTTTGATTTAAAATCTAAATTAATGTGAAAGTCATAGATGGACAGCTTTATTTTAAAACGTCTTGTGCATTCTGCCCTCTGCTGGTACTCATTGGTAAGACTTCTTTTGAAGAATAAAGCTTGAACGTCCAGTTTATTACTATTAATTCACGTTCATCATTCTCCGTGTTACGTTTGTAGTTCTGCAATTTTGGCTGATTTTGGCCGGTGTTTTTTCCAGCTGTAATGGACACACTCTTTCCGTCATGGCTGAATCATGCTATGGTTGGTTCTCTATACCTATACTTGATGTTTTGTCTGTAAATCATATTCTTCAACACATTAACTATTAAAGTCACTAATAACAGGCACAGTTATTAACAGTTTATTTAGCACACTGCTGTTCTTCCAGTCTTGGTTGGTGAGATCTTTCCGGAGCCCCACATCTACCTGAAAACAGCACACGGTTTAGTGGCTTTGGGAATCACTGGTCTTGGTTACCTGGGATGGTGAGTTTATGTCTTTTGTTTGTTCTGTGGACTGTTATGTTAACAGATGAAAATCCTGTAACAGAGAGAACTATGTGTATGTTTCCTCAGACCTGTATACAACATCACGGTCCATTATATCATGATTTATATGGTCTGGCTTTAGATAGATAATAAAGGTTTGCTGTTTTTTTTTAGGGTCATTTGGGTGTATCAGACTGTGGGAGTCTGGGTTTAATTTTGTTCTTTCTTTATTGCACATGAAAGTCTAAGGAAGTATTAAAAACAGCTAAACAACTTTCAGTAGTTTTTGTTCTTTCAGTTTGGTTAACTATAATACCCTATACGTGTGTGTGTGTGTGTGTGTGTGTGTGTGTGTGTGTATATATATATATATATATATATATATATACACACTTTTCATAAACACTATATTCAAAACTATATTAAAGCACTATATTAAAGCTGTGAATGAATTGTAAATTAAATGATACAATAAATTTGGTCAGTAGTTTGTGTGTTTATGTGTCTTGTTGTTATTTTGTATCAAGGCCTGTATCATGCCTTGTCCATGATTTTGTGTCATTAAGTTCATCTGGCTGCTTTTCTGAAAAGACTAAAGGAGGATTAACTAGTCTGGTGAAAGAAATCTGTAATAAGTGGGAAATAAATTCGCTATAATTTCCTCTTACGTGAGTACCAGCAGTTATAATGGCTATGATGATTATGAGTATAAGCACCAAAACACACTGTGGGTAGAGCATGAGTAAACAAATTTAGTAATATTTCATACTGTTACATATATAGTAATATTTATATTCTATACATGTCTGTAGTGGTATTTACATAAACGGGGATTCACATGTTGTATGAACATTTAGAGTATGTTTATTTTTAAATTAAAACATTTCTACTGTTACTGCCCAGGAATAAAGTTACAGTTCAACAATGTCAGCTATTTTTATTTTATAAAAATCATATGGTTTTTAATGTTGCAGAAAATTAGCAACATTAAAAACTCCCTCATTTAGCTGCTTAAAGATGTTCATACAGCTGCTGATAAAGTCACAGCCTCTGTGGTTCACTGGTTATCTGTTATCCGTCCTCAGGCAACAGATTTGGGTCGTGGATTATCTAGTTTAATGAAGGATAAACATTTTTAATGAACTATAGGAGCAGCACATAATGTAACAATATTCTTTAAAAATGTCTGACATGAGCGTGAACTCTCCCTCCACCTGCTACATTCTCTTCTAAAAAATCTTCTGAAAATATAATCATGTGCAATTTGTTGCTGACTTTAACATTCAGATTAACCAGTTATGAGGTGATATTAAATCATTTTCTCTTACCTGACCATTTGACATACACATTATAATACCAATAAGCCCCAAAACAATCTGTTAGTAGCTAATTTAATCATTTTATATAATACATATTTAACATATTGTTACATATTTAACTCCATGTATTATGTGTCTACAGTGTATATAAAGACACTGGAAGTCACATTTTTACTCCATTTATTGTTTTATTATTAATCTATTTTGTTATTGTATAGCCACACATTATGACAAAAAATGTTTGAACATTTCTACTGTTATTGTTCAGGAAAAATGAATACATGTTGGTCTCTATTGGGGCATGTTGTCACATTAGGTGGGATAAATTGTGAACTTGCTAATGAAAAGCCTGTTACATAAATAATATTAATATTTCATAAAGAAACTGTAAAACAATTAACAAAAAAACACATACAGAAATATGAATCCAACTAAAACTGTAATCAATAAATTGTTTAGAATTGCAACAAAAAAAGTTGTATAAAAAACTAAAAAATAAGTTTAGAGGACAGAATTCACCCCAGAATGTCCGCATTTATCTGTTGATCAAAGCCTTATAGTGAGACACAGCCTTAACAATCTCCCCATGACTGCTTGTGTAATTCTTCTACATAAGAAATACTGTTTACTGTATACTATATACAATAATTGTCCCAAAAAAGAAAACACAGCATGAGTGTTTCTTGTATTCTTCTGGTGTTTGCTGTGTCGAGTGCTGTGATTTATAAGACAGGAAACAGATCAGATCTACAGGTTCATCATGTGAGAGCGACCTGTCACAGCAGTAACAGCTCACAGGTGAAACTCTGAGTTTCTGTGAGCTCTCCCGTTCACATCATGCTGCTCTTTTAAATTGTGGACTGTGAATGATCATCAGTGTTAAAACAAATGATGGAGGCAGCTGTGATGCTGTGTATCACGCTACAGTTTTCCTGTTACAGTAAGACAGTAATATTTCAGGCACTACTTAAAATCTAGCGGATGGTGCATTTTTGATTTAGTTTTATTGATATGATGATGATTATTATAATATCAAGTTTTCATAAATGATTATTACATTATTAATAACAATGTTGGGAGTATATTACTTATTCAATACAGTGCGGTATTATTGCTCGTACTAATAAAATAATATTTTAATATTAAAATAATATTTTAATATTAAAATAATATTTTGTTTTTCTGAAATAAGACTAAAGATAAAACCATCGTGTTTCCGGTGCACGTTCTTCCTCTTCCGCGTGCTTCGCTATGATTGGTCAGCGGGACGCGTTGTAGCCAATCACAGCGCGCCTCGCATGGCGGAAGGAATAAAAGCTGATGACGGCAGTTTGTTTGAGTTGTTGCGCGTCCGCTGACGGCGGCTGTGGTCGTCAGTGTTAATGTTATAGATGTAATGTTATAGATGTACGATCTGTCAGCCTGTGTGTGATGAGGCTTAATGTGGCACTTCTACAGGATTAATCATTTGTGTGAAAGGATACGTCTCATAACTGAACACTGAGGGTTAGTGTTCGTGAGTCTGAAGCGTCACTGCAGCAGGTTCATGTTCACCCACATAATGCATGTGTAGTTGGTTATTAAAGGTTAGTTGTTATGAAATGCTTCCTCACTGTTTCAGGCTGAACGTCTCTTTGTTTTGCTGGATACGGTACGACCCCTGTGACCAGGAAAGCAGCAGCTGGGAGATGTTGTGAAGCTTCATCCACATGAACTGAATAACCTGCTGTCCAAACTGAGCATTTACATTTCTGACCACCGTTCACTAACTCATATGGGAAAACCTGAAATATGTCAAGTCATTAGTACTGAAGCCAGTGTAGATATCAGCTATGAACTGTCTGATCACATTCGGTTTCATTCAGATCTTACATTGGGTGGAGAAGCTTCTACACGAGTAGGACTTGACAAATGGTTACTGTAATTTACAGTATTATCATTGCCACCTTTTATTAACACAGAACTGAACAATCATTTACATGGTAATATTATTTGCATGGTAGTCTACCATGAAACTTGCCCAAACATTAAGACTGCTGTGGTATTTTTCTGTGTTATTTAGTGGTGATGTATAGTAACAGGCTTCAGGTGACATTTGCATGTATTGATTCAGATTATGATCTGTCGTTTCTCTCAGCAGTGTCTGTTGTGTGGATGTCACTGAAGGTCATGTGATCTGCCTGCCAGCCTTATGAACCCCATTTCAGTACAATATTTGATAAACGGCAAAATAAACGTAGAAAATCCTTTTAAAACGACACTGCAATCTAAGCTGGATTAGAGACCTCCAAGTTAGTGAAAAGTAATTTACTCCATAAACACTCCATCACAGTTTGTTTGAGAAACATGTCAGATCGACAGGATTAAAACCACACAATACATCTGTCAGATGTGGAGGATGGCCTTGTGTAAAAACACACAGGAGGCCGCAGGGGTGTTTAGAAATGTCACTTTTTGAGTTAAAGGTGTGGAAGCTCTGGCTTGCCTTTATGAAACTGACCAACTATTCATCTGTTTTCTTATACTTTGACCTCAAAAGATTTTAACATACTTGAGGAGTCCAAACTGGAATGCGCGAATTGCCGCAGGACAGGCTGTGGAAGCCATATTGAAGAAGTGAAGAATATTCCAGGATGGAACCCATCTCCAAAGTCAAAAGACGGTGGGTTGAATTATTCCTGGATTGCAAAACCAGAGAATCTGAGGTGCTGGAATGTTCAACATTGCTTCAGGAACTGATGACATCATTGTTTTGTGCATGTGTCTTTAATATGGCAAATGGTTTTTAAAACAACCACCAATCAGATTTCTGTAATTAACAACTAACAGGTGTTATGATTCAGGGAGTATACTTCTGGGTAGTGTTTGATAGTGATGTGTGTGTCCTCCTCAGAGGTGTGTGCAGAAGACATGTCCCCAGAGGAGAGCTCCTCAGACAGACTGAGCGTCTACCGGTTTGATATCTCCCGTCTGCTGAAGCATCACTGCTGGGCTCTGCAGGTGCAGAATTTGAGCTGCAGGATGACCGGTCAGAACTATAAAACTTACTTTGTTGTAACCAGTCATGGCACAAAAGAGTGACTAACACTCATTTTCTGGCACTGCAGCATCATGCTCTACCAGCTGAGATACAGAAACACTTTAGGTGTGTCAATATTTGCATGTCTGAACGCGAAGAAGAAATTTAAACAGAAGTGACTTGTATGGTTTGTCCTTGTACAAACATACATCTGTGCATGTATACTTTGGTTTTCAATATTAGTGTTTTGTTAGCCCTGTTTGTTAAAGTTTCATTGCTCGTGTGTTTTGGCACTTTGGCACTAACTGGCAACCACATAGCAACGCCTTGGCAACCAGCCCGAGCACTGTAACGTTTGCACTTGTTACAGCATCAGACAGTCAGTATGTATAAAATCTGTTTTCAGGCGAGATGGACCCTAAAGAGCGTTTGGTCCGGCAGAGGAAACGGTTACAAAAGAAGTATTTTAAGATGTATTTTAAAGAAAGTGTGCTCCAGAAGCAAAGTCTGTTCCAGATGGTGGGCAGCATGATTATGTCAGTCTAAGAAGTTTAAGGGGTCTTAATATCTAAGGTAGCATGATCTGTCCTTTTTTAGGGGAAGCAATCCCACAATGCATTGTGATATGTGCTATGAAAAACAAACTTTTAACAAACATGTTCCTCCCCTGATGTACCAAAGGTGACCACCATCTTCTCAGAATGTACCTTCAGCCTGAACCTAAAGTCCTGTCGGTTTCAGCCGCTGGACAGCAAGAGGCTGCAGGTTTGATCCAGTGTGTGTGACACTAGCACTGAGTGGCAGCAGCTGAGGGTTCACACCTTCACGGCCTGCACTGTGGTGGATCTGGCCATTCTGCCGGAGAAACTCAACCCTGTGATCAGACCCCTGATGGAGGCGGCTCGTCGCGAGGAAAACATGCTGGTGCAGGGATACGCGGCCTCCAGCATCGCCTGCCTGCTGCAGCTGTGTGCCAGTGGATCTCCGTGTCCCAACACCAAGATTGTAAAGAATCTGTGCAGCTCATTGTATGTGGATCCCATGCTCACACCCAGTGCTGCGTGTCCCATCCCTCTAACCAATGCTTCAGCCCCACAGGAAAGCAGCAGAGGTGAGAAGACCCTCACAATCTCACTGTATTTTCATTCTAATTTAATCAGCAATATTTGTTTGTAGTATGGCCAGTCTAATACTAATTTGTAACATTAACAGTACTATTTGTTCTTTCAAAGCTGTGAAGTTCTTCTGTCTGGACGTCTTGCATTACATGGTGAATAAAACAAAGGGCATCATCACATTGTACCGGCACCAGAAAGCAGCTCTTGCTGTCACCAGTAAGAGGGGACCCACCCCCAAACCCACCAGCAACGACCTGCCCCTCACAAGCAGTGTTGCCATGGAAACGGATGAGGTAGCTGGAATGTTGCCATTTGGTGTTTAACGCGAAATGTGCTAAAGATCTTTGTGTCTGTGTTCATCTATAGCAAGAAGCCATGTCTGATCCAGAGGAGAGGAGCAGAGTTCTCCTTAACAACCATCGCCAGGCATTTCGGTCAGGATCTGACCACATCTTTGCCATTTCTCTGGAAGTTTATGACCGGCCCACTCAGAACTGCGCTGGATGCTCAGGGGTTTGGTGGGTGTGCTTTGATTTTACTCTGAATAAATAGTGACTTGAGTTTGTGTTTGGAGGTGGACTGATGCTCCTAATTGTAGTGGATGGGTTGTATTACCATATATGGCTGTTTCAAGGGTAAAGTTTGGGAAGAATAATTTAATGTTGGTTAGTTCATGCATTATTATATGTTCCATAATTTTGGAACAATGTTTCAGCATTGTTTAGCAGTAACTGTGTTTGAAATGACAACTGACCTTCTGTGTGCCTGTTCACACACAGTCATCACAAGGCAGATGTGATGTATGTGTGAACACATTTGAGATGTTCCAGCGGTCCTCATTATGTGTGTGTTGCAGATTCCAGTCAGCTCTTGAATCAGGGGCTCAGGAGCTTGTGAACTCTCTGCAGGTGCTGGAGGTCACGGCTGAAGCCATGGCAACACAGCTCATTCCTCTAGTACGTACTTATGTACACACACACAATGTGCAGACAGAGCTTTCAATAACATCTGGTATCAGACTACATTACTGACAGCAGTTACAAAGTGGTGCGTGCGGTGGTGTGTTGCTGTCGCATCTGAACTTGCTGTTGGGTCTCTGTCTGCAGTTGATGGAGCAGCTGCCTCTCCTGTGCAGCTGTCTTCAGCATCCATACACGGCTGTATGTCACATGGCTGCCCACTGTGTGGGTGTGCTCAGTAAAATTGCTACCATGGAAACCATGAATGTCTTCCTGAAGCATGTGCTGCCCTGGTTGGGTGCTATTGATGAAAACACTAAACAAGAGGGAGCCATTGAAGCGCTGGCCTGTATCCTTTTTAAGCTCACATCAGTATCTTACTGCTTTTGTATATTTAAGTTTGTTGTTGTATCTTTCTGTGGGGTGTTAAGTTGGTGCATCCTGTTTTGCTCAGTCTCAGAAATGTGTGATGTGTTCAGATCACAGATGTTCTTCCTCAACACAGAGTTCAGGTGTGATGGAGCAGCTGGATGTGAACATTGTTCCGTACATTGTGCTGCTGGTGGTTCCAGTGCTGGGCTGGATGAGTGACCCCTGTGACAGCATCAGGTTCATGGCCACACAATGATCCGTCTGCTGCCGCTGGAGGTGAGCTGTTCATCAGACTGCCACTGAACCTTCTGGAGCTTTCCTCAGAGAGATGTTGCTGAATGACTTCCTGAAATATCATGCGAAGTAAACTGAAATCTAAAAATGATTCAGACCCTGATTCAGCTGGTGTTTGATTAAGTGAAGGAATGGTGTTACTCGTTACATCTGTGAGAGATGAGTGCGAGATGTCTGTTTTTCCAGTTTTCATTGTGGTTGAATTCTCTTTCAGGGTGGAATTCCAGACCCTCCATCTATGTCTGCAGATCTGATTCAGCAGAAGGCCAGAGAGCATCACTTCCTGGAGCAGCTGCTGGATGGAAGGAAACTGGAGAATTACAAGATTCCTGTGCCTATCAAAGCAGATCTCTGGAAATACCAGCAGGTATGTTGAGCGCCTCACGGAAATGTTTCCTTTTCTCCTGGACTCGGATGAGCACCAGCTGTCTGTTTTTTGAAGCTCTGTCCTCTGCTGCAGGATGGTGTGAACTGGCTGGCGTTTCTGAACAAGTACAAGCTTCATGGCATCTTGTGTGATGATATGGGACTGGGTAAGACCCTGCAGTCCATCTGTATACTGGCTGGAGATCATTTCCTCAGGTACTTTCTAAAACTAGCTGCATCCATCCTCGCATTGTTTAACAACAATTGCTCGTTTCATCTGTTGGGCTGCATAGGAGCCTCCGCATGCGCTTCATATTTGATCTTCTGCACTGTGACAGAGCTCAGGAGTACAGCAGGACGCAAGCTCCCGACTGTTGCCCTTTATCCTCAATAGTGGTGTGTCCACCCACACTGACAGGACACTGAGTGGATGAGGTGGGCAAGGTTTTGCTCCAAAGAGAATCTGAATCCTCTGCACTACACTGGACCACCAACAGAGAGAGCTTGGTATGACTGTTAACAGATGATACTACCGATTCAATACAACTGCTCTTACAACAGTCTGTGGCCTTCTCAGTGAACAATGAAACTGTCAGATTGTGATGTCAAAGTTTGTACAGCGTTGCACTTACAGTTGACATGAATACAGGTGTGCAGCAGCTTTTATTATTCAGAGTTGAACATGTTTAAGTTTTACATCAATTCTGTTCAGCTTACAGCACCAGGTGAAGAAACACAGTCTTGTTGTTGCCTCATATGATACTACTTCAGGTAACGACCTGTTCACATTTATCATTCAGATTAAACTGCTGTTGAATGCACATGAAGTGATGCGTCTTGACTTCATACAGGGACATTAAATTTAATTACTGTATCCTTGACGAGGGTCACATCATTAAGAACGGCAAAACCAAACTCTCCAAAGCCATCAAGCAGCTGTCTGCCAACTACAGGCTGATCCTCTCAGGAACCCCCGTACAGGTGAGTGACACAGCCGGTGCGTGATCTTACCTTGAAACATTCACTGACACCGACATGTTAACACTCTGTTTTGTGTCTGTAGAACAATGTTCTGGAGCTGTGGTCACTCTTTGACTTCCTGATGCCAGGTTTCCTGGGGACCGAGCGTCAGTTTGCTGCCCGCTATGGGAAGCCCATTCTTGCTAGTTGAGATGCTAAAAGTTCCTCACGCGAGCAGGAAGCAGGTGTGACTTGCATCACTCCTGTTCCTTCTTTAAACATCACACAGTTCTTCATCTGAAGATTCAGATGAAGAGTCATCAATCTAAACAGAATTCACATTAGCACTGATGACATTCTATACGTTTTTACATTTTAACATTTTGTGTATGCATGTAGATTCTGTGTGTGCGCACAGTACAGCACATACACTTTATATATAATATATATATATATATATATATAGAGAGAGGGCTTGTAGCCGCTGCATCTGAAGAAACGTGCTTTAGTACGTGCACTGATTGATCGCAGAGTTTTAAAAGGAAAAAGTAAGATTTGTAAATATTTATTTTTCCTTTTTGTACAGCAGCTAGAATTGTAATAAATTTTTAATGAGCTGTTTAATTGTGTCTTTGACTGTTTGCGTTTATGCAAATGTAAAAATGAACTGCTGTTGTTATACAACAAATTTAATTTCCTTCTGTATAATACTTTCTTGGTTATGTCATTTTATCATTGTCATTTTATCATTTTGTATATTACTGCTGACCATATAAACTGGCCTGCACTTTACTGGGTTACCCTATGGAATGGGTTCTTTTTAACAGTTAATTTGTGCTGATGTTTAACTAAATCAAGCAGCTGATGAGCGCTGTCAACATTATAAACTTTATTTTTAAATGATCTCAGACAAACTGATCAACAGTAACTGAGGGTTTGTACTTCAGCAGTTACACAGGTTGACAGATGAGGCAGATGACTTTCACAGTGTCATACAACAACATTTAATAAGATTTGCTTTTAGTGCAAAGTATGAAGGTGTGAAAACAAATGCGTGTTAGCAGCGCTGCACTCATTTTATTCCAAACTAATCACAGCTTTACTGCAAACGTAGATAAGCAGAGGTCCATGTTAATCTCAAAGCCTCAAAAAACAGTGAGTTCACCTAACCAAAGCACAGTTATATAAAATGACAAATCAAACTGATACATTGAGAGCCTTGCGACTCATACAGCAGTTTATTAATGGGCACACAGTTTATATGAAACAAGAATCTCTAAGAAAACCTGACTGACATTTAAGACCTGTCAATAGAGGGAAGTCAGTAATGTTTAGCAATAAAGATCACAAAAGTCAAGACATCGAGTTGTTTTGATGGGTTATAGAGGACTGCTAAAAACCTGCTCCAGTTCACTGTAATCAATGAAAGGCATTATGGGAAATGCTGTCCTCTTGAAGAAAACAATCCACTGAAATGAATGTCGACAAAACTAAGCTGAGACTAAATTCACGCTGACAGTCAAGTGGAAACTCTTGCGATGATCAGCCCAGTCTGCTAAACCCATGCATGCAAGAAATGATCATAACATCCACTTCAGTCACAGTGACAACAGCAGCCGCTCACTAAATCATATCTGCTGGGTTTCATCCCAGCCTCACCTTCACTCCATTCTGTTCTTATTTTTATTAGCCATTCTTCTGATACATTACAGTTACGTTACATTACCAACTGTGACTCGTGTGTGTGCATTTTTTTTCCATACTTTGTTGCTTACATTCCTGAGTTAAACTCTGCATTTCAAAAATCTAAACATTTTAGTAACAATTTTACAAAGTTTGTAGCTTAAAACATGAACAAAAATGTTGTAAGAAATAGCGCCATAAAATTAATTTGTTTTAATACAAAACAATATTAACACCACTGACCAAATACGAAACATACCAGAAATAGCTAAACATTAATGGGTGAGAAATAAGTGTGTAAAAACCACAAACTAAACAAAATAATGGAAAATATGTAAATGTTTTAATTGTCTTTTTTTTTGCAAAAATTCTCTAAAAATAATGAAAAATTTCAGTACAAAGGCGAGTCGAGTAAATACACAGTAGAAAATGATTTTAGTGAATCACACAATGCTTGCAATGAAAATAAACCTGCAGTAGATTTATGACTCTTTTCCTTTTTTACAAACAGTACAAACAGTATTGCACATTACAAGAAAGAATCTAAGTTTTTATTAGACTTAGAAAAATGGGATTAATTATGGTGTGGGTGAACAGAAGGTCATCGCATCACTGACGCATCCGGGGGCTTTTCTGAAGCGAACAACTTTCAGCTTTTGAATATTAACATTCTTTTCTGCACAACCCCTAAATGGTATCAGGTTAACAAAACTGCTTTACAAAACAACAGAGAACATGTTTTTAGAAACATAAATATATTAAAAATATATATAATAGATTTATTTTACACCTCTGGTCAGCATAACGAGGACTGTAAATATACAGAAACATAAGTAGCCTTTATTTGCCTCTGTCAGCAGCTTGTGTCTGTGGAGAGGAACCAGCTGGACTGAGACTCCTACAGTATTCTGTTCAGAGAACACAGCTCAGACTCCTTCAGATGCCTGTGTTCTTTAATCTTTCTCTAAAAATAAAATAAAAGCAAACAAACATAACAAAAATACATGAGCTGTATGATGATTTTGTCCTAGCAGAATTAAATTAATATAGACTCTTTATCTGAATAAACTTACTAAGAAAATATCAATCTCTCTTCTAATATATTTTAAAATTGAGGTATTGCAAAAGATTAGGTCAGTCAGAAAGCACACAAAATCAGGGTAAAATTGCTGACCGTTTAACCATCCAGATACAAAGAGTAGTGATAACAAATTTGATCTGTTCTAGAAAAGGAACGAACATAGAAACAATTTGGGCAGGGAAGGAAAAAACACAAAGACCCACAGTTCACCACCATCATCGTGACTACCCACAATGCATCAGTACAAAAGTAGCTTTGTTTTCTCTCCCGACAGGTTTTGACTCTTGAGATTTGAGAGCAACAATCTGTCATTCGTTCTCACAACTGCTGTCACAAAACCCAGCATAGCTAAAACCTCCACAAGCCATCCCATAATACTCACCCACACCCACCAGATAAGCAGCCAAGAAGCGTTTCCACCTCAAAACCACCTGTACAAATTCTGTTTCAAAGACTGTCCAGCATCATTATTATTCTACTTCAAGCTTTGCAGGACAATCTGAAAATAAATGCAGTGATCACACAAGATTATTCTGTGCAGCTCTTTGAGCTCATAACACACCACGTGTGTATTAATGATCTGTGAGCCAGTGTTTGCTGATCTACAGTCAGTTCATCTCAACAGTCTCACAGTGTTGAGTTTGAGTTCTAGCGTGTTGTTGGTCATTAGAGCCAAACATAAAAACAAGCTTTGGTTCTGTAGGGAAGGTGGAGATCTGTGTTGTGGGCTAAAACGTGTGATATCAAGAACTAGCAGAACTAGTGTGTGTGTGTGGAGGACTATCAAGGTAGGGACTGTATGTATATATGTGTACATATGCATGCATGCACACGCACGCACACACACACAAGCTATGAAATTTCACAGGACGTCTATGTTAGACGTCAATAACAGTTAAAGCAAATCACAGTTCTAGGTGTCCTATAATCTGACTACATACTGTATAAAAAAAAATCACTGCAGAAATACTTTCCCTGTTCAAGACAAACATCATCATAAGAACATCCTGCATCTAACTGGATTTAAACACATGATTGCAGTTTTGTCATCTGGTCAGGCTTTGATGAGAGAGCCAGTCAGCTTTCGTTTTCGTCAGTGTTTCTGTCATGCTTAGTTTGTGCTTGATATTGTTTGTCTGCGGTGTATGTGTGTGTGTATTGTGTGTGTACACTAAAGTATGAGGGTATGTATGGATTCATGAATTTAGCAGCAAAATCTATTGCAGCGTAACTTGTATGTTACACAAAAAATCTGTCATAAAAAAAGGAAGCGAACCGAGAAGGATGCCTGCATGAGGTATTAACTATTAATTTTTTAAAAACCGAGATCAAACCACTAGAGCTGTAGCCTAACACTGGTGTTTTTAAAGACCTCACATACACTTGATGAAATTATTTTACATTCAACCACACTCTGTTTCACAATAAGTGCATGCTCCTTAAAGACAGCTGACACCCAAAATCTATACCTATGTGCATATAGATAAGTATACAATAAAATATATCCTTTCTGTAAATCTATATACCGTTATATATAGTCTTACACTGTCTAATGTTACCTATATGGCGCACTAACCAACCAACCAAAGGACGATGTGAGATTTAAAGCACAACACGTACAAGTGTTAACATCGATGCTGTCACGTATGTTTGTGCCAAAGTGCAACTTCTGAGAACATAGACTCAGAATGTTCTTCTAAATTAGTAGCAGAGAATATACTAGCAACATAAAACATAAAGCTGAGAGATGAAGTAAGAGATCCAGGTGTGTGTTTGAAGGGCTACTGCTATTGGTTGAAGGTGTTCTGTGAGTGGAGAGAAGGATTTAATTGACATCAGCTCCAGCGAAAGGAAACGTGACGTGGTCGGTCTCCGCCCTCCTTCACCAGCGGTTTGTGGAACTCGCGGCCGGCGCGGGAGTGAATGCTCGCCCAGCAGTACTCACAGTAATACTGCAGACAGGTGACATTAGCACAGAAGAATGGAGCGAACTTTCCTCCACAGCGAGAGCCCTGACATTCATCACATATCTGATCGTCCAGAACATACGGCTTCACTTCCACCTGATGAGAGAGAGAGAGAGAGAGAGAGAGAGAGAGAGAGAAAAAAAAAAAAAAAAAAAAAGAAAGAGAGAGAGAGAGAGAGAGAGAGAGAGAGAGAGAGAGAGAGAGAGAGAGAGAGAGAACACAGAGCTTTATGGGTTTTCTGCACTGTGTGTAATGACATAAGCTCTTTCTGTGTGTCACTCTGATATGAGCTGACTCACTCGTTTGTCAATGTCATTATGCTGCAGCTGAACAAACCGGGCACTGATTGCAGCGATGTAGCTCTGCTGATTGGAGAAGGCCACTCGTCCCGCCCCTTTGGGGTATTTGAGTTCTGGATCAGTGTCAATGCCAGCGTAACACACGCCCCCATACAGTCTGTCCATAATCATAGCCAGCTCCACTAAACACACACACACACAGAGAATTATCATTAGATCTTTAAACTTTAACATTTATCCTGATGTCCTGCTTGAGGACCAGGTTTAAGGGGCAGGAGAAGAGAAAATTGTTCCAACACTTTCTACGTTTAGCAAGCACAAGTTTAACAGTCTCAGATCACAGGATGCTGAATCTGTGTCTGTGAACAGAGGGGAAACTAATGTAGGCTTCACAAACCTAAACATGAGATCTTACAGAAGATTACCTGCCCGCAGAGGTCGTGGAACACCTCCCACAAAGATGGTCTTACGTGGATCAAGAGGCTGAGAGCCGTCCATGACAAAATCACTGTCACTCAGATTCCATGGGCGAATCTGGACCTGAGACAGAGACAGCTGATCTCTCAAAACAATTCAACATTGTTGGTCTCCGACGAGATTTGTGTTTAATATTGCAATAAGGCCCACAAAGGCCATTTACAACAGCTGTGCCTAAAACTCCCTTAGCCGTTCTAAATTGACCATAATCCAGAGTTTCACATGCTTTTTGCTTTTATGAAGACGTTATTCTATGTACCTGTCAAGTTTCATAAAATAAACAGGAAAACAATGTAATAATACAGTAGCGTGACTCAACAAATCAAAATCAAGGACTGGAACTGTTCAGTACTAGCATCAGCTGCTGTATTTCTCACAGTGTTTGAGTGGGTTTGAGTTTCTCAGTGTCACTCACTGGTTTATCTTTTATAGTGGGGCTGGAGACACACAGGTAGAGTTTTCCGTCCTCCTCGATGCAGGCATCAATAAGAGCCTGGACTGAGCTCTCCTCCTGAAAGAGCAGGAAAGCATAACCTGCAGAAGAAGATGAAAGTGTGAGAGCTGAGAGACAGACTGCAGCTCAGAGCGTGTGAGAGAGAACATAAAGAACCTTCCGAATCTTTTGATTCTGTCTCATGTGTCTGAGTCTTTTATTTACTTTGATTCATATACAAGCTTTAGATTCAAAGGTTTATTCTACAGAGATTATGATCATCTTCTGAGTTTAGAGAAGAATAAATCTTACAGAGAAATCTGACATCAACTGATTGATTTCAGCTGTAATTAAAAATAAAAATGAGGTCTGTAACTGTTTTTTAGCTTGTTTGCATTTATATATCAGACATTTGCATTGTATATTGTGCATTTACTTTTATTCAGTCTATGCTGCATTCTCTGAAAATCAAACCGATGATATTGAAACTGCGACTGAGCTGTAAGGAACACGGCTACATCTCAAACTGTAACAGGTTTAACAGATGTGTAACATCACTGAGCTGATCTCAATCCTGCACCTCCTTCCTCTCACATACAGAACTCACTCACTCACTCACTGACTGTGTTCATTTACAGTCAAATGTGGACCTCTCCTGCATGATTTCCCAGACTTCTGTCACACTGATAAACAGGCATTTTGTCATGTAATGCAGGAACTTGAACTCACTGCATTTTATGTGTTTGTGAACATTTATCATATAACTGTGAACATTCACCAGCATGTCACCAATGTGTGATGTCATACAGAGTCCTGCATTTCCACACAAGGTTCCAAACTGGAAGTCCAACTTTCAGTGCTGTTCTATTCTACTTTTCCAAACTGGAAGCTAGAAACTCAGACAGAGTTGAAAGGAATGCAGCTGAAAAATGACCCTGGATGCAGTTGGTTTAAAGTAATTACAAAAAGAAAACAAGTGAAGCTAGTTCTGATCACATGAAAAATGTGTTCTGACCCATCCAGACAACCTCTCAGTGTTTGTAGGTGTGTGTGTGTGTTATATGATGAATGCAGTTGGTGTCTTCCTCCAGGTGTGTATCTCTAAGCACTTGTCTGTGTGTGTCTGTTCAAGCCACATCAGCTAGCGCAACACCTGGAGGCACTTTGAATCGAAAGTACCAACCTTTACACTTAATAAAAGCAACAAAAATGAAAAAAGATGAAAAAGGTTTTTGAGGGAGTTCACAGATTCACCTGCCCATCCGTTTACAGCTATATTAAAGAATGACAGAAGAGATGATGTGATGTCATTACCTTTAGGGGGAAAATAAGATTTGCTCTCTGCTTTATGAGGCCAGTCCACCACCAGGTGTCCATAGCGACGGAAACTGTTGGTGATCTCATCTGGAGAAAAAAGCAACATTTTCAGGCCAAAAATATGGATTCCATATTCACTATTATGAATCTTTGTCTTAAAGCTGCAAGCCATACCTGTTTTGATTAAAAATAAACAAAAATAAGTTCCTGAGCAAGTACATGACTGATGAGTGTCCAGTGTGATCTCTTTACATTGCCCGCAAATATATTATAATGATTTATAATTTAAGCTGTCGGGCCTGATTCCCCAAGAAACATCAGTTCTGCTTCATCTGACTACAACAAATATAAAGAAATATATGCAAAGTAACCTGCAATTTTATGTTTCAAACAGATGGCGACAGAGAAGCAAAAGTTACAGTTTGCAGCTTTAATATAAAAAGTCCTGTTCACAACCCATTTTACTGTGGTAATCTGATGTGTTTGAAACAGGACATTCACAATGTAAATAAACACAGGTGATGGCATTTATCTGCCGGGATATGATTGGCTGATGAAAAGGGGCATGTCAGTGTGTCATGTACCTTCATCGATATCAGGTGGCAATCCACCCACAAACACCTTCCTGGAGTAATGCTCCATCCTCTCTCCATTCTGACAGCGGGCGGGAGAGCTCAGACTGGGCGTGAGGGGCTGACCCTCACCCTCATCCAAGAAACCATCCTCGAATGGAAACAGTGATGAGCGACCTGAGACAGGAAAGATGAAAAACAGAGAGAAACTCATTAATGCATTAATGAAAAAACTGCCTAAAATAAACCCACTGAAAATCACGCGAACGTCATCTGAATATAAAAATATGAAAATGAGCAATAAATATCTTTAACTTTAAAGATAACAATTCTCATGAGTGCAGTGTTACCCTGAAGACTTCATGTTAAAAACACACATGTAATTGATACGATCATTATTCAGAATGAAATACACGGTCTGTCAGGGGTGTGGAGACGAGCTGCGGCTCAACACAAACATTTCACGTGTTGAAGTAAAATGTTAAGCATAACACTGATTCAATACTGATGCATGTATACAATGATTTCACACTGGCTGTTAGATTTTATCACATTTATTCACTGAAAAGAAATTATGCTGAAATATTATGACAGTTTGCGATCTTATTTAAGTTAAACTCTTCAACGACAAATGTTAAAAATTGTTAGGAAATCAACTGCAAAATTATTCTTCTGACAACTTTGCAACAATAACAATAATTTATAAGCAAAAACTGGCAAAATTAACAACCAGCAAATCAGTTCATGCAAAAGTCCCATAACTTCTATAAGAACAACACATACAGAAGACGATAGGTTACCTCTTCTGTGCCCAGAACTCCTGGCTGCTCAAGAGAGAGAGACAGAGTGAAAGAGAGAGACAGACAGAGAGAAGAAAGAGAGAAAGACAGACAGGGATTTTGTGAGCAGACTGTGAAAACAGTCACCATGGCAACAGTGAAAGCACTGCTGTATCCCATAGCAGATGGCAAACATGTCCCACCAATGTTCTGCTCTTGGATTAAAAGGAAAAACCCAGAACTTTGGTCATGTTGATATTTATCTACATGAATAACAGCACGTGTGAATAAGTAGCACAGCCATGTCTGAGCTGTGCTTAAACATTCACACCTGTGTTCACACACATATTACTTAAATTAATGGTGGATGCTCATATATCCCATCTGAAGCATTTCATCAGAATAACATGAGAAAACATTTTCAACACTATCCTGAAAGAGACAAATCTGCCTTTTCTAGCTCCAACTGTGTGACAATTTTCAGAGTTGGACGAACACATGGTCTCACTTCTTGAGTTCATTTAAACTGTCTCTGTGTATTGTCTCTACACAATGTGCGACAAAAACATCTAACTGGTGCTATCAGGGGGTCTTAAACTCTAAGCAACAGTGAAGGTAGAGAGTCACTGTGCCCTCAGAACCCCTCAGTGAGGCTGACAGAAGTTGTTACAGACTGAAGATTTAAGCAGCAGACAGATTTAAAGTGACAGATCTAACAGAGTTTGAAGAATAAACGCCGTTACATTTCATAAGGATTCAGGAGTGAGGAACAGCAGTTAGTGAAGTTCCCTCAGACTGATACTGAATACAAGTCACAGTATCAGCATCAGAACTGACACTGAGATGTGAGAAAGAACATTGAGTCCAACACTCAGGTCAAGAACCAAACATGAGGTGTCTTCCAAACAGGGTGTGAGATTAACACCCGCTGCAGGGTTTAGTTTTTGATTATCTAGCAGCCAGTGTTTACAGGCAACCTGTAAAATGTTTCATAATGACGGAATCTCATAATCTGACAAGAGAACCATCAATTATTAAAACAACTAGAATGATTTCAATTAAAAAAAAAAAAAAAGAAAAGTTGAAGGATTTCAGTGTCTGACTTAAAAAAGTGTGAGCAGAAAGTTAACTGAGACTCAGTCACGGGTTTGATTCCCATGGAATGCAGGAAGTGAACAGCTTGAATGTGCTGCTGATAAAGTGAATAATGCATCAATGTTTTCATTAGTTTCATAAGAGGAATGTGTTCATGTGTTCTGTTATTCTTTAAGACTTTCTATTTTAATAATTTCACAGTGTTTCATTTACTGGTACCAGACTTTTAAAGCAAGTTCATACCAACAGACATGGAAACTATTCTTCCAGGTAAACAGTCTAAATGAGAGGTTTTGAAGGGGATCACTTGGCTGGACTCGTCTTGTGTTAGGCCCACTAGACAGCGTCTGTAAACCACGGGACCCTCAAACATCAAAGCTTTTCAGTGGTTCAGTGTGGAGTTATCTCCATGACCCTGAACTTTCAGGGCTGCTAATAGCCGGCAGATGCTGGTGTGTGGTTTGGTGTCTCCAGAGATGATCAAGATGTTGCATTGGGGTCTACAAAGCACTGATGGTCCACAGATATGAGTTTTCAAAGCTGGTCTAGACAGAAGGCCAGCCAATGGCCAATGTAACACACATCATATGTATAGTGAGGTTCAAAAGACTACATTGAAAATGTGGGATTTTCAAAAATAGAAAAAAACAAAATACCAAGATTTATTTCTAGGCCAGTAATGAAATATGTCTGTTTGTTGATATGAAATATAAACAAGTGCTGGTCTTTGGGGTATCAGGAGTGAGATTACTCACTGTTCAGTGGTAATATATGTTCAGCTACTGGATGGTGAAAGTTCAGCCCCATGTGACCTACAGAGAGAAGAAGACAAATGTGAGCTCCATGAAACCTTCCTTAAGACTCCGCACTCATGAGGTAATAAAGACATGAAGACTCCTGTTCTGAAAATAATGTACTAAACCAAAATGTACACACCCATGAGTGCAAAATGAGTCATTCATATTCTTCATCCATTTTCTCAGAACAGAAAGAGAATGTGAATTGTAAATGCATATGTCTGCTGGTAATGTGTGTGCTGTGAGTAGTACACTAACATACAGAGGGATTCAGACCTAACAGACAAACAAACTAACTTTAAACTGGACCCCCACAACAAAAGCAGCACTACGACACAGGAAATCGAACATTTGTGTGCACATATCCGAGTACCCATTTGAGTTTCAGCTGTGTTCAAGGTACAAATTATAGTTAGACGTGTACAAACTTAACCTTATCCCTCTCTCTCTCTCTCTCGCTCACACACGCGCTCGCTCACACAGTCAGACTGTAAATACAGCTGTTGTTTAATTTAAAGAAACTGTAGCAGTTTTGGTTGTAAGTGGTTATAAATGATTTCAGAGTTCAGTACACAAGTCACGACTGGCTCATATGCAAATACTGACGCGCTGCGAGTCAGTAACTGTAAAGCTCTTCTCTCCAGCACACCTACATTCCCAGAGTCCCTTTGCCCTACTCAGCCAATACCAAACATTACCAAACCATGAGAAATCTGGACAGGTATACGGCCCTGCCAGATGAATGCAGCCAACACTTCTCAGCTTGCGTGTGCATGTGTACAGGGCTATATATAAACTGTCATGTGAGAAACAACAGCTGAGCTCAGAGAAAATAATCACACATTTCTGTTCTGATGGTTTTCTCAAAGATTCAAATGAATATGACAAACAGCTCAACTGTCAGTAAGTGTTGACGGTAGCCAAGGCAAATGTTAATAATGATGAAATGTAAATGAACGCCAAATCAAAAAACACCAACACTTCTGAACAGAAGACATCCGTAATTCATCTGTTCAACAGTCTAATCACTGCCTCAAATGTCTCACCACACACAAACACACAGACAGACACGGACACAGACACGGACACGGACAGACATGCACGCACAGACAGACACGCACAAACACACAGACAGACACGCACAAACACACAGACAGACACGCACAAACACACAGACAGACACGCACAAACACACAGACAGACACGCACAAACACACAGACAGACATGGACAGACACAGACATGCACAAACACACAGACAGACACACACAAACACACAGACAGACACACACAAACACACAGACAGACACGGACATGCACGCACAGACAGACAGACACACACAAACACACAGACAGACACGGACATGCATGCACAGACAGACACGCACAAACACGCAGACAGACACGCACATGCGCGCAGACAGACACGGACATGCGCGCAGACAGACACGGACATGCGCGCGCAGACAGACACGGACATGCGCGCGCAGACAGACACGGACATGCGCGCAGACAGACACGGACATGCGCGCAGACAGACACGGACATGCGCGCAGACAGACACGGACATGCACGCACAGACAGACACACACGCACGCACAGACAGACACACACGCACGCACAGACAGACACACCATGCGCACAGACAGACAGACAGGGACATGCGCGTACAGACAGACAGACAGGGACATGCACGCACAACAGACAGACAGGGACATGCACGCACAAGACAGACAGGGACATGCACGCACACACAGACAGACAGGGACATGCACGCACACACAGACAGACAGGGACATGCACGCACACACAGACAGACAGGGACATGCACGCACACACAGACAGACAGGGACATGCACGCACACACAGACAGACAGGACATGCACGCACACACAGACAGACAGGGACATGCACGCACACACAGACAGACAGGGACATGCACGCACACACAGACAGACGGGACATGCACGCACACACAGACAGACAGGGACATGCACGCACACACAGACAGACAGGGACATGCACGCACACACAGACAGACAGGGACATGCACGCACACACAGACAGACAGGGACATGCACGCACACACAGACAGACAGGGACATGCACGCACACACAGACAGGGACATGCACGCACACACAGACAGGGACATGCACGCACACACAGACACGGACATGCACGCACACACAGACAGGGACATGCACGCACATGCACGCACACACAGACAGGGACATGCACGCACACACAGACACGGACATGCACGCACACACAGACAGACACGACGACACACAGACAGACAGACACAGAGACACACACACAGTCGCTTGAATTATATTTCATTGCTGAGTCATTTTAACTAAATATTCATTACATTTGATACATTAGAAAATAACACATTTATGTTACAAAACAAAACTGAATTTAGAGATTACAGATTTTAGAGAATGCACTAAGAATTTAAGTGCATGTTTTAAGCATCAATGTTCTTGATATCAACACAAGAATTTAAACCAGGACACCGAAATAAATGGACAGAAAAATTCTTTCCAACGCACATTTTGTCTAAACATGAACAGAGGGTGAACTGAGCTCAGGTCAAGCAGCTAATAGAACAGGCCTGCAGAAACAGAGACTGTTTTTATATTCACACAGTAACTTCTCACACTGAGAGGCAGATCATAGATCACAGAATGCAGGTATTTCTTCACAGAGGGCTGTGAATATGCAAATCACTCTCATTTCTCATGTTTCATCAGGCCTGAACACTGGAAGCAAATGTCAACCTCTTTTCTCAGGTGTGAATATGTCTTAGTCTTGTTGTGACGAATACACACTGGCTTAAAAATAGTCTTTTGACTAAAAAGAGTCTTTAAACCCCATTGGCTGTGACATTAACAGACCTTGAGCTTCTCACAACCAACTTGCCACTGGTTCGAGGAAAAACAAACACTGCTAAACTATTAATAGAAAGGACTGTAAAGTAAAATAATGATAACTGATCACCTGCTAGTAAGCTGAGAGTAACATTTCTGAACAGCAAGATTTCCCAAACATAAAATAAGCAAATTATTTCAGAAACTTAAAAGTTTCAGGCAAAAAGACAAAACAAATAGTTTGGCTTTTACAGATGAAATAAACAATTTTTTGTTCCATGATGGATCAATTTAATCATGATTCATGAAACACTTTATTCACATTATTCACAATTCACATTGTGTGTGTTAATCGTAGGACTACAGAAAGAGAAAGACCACCTGTCAGAACCAGCTGAAGGTTTGACACAGCTTCTCACATCGACTCTTATCTTACATTCTGCTGTTTATGACTGGCTGGGCCAGTTTAAGCTATGATGTGATTAAGGCTTTAAGAATTTTAGAATGAGACGTTTTCATAGTGACATTTCAATAAATGCTTTGCATGTCATTTCAGGTAACCTGCCCAAAAATAACATGCACTCCACAAGAAGATGTGAAATGGCTGCAAGGGCTTTCTTTACATGTGTTAGACGTGAGCAGTCTGCCAGGGATCTGCTAGTCAATCAGGGTTCACTTCTTATTTCAATAAACATCAGTCCTGCAACCGTCAGATTCAAACCAGAATCACCCAAAACTAACCTTACCATGACGATCTCAACCGTCCATCTTAATCCCAGAGCAGGATATGAGAAAAACGGCTCCATGCGTGAGAACATGGCCACGATGGTGCTCTCCATGCATCCAGAACTTTAAAGCAATCTCTCTCTCCTGCTGTTTTTACATTCAAGTGCTCCCATTGTCTAAGAGAGGAAAGCCATCTCTCATGAGACCCTGAGACTCTCTAAACATCTGACCACAGAGAATTTCCCACTTCTGTCAGACCTTTTCCTTAGCTAACGACCTTTTTTACATTCAGCACTGAAGGAAAGGTTCCGGATTCAACACAAGCCGACCTCTATCAACAGCGTTTGCAGCATAATGTTGGAAAGTCAGAAGTGCATGTTGCCACAATGTTGAGTAAACATTAATATGTCTTGATGTGTCCCAGACACAGCTCTGAATGTCCACATACTCACAAAACATGCATCTAAACAAGGGTTTAAACTTTGCCAGGTATGGAAAACTCATATACACTACCAGTCAAAAGTTTGGAAACACTTGACTGAAATGTCAGATGAAAAATCTTTTAATCTGAAGACATTTGATTAAACGTTAAAAAAGTAAAAATATAATACAATTGTATCAACATATTAATTTCAATTTAATTTGTTAATTAAATTAATTTGTAGAAAACTACAATTTAAAAAGTAACGTTTTTAAAATAGATGATTTGGACCAAATAATGAAGAAAACAATCAACCAATAAGAGCGCAGGATAGAGGCGAACTCCTTCAAAACTCTTTAAAAATCTTCTCAGGATGATTCTTCAAGAAACTAGGTGATGGAAAATGTCAAGAACATTGTTGTAAATTCTAGACGAAGGGTGACTATATTGAATATGCTAGAATAAACTTCACATAGTCACAACATAATTCCTGAAGTTACATTTGTGTTATTTCATAGTTTTGACAAGTTTACTGTTATTCATAAATTAAAAAAAAAAAGAACAAAAAAGTGTTTCCAAACTTTTGACTGGTAGTGTATATAAAAACATACTTCATAAAACATTTTGGTATTCCTGAAATCAACATGCAGTGATACAGTAATGCAGTAAGTGATGCATGTGGTCATGCAATCAAGAGACCCTCTCAACAACATTGTTGAAGTGGTCACAGAAGGCAACTGTGGCCAGTGCAGAATTACTGCTGTATATGATCGGAATACTATTAGAAGAGATACAGAAACTACATACAGAAACACTGCAGACATGACAAATATTTTGTAGGTAAGGCTCTTGGTTCTTTCGAAAATATTAAGCACAATATTGACTTAAACGTTATACTGGCAGAAAATGCACAAAAATGACTTTATGTAGCCAATAGAAACTAAACATGGATGTACAAATAGTTTTGCATAATATATCAGTGACAGTCATTAATGTAACAGAGTGTTGTTTACCTTTGTCATGATCGGTTCTAATCATGTCCATCAAAGAATTCTCCAAAGTTTGCAAACTAAATGGATCAAAAGGTCGATTCCTTTCCTGAAAGACACAAAGGAGTGAAAGTCAGAAGACACCAGAACCAGAGTTGAGGTGAGAGCCACATTTAAAGACCTAAAAGAGACACTTTTTCCCTGCTGTTTTGTCAAATGTGTGTTTATTAAATTAATATTGGAATCCACTTAAATGAATGTACACAGCTGTTTAGCTTTTTTTGCAGCTGCGTGTGACTTAGAGGTGATCATTATATCTACACATTAAATTTTAAAAGAAATCAACCGTCCCAAATTACAAAGATGTCTTTTTGTCCTATCCCAGCTGTATATGCGTCCTAGAGACGTCCAACATGTCAACTTCTGCTTCAACCAATGATGTGAGCTTGGGACAGGACTAATGGATCGGCTGAACAATAAACAGGGAGAATATTTGGGAAAGCTGTTTGGAAAAAGTTGTTAATATTGGTTCTTTCATCTTAAGAAGCTCCTGACTAATCCTACACTGAATGATTCCTCGGTCATGTGACTGGATGAGTAGACAGCGCAGGATGACTCTGAGTGTAAACAGTCACAGACTGGAAACAGTGATGGCAGGTCCGTCTCTTATTTCATCAGATGTGCTGTGAATGTCATACTGCTGTACTGCATGACTGATGATTATGTCTTTCACTTGAGCTGAATATACAGTACTGTGCAAAATCTAGTATTTTCACACCAAAAAATGGTTTTAAGCAAGTTATTTATATCCTTTGTTGTAGTGTCAGAAGAAATTATAAGATTACATTTGTAATCTTGTAATCTTGTAAACTTGTAAAAATATATTATTATTCCTTATAATTCCTACTATTCCGACAGTCAGACATAGTACAGATACCCAGCTAAAGGGCCAGAGAAACACGAACAACATTCAATAAAACAAGGGAATTAAAGAAAAGATAAAAGAGTGAACGAGTGAAAGTGTGTGGATGAATACAGCAGTGGGCGGAGGCCAGCACAGGAAAGCTGATTGTTCGCACATCAGGCCCATTGTCACACAACCAGCTGAACAACAGCTGAGCTGTCAAAATGCTTCTCACGCCCCAGATAAAAATCTGCTCACTTTGTTAAAGTCATGAGCGATTAAAACGCTGCGCTCTTCACTATCAGACACAGGCCACACATATTCCAGCATTAAACAACTACACACGCACGTCACATCTTATGCTGCAGCAGTCGGTTCACATACCTTATATTTCTGAGGTATTTATCTGCTGAACTGAACTACATGTGTTTCCATAACTATTGCCAGACAAGCTTCTGTGTTTTTCTTTTGTTTTCATTAGGCTCTCGGTTTCGGTTTAAGTAAATAGCACTTAGAGAAAATTTGCATGTCAATGCAGAGGGGCGAGTCACTGGACTACAGATGAGCACCAGAGAAAATGTGTAAAACGTGCGCTGTGTAAATGAAGGGAGGAGGCTCTGATTCTTTTCACATTACAAACCTCCTGACAAAAGCACAAACATGTTGCCTGGATGAAATATTTATTAATGTGTGTCTGAGTTTGTATTAGTTACATCAGAGAGATGCTGATGTAACATTTCTAGGATCTTATTTGCTCCAAGTAAATCTATTATTTTAAATAAATTATGGATTTATAAACTCATGTATCTTATTTAACTTCAAGTCTCTGCATTCTGCAAATATTCTACATTCAACAAAATGAATGGAAATAAAATACTTGCTTAATTGCTACTGAAAGTGTCTGTGTTACAAATTAGCGGTTGCGCCAATTTCTTTAACACCATCAAATAAAATTACTGACAAACTAAGACACTGTAACAGTATGCATGACATACCGAAAACATTAATGTACAAAATTCCTGTCAATTACGGAGGATTTTTGATTGTATGCAACAAATTCATTTTCAAACTTTACCTCAGAACCACAAATCAAATAAAAGTTTGCTCTATCTGGGGACTGTCAAAATGTCTTCCGTTTATAACAGCACTGCAGGCCCCGCCCCTTCATTCAACAACCACCAATAAGATTCATTCCTTTTAAATGCCCCAAACGCCACTGATATGGCTGATGAATCCAGCTTACAATGTCATTTACAGACAGGGCTGAAAAATAATATAACACCAATGAGCATATATAAACGTAAAAAGTTACGTGCAAATCTGTATGAATACATTCTGTATACTTTACTATCATAAAGGGAATAAACTTAGAACAAAGCTTAATGCACATAAATGTATTTTATATAAAATGTGTATTTCAGACACTGGCATTGTAATACATGTTAAAATGATATACAATGATGTATTCTGTCTGCTATGATGCCGTGTGTCTCTGTGTGTGTTATTTCCTCAATATTCTCACCTGAAAGTAGTTGCTGTTGTCGGTTCTGAAGGGTTCTGGAGGATCTGAGATCATCCAGGGTTTCTGCAGGGCCACAGGTCTATGGTATTTTGGGGGCGCAACGGCATTGCTCTGAAAGGGTTTCTTGGTCGGGGAGATGGGGTTGAGTGTGGAAGGAACACCCAGTCCAAGCGCTCTCCGCGGATCTCTGCTGCTCCAGGGGTTCGCCGCGGAGCTCCACACGGCATTCTGATGATTATTCCAGGCGGAGGAGGAGGCGGAAACCTTATTGATGAGGGCCTGGTGGCTGTATGGGTTCCTCTGGTTCACATTCACCGGAGATCTTCTCATCTGCTGTGAAAAACTACCTCCATACATCGGGCTGACGTGATGGGGAAAGTTTTGGAAAAGCATCGTCCCTTTTACTGAAGGTACCCCTTGTGAAAAGCTCTCGTCTACGGTGTTTGTGGACCAAGTGCTGCTGAACGGCGGTGGTAGAAAAGATCCGACCATCTCCTGATGGAAACCCAAACCTGGCAATACTGGAGACTCCATGGCGACCTGCTCAGACTGACCATGATTCTGCTCATCCAGGATCGGCTGGTCAGAGAGGGTCGGGGTGGATGGAGGCTCTGTATTTGATGGGTCTTGCTGCTGGTTAGACGGAGCGTTGCTTTTGTCCATCAGTAAATCATCCTGCATGTTTTGATCTGAAACAGATGATCAGTTATTACTGAGAACACTGATCGGTATAGGATTATTATTAGTGAACCCCTGAACACCCATGTATCAGCAGCACGGGATCTGTCTGTTTTCCTGTTTTATTCCCCCCACTCGTGTCCGAATACGAATAATGCGAAAAAGTTTGTAGTCACAAGTTTTCACCACGTCTCATTTTTTCTTTCACTGGAACTCCAGACAGAAATGAGAAACGGATTCTTGTTCCTGCTTTTTACAAGCCCCGCCCCCATATTTACATACATCAATAAATAAAGCTGCATTCTTCAGTAAGGTTAACTCGTCGAGTTGTATAAAATCACTACAAAAGTTAAAAGTACATAGTGCCATTTTCATGCTGTTTTTGCTTAGGTTAACTTTCGGTTCTGATGCTTTATCTATAGCTAAAATGTAAAGAAAACAAAAGTTCTGACTTGGATGGTAAACATGTCCATGGCACAGCTCAGCAACAAGGTTATATTTGCTGCAGGATCTTGGGTTACACCCAGCGCTGCTGCACAAACATCTAGCCAACAGAAATCCAACAGCTCTGTATGTGTCCCTTCCCATCACTTTTGTGACAGCTCAGAGAACCAAAACAACGACAGTTTACACACACCTCGTAACCTTAACCAAATGCGCTTCAGTGAACATTTCAGCTGATCTGTGTAACATCATTTCTAGATGCTCAGCAGATAGAAACAGTATCTATAACAGGTCGAAGGACGCGAGATTTTATCTACATTTTTGTACAGAAAGTATCATTTCAATATACCTGTAGAGGGTTATGTTGAATAAATGAAGTCAATATTTAACCCAGTTTGAATCAATAAATGGAAAGGTTCTGTCGCTTAATCCTCATTTTGCTGCATTAGAGCTGCAAATTCAAGGTCATTACAGCAGAATTACATCAGAGCACACACTGACACCTAAACGGCTATATTTAATATCATCTCATACCACCACAACATATGCCTATGTATTACAATGCACTTAAAATGCAATGTAATGTTATTTGGAAAGGAAATGAATCAATTCCACGCCTTTAATCCGCCGCACACAACTCATAGCATTATTAAACCCACATAACATGCATCCGATGGCTTGACTTTCTCTCTTTTTGGACTTTTACGTGAATAAGACTGTCTTTACCTTATCGTTCACCTTCTGGGATTCAGTAAAAAGTCTGTTTGTGTCGCCGGGTTTTGATACGACAGATGAGCTGCTCTTCTGCAGTCGCCTAAACAGCTGATTGACTGCGACGCATGCCTGACGCACTGAAGGATTATGGGAATTGTAGTTTTCCGGTAACAACAACCAGCAGGTAATCAAACGTAGTGACATGCGGCAAAGCCCATTTAGTATTATAACAAGCAAAACACAGTATCGATTTACCCAGAGAGTTTATTTAAAAAAATAGAAAGGCAAAAATGAATATTAATGGAAAGAATAAAATACATTTCTTAAAATGAAAGCATGTTAGCTTAAAAACACAATACCCTAACTATTTGTTACATGCAATGAGAAATAATGAAGCCTTCAAAACCACACGTGTTCATTATTTTTGGATGCAGTGCCACGTAAATAAAGCAGCCACCCTAGAATGTAAATTATACTCATGTTTAAATCGCACTGAAATAAGTCATCTCTCCTTACCGCAGGACGAGGAGTTCTCAAGCCAAATGTGTATCTTCATGTTGCTCATGAAAGCAGGCGTAGTGCCTCTTGCTCTGAGCTGAGCCTGTTAGAACATACATTTTATATTTTGGCTACGTGCGGTTAAGACTACATTTCCCAGAGTGCATCTGAAGTCTCGTGAGAGTACGCGCGCACTGGCAGCAGTCGTGCCGCAGCCGCTCGCGCAGTCAGTGCGTGTTGGTGAAAATGCTGAAATTGATGATTTATTGACAGATCAGCTTATAATAATTCACATCAGCGTCTGTAACCGGAATCCTGCGCCGGTCCGTCGTCAGCGAGCCCGTCCCAGTGTTCAGTTCGGCGTGGCGCATGTCTGCGGCCTGAATGTTAATCCGCTATTAACAGAATATTCATGCTCGTTTGTATAGTTGCGTTATTGATCATTAATTACGTGCGCGAGCTCATGTAAACATGGCTGAGGAGGGAGCGGTCGTGATGCAGCAGATGATGGACAGGTGAGAAGAACGTGAACGAACATCCTCACAAACAGTTACTGGCACCATCACTGTGTAAATGCAGATGCTCTTACATGTCTTAATGAATTACTCTGACTGGTGTGCCATTTGTGCTGCAAGAGAGACGCATTCCACGTTAGCTACCTAGCCGTGCGGTGACGTCACTCGCGAGGGGCGTGGCTTTGGGTTTAGTAGTTTAGTTTTATTTTGACATGTTGGAGTTAGACCAGTATGATCATTAAACGACTCTGTTGATCTGGCTGATCTCTTAGCTGATCTGAGCAGTCACTCTGGGCTGTTTCCGCACAGAAGTGTTTTGGGTTCAGTTTTAGAGAACTGTTCATTTGTCACTGACAGCAGTTCTGTGTTTTTCCACTGAACCATGTATTACCAGAGGGCAGGTGCTCACAAAATAAACCACATAACTGTCTGCCCTTCCACTGCAGGACAGACACTTGCTTGTTTGGTGCTTGCCCGTAATTCATCTTGCCAAACAGACATTACATTCATTTACATTTAAAGCACTTGGCAGGTGCTTTTATTCAAGTTACACGTTTAATCTGTGTGTGTTCCCTGGGAATCAAACACACAACCGCTGCGCCGTTTGTGCTGCTAACACAATGCTCTACCAACATTAGTCTCACTTTCTTAAGAAAATAAAGCTCTTTAAATGTAAATGAAAAAGGTGTATTACTGGATTCTGTCATTCATTAGTCTCTGAAAGCACATTGGCCTGTTTGTAGACAGCTGTCATGGTGAAAGTTCTTACAGTTACATCTGTCCGTGTCTTCACCGGTCGGTGTGGAAGCTGATAGTGGTTGTGTCAGACACCAGCACACGCTCTGATCACGTCCTGCCACACGCAGCTCATCAGACGGGCTCGAGCTTCAGTTCTGTCTGATCTTTATGTGACGCTCTCTCTCAGCCTTTGTTGTCATCTGCATTCACAAAGTGAACTTTGTTTTGGCTGATTTTGAAACTCTGCCTTTCGTTTCTCTCACCAAGTATGAGACGCATTTCTACATCATTGTGAATCAAATGAGTCTTTTCAAATGTGTGTCCCAATAAAGTTTAAAAATATTCCACCATAATTCAGGAACTAACTAAAGAAAATGTGTGTGTGGTGTTGCTATGTGGTTGCTAAGTTCTGAATGTTGGAAAAGTCAAAAGCGCCCATTTCCAGGTCTCAGAGATATCACAGACTCTAGATCTGGGCACTGTTTAGTGTAAATCTGTGTGATTATTTTGGTTCATGCAAGCTTTACCAGGAAATGGCTGTCATGACTTTTCAGCTATTTTTAGCATGTAGTGTGTAAGCTCAGTTTTAAATAGTCATATTTGATATTTATAGATTGTGTAATATACACTGTTGCACTGATACAGAATTATGTTAAGTTGTATGAATCCATGTTTCCACTTGCAGAAATGTATACATTCGCTGGCAAAATATGATCTGTTTAGAAATTTTGACTCTGACAAAGAGAAAGTTTTATGGATCAAGAGTTTATGGATCAGCAGCATGTCAACCCCCAACCCCCCTCCAAATATAGATCAGAAGTTCATGTGTGGCTCTCCTGCAAGCACAGTCAGTGACTGAAGTTACTCCGCTCAGCTCTGGTGTGTCATTACATCTGCTGCCCAGTCATCTACACACATCACACCTGAACTGTGGATATTATTTGTTCAGTTAAAGGCTCTGTTTGTATCTCAGGTGTCAGGATCTCGGGGAGATCTCTGGTGCTGGGCCTCTGCTGATGTTTTTGGTGACTGGAGGATCTTTCAGGTTCCCACAGTCACATGACTGCAGCCGAATGAATCAGCTCATTGTGTGGAGGTTTAATGTGTGTTTAAATACACTCTGACCTGTGTAACAAAGAGAACATGATGCTGTGAAGAAGTCTTCATTTACATATATAAATCTTTTATATGGCTGGTGCTTGATACAGTGATTTGAACAAGCCCCCAATATATAAAACCCCCTGCTGTTATTTATTGAGTGTGGGTCTGTGTGCTCTTTTCTAAACAATCATACGTCGAATTTTATGGACTTGCATTAAAGGAGAGACTCAAGCCGTATCTAGGGCTCAGAGATCTGTAGAGATGTGGACTCTGTTGATACCATCCATCTGTAACACCCTTACAACCTAACACACACTCAGAACAGCATGCTAAATCACTCTAAACCCCTTAGCAACACCCCAGCAGATGTATTCTAATAATTCTGTTATTTGTTATATTTATTTTGACATTTTGGTAAAAATCTGACCCATGACAACTGATGAATCTGCTGTAGTAGCCAGCATCAGGACTCTAGATTTTAGGGTATTTAAACTGTTATCAGGGTTGATATTTCTGAAGACCTCTAGCCAGATTGTTTTACTGTGTAACCGGACATCAGGTGAAGAGAGGTGAACAGTACTGACTTCTGACCTGCTGATGGAATCTCATGGACATTAGAGCAACATTCTGAAGCAGTAATGA
The DNA here is from genome assembly GCA_036877525.1 of Chromobotia macracanthus. Lineage (NCBI taxonomy): Eukaryota > Metazoa > Chordata > Actinopteri > Cypriniformes > Botiidae > Chromobotia > Chromobotia macracanthus. Next base: position 2,068,214 of record JAZGTH010000073.1, on the reverse strand, counting down.
AAATCTGTAGGTCAAGAAGTCAATTTTCTAGGAAACTATGAAGGATTTTGGCAGAATTGTTCCTGGAATATAGTGGCAAATGGATGCCAGGATATTGGAGATATTTGGAGAATAAAAATGCTGGCAGCTATGAACAGAGACTCCAAGTAATTTTGTTCACTGTTGTACTAGTCAGTGTTTTATTAACTCCAGTGTTCTCTGCACATGTGTGTAGATAAAGTACTTGTGTGTTTATTGAAAAGGTAAGAGTTTGAATAACTTTCATTAGTTGAAACTACATTTTACGTCAGAATGATTACTGTAAACGGACACAGTTTAACCTAGATTTAATTATAAATTAGTTGTAAAACCGGTTAATGTAAACGGAAGTCAAACCTGCAGAAGAACTGAGCTTTTGACCTAGTGTGTGTGACCACAAAAGAGTAGAAGTGAATCTGCAAATCTTTTTCTGAGTACTAGGATCAGCTGTTAAGCATGTTATTTATTCCTTATTAGTAGTATTATTTTATTGATAAAATAATATCAATGCTGATTTGAATTTGTTTTTATATCGCCACAAAGCATTTGAGAATGAATCGATGATTAATTTGTTTTGGCCCAGGCGTACAGAACACATTAAAAACTTGCGGTTCTCTTGTAATACTGCTTGTGTTCTTTATTGTGGATGTCCTTTGAAATCTTTTGAAATTTGACATTTTTTACCTCCTTTATTGGCTGATAATTTGGTTGTCTGACCTTGAGTGTACATTGAAATGAACATAGCTCGTAACATCTAACAGCATGTTGTGTGTGTGTTTGTGAGGTGTGTCTTGCGTTTCACAGGGCTGATTGTGTTTCTGCTGGTTGTTATGATGAAGGCAGTGTTACAGGAATATGAGAAGTGTGTTTTTAAGAAACATGGAGAGCTGTCTTTCAGACCTACAGAGTTTAGCTCCCACCCCAGTGAAGCACACCTGAAGCAGCAAACATTGACATGCATTTTTTACAGGCTCTTCAATAGATGTATATTTCTGCTGTGGATTGTGGGTAATGATAAGTGTGTTGATATGTATGTGTGTGTTTTAGGAGTTGTTGGGTGTGTTTTGCCACAGACGAGGACGACCGCACAGCCGAGTGGGTGCGTCCGTGCCGTTGTCGTGGTTCCACTAAATGGGTTCACCAGGTGTGCCTGCAGCGCTGGGTGGACGAGAAACAGAGAGGAAACAGCACGGCACGTGTCGCCTGCCCACAATGCAATGCTGAGTACCTCATCATCTTCCCCAAACTCGGTATGACAGCACAGCAGTAACACAACGAGACAAAGAAATGAAATTTTGAGACACAAAATTTTTGTTCTCTATCTCTATGTTTTTTTTTATTATTAGAGTATTAGTATTAGAGTAAATACTTCCTTCTAATCCAACTCTGGACATTTGACCTGCCCAACACAGAATCATTGACATGAAGAAAGCGCTTTCTTACTCGAACCCTGTCTTTGCAGCTGAGTTTTAAATTAAATGAGATGTTATTGATAGACCAATAAACCATGCATTATTATCATGATAATTACAATGTTGTTGATTTTATTTTTCTCCTGCAAAATCATTGTGTGTGTGTCATGAATATCCGTTATATCATCAAGCCATTACTGACATAAATTACTTAATGCTAATGAATTTTTTCACATGCTGCATGTCATGACAGAAATACTGGAGATTACTCACATCCTTTCACACAAGTATGATACTGTCACAATGAAACGTGACGACAGCAGTTGAAAAGATGCAAGAAAGGTTTTTGTGTCTGTTTGTAGGCCGGTCCTGATGCTGATGAGGGGGATTTGGTTGTGATTCTCATGCTCACTAAATGAAATATCATTTCTCTTGTATTTCTGCTCTTATGTAACCTGATCAGGGTATTGAATGTATGTTCATACTGCGCTAATAATCTTCCTCACACTGCATCTCCTGAGGACCAGCCATCATCATCTCTCTTTCCATAGCAGTGGGGTTATTCTGGGGTACGGTTGTGACGGTAACTGCAGCCAGCTGTACAACTGCACCAATCATATTCCCCAGTCAGCTTTCAAATTTCAGGAGCAAGAGAGCAGTAAGAGATGAGAAAGAGAGTGATAGACAGATGCAGTCAGACAAGAGAGAGAAATTTCACAGCTTGATTGTGTTTGCGAGAGATTCCACACAACATAACTTCATTGTTAATATAAAGGTGAAAATATGAAGAGAAACATTTAAATCATCATCTGTCTTCTGTCTGTGATGCACAGGTGCAGCTCAGCTCTTCTGGATGTGCTTTACAGCAGTGTGATGACATCACATTGAAGTGGTTTTTATGCAGTTTGGTTTGTAGAGGCTGTGTGGAGAACAGTGAATTCTTGTTTCTCTCCTCCACCATGGAGCTTCTTGAAAACACTGCTGACTGGGAGGAGATCTGTTTAATTATCTTAAAGCTGCAATCTGTAATTTTTTTTAAAAGAACTAAAGTCTGTTATCAGTGTAAAGTACATAAGCACCTACATGACAGATCAGTGTTCAACATGGTCTCCTGTCCTTACCCCAACTTACAGTGGTAAAACTGTAGAACTGATTTGTAATTTAAGCTTTTGGGTCTGATCTGCGGAGAAATGTCAGTTTGACTTGTGGTTATGTCACGTCTGTAAACAAGATCCAGCTACTACATCACGTGTGTGTATGCTGGAAGAGTGGAGTGTCTGCTGCTTGTCTTTACAGCAGACAACATAATTTAAACTCATCATTCACATTAAATGTAGGGTGGGCAGTTTCAGAGAGGCTAGCAATATCAAACTTGAATATCAGATTTAAAAGCATAAGATCCTGCCTTCCCTTTAGAGTGCTCTACTAAATTATGCCTCCTCCAACATATAAACACACTGATGACGGAAGAAGCTACAGATTGCAGCTTTAATAATGGAATCTGCGGTCAAAAGCAGACGTTTCAGTTCTTCCTGGTGCCAGTGAGGACATCAGGCTGATTTTGATTATGTCAGCCATTAATTCTTTGTGCATAAATCTGTTTCCAGGTCTGAATTTTACACAGCCTGTTTGTACATCAGTGACTGAATGGTTTGACTGCTCTTCCTTTCAAGAGTGAATGTTATGAAAACTGTCCAGGCAACATTTCACCCCAGAATCAAAAGAATTATTGAAGAAATTACTTTGGAAAAACGTTGGTGAGTTTTGATTTTTTTTTTTGTCTGAAATCTGACCTGGACTTCCTGACAGGCTTTGTGAGACTATAATTTCAGGTCATGAGGTGTGCTGGAGTGCATCTCTGTTCTGCAGAGCTACAGTTTCAATAACAGTAATAATTAAAACACTCAGTGAATGATGAATGCAGAAGGTGGGAATGAACGTGAGTGATCCATTAGTGACGGGAGGTGAAAATACCCTTAGAGTGATTTGCCAGACATCTTCAGCAGTGGAGGAGGTTAATAGGGGCTATTAAATACTTCATGATTTGAGCTCTTTCTCATTTCTTTCATGGGTGCCTCAAGAATATTTCATATAGCAGAGGTGAGTGGTGGATGTGAGACTCAACATGCCACTCTGTGCCATATTAACACATTTGCCCCCTGCTGGACAGACAGAAACTGTCCAGAGTTTAAAAGGTAAAGTTCTGGACAAGTAAAGACTGTTTTCCCCCCTCTCTCTCTTTTTGCCTCTCTCTCTGTCTGTCTCTCTATGTCTTTCTCTCTCTCAGGACCGGTGGTGTATGTGTTAGATCTGGCAGACAGGCTGATCTCTAAGGCCTGTCCGTTTGCTGCTGCTGGGATCATGGTGGGCTCCATCTACTGGACAGCTGTCACATACGGGGCTGTCACAGTCATGCAGGTGTGACTCCGAATCTGGAGTGAGTTCACATTCACACTACTTGATTCAGTTTGACCCTGAACAATCTCTGTCCTTCAGGTTGTTGGTCATAAGGAAGGTCTGGATGTGATGGAACGGGCTGATCCTCTCTTTCTCCTAATTGGCCTGCCCACCATCCCTGTTATGCTAATTCTGGGGAAGATGATTCGCTGGGAAGATTACGTGCTCCGCCTTTGGAGGAAATACTCCAATAAGCTTCAGATCCTCAACAGTATTTTCCCAGGTGAGTGGTGTCAGTCATGAGTCCAGATGATGTACAGTTTATGTTGACTGCAGCATCTTTTAATGCATCACATGCAGAGAGAAGAATCTGTTTTGTGTTCTGTGCAGGTATTGGCTGTCCAGTGCCGAGAATCCCGGCAGAGTCCAGTCCTCTGGCTGACCATGTGTCGGCCACACGGATCCTGTGTGGAGCTCTTGTCTTCCCCACCATCGCCACCATTGTAGGCAAGCTGATGTTCAGCAGCGTCAACTCCAACCTTCAGAGAACCATACTGGTACAAACACACGACCAAAATATGTGTTGATGTTCTCTCTCTCTCTCTCTCTCTCTCTCTCTCTCTCTCTCTCTCTATCTCTCTGTCTCTCTCTCATCATTATGGTGACGCTCTCTCTCTCTCTCTCTCTCTCTCTCTCTCTCATCACGTTCTCTCTCATCACGTTCTCTCTCATCACGTTCTCTCTCTCTCTCTATCATCATTATGGTGACGTTCTCTCTCCCTCTCTCTCTCTCTCTCTCCCTCTCTCTCTCTCTCTTTCTCATCATTATGGTGATGTTCTCTCTCTTTCTTTCTCTTTTTTCTCTTTCTCATCATTATGGTGACGTTCTCTCTCTGTCTCTCTCTCTCTCTCTCTCTCTCTCTCTCTCTCTCTCTCTCAGGGTGGCATTGCATTTGTGGCTATTAAAGGGTCGTTTAAGGTTTACTTCAAACAGCAGCAGTATCTCCGACAGGCTCATCGTAAGATCCTTGATTTTCCAGAGTCAGAGGAAGCTTGACCTCATCACATCTCATCATCAGGAGTCAGACATCTTAATGAGACACAATCACATCACATTTTTACAGGTTTTGTTTTCTCTTCCCTGTGTCTTGCGTGTGAACAGATTCAGCTGTTTCCGTTAAAATACTCAGATTTTGGGAGTCCTGTGCTACTCATTTTATGAGCATTGACATTTTAAGACAGAGACTGTGAAAAATAAATGATTGAATAAGGTGTTTTTTAAAGAAGTTGTTGTTTTATAGTGGATTAGAAATGCCCAGGCAGGTCTCAACTGAATCAGTGCACTTAAAGAACCTCCAAGTGTTATTTAAAGATGTGCTGTATCACATGAAGAACTGCTAAATATCATCTCTTATTAACAGTTAGGTTAGTAAATGCATTCTGATGTAATATTAATGTAAACACAAAGAAATCAGTTATTTGCTTATAAGAAGCTTCTAAAATTATTGTTTTTTGTAGTTGTTCATCTTGGAAAACTTTTACAAAGAAATGTCCAGGTCATACTTCAACCCAAACAAAATCATCCAGTGAATTTATTAAATTCAGTACAATAGATACTACCATACTTATAATAATACTGTAGAATTTACATCATTTTTGTAACATTATGTTAATGACTGAGATTTGTTGTTCATTACAGTGTGCGGTTTGGAAGATGTGCTAATGTCCACACCACAATCCAAATAAATTTAGTGGTCTTAAAAATGTTCTTTATGTTCTCATGCAAAATTTATATATGTTTTTTCCATTGGCCTGACATAGGACCTGGGCATTTGTTGATAGTTTCTGGGATAGTTTCAGCCTCTCTCCTGTACGTAATGCAAGTAATCGCTTAACCTTGTGCTTTCTCCATTTTGTGTTTTTGAATTTGAGCTTCAGGAAGTCACTGTTTCATAATGCAGAAATAACTGCATTGTTTAGTGTTATGTTTGGAGTGTTCATTGCTCTTGATGAATGAGTCAGCTAGAGTTTGTGAGAGACATTGCTACCGCTTGCGGCTCTTTGAGTGATAACTTTAATTAAACATGTTGGCACCTGATGCCTCTAAACTGTTGTTAATGACACTTTAATGAAATATTTGCAGAGATGTGTGTGTAACAGAGAGATATTGAAGTATTACAGGCATTTTATTACACCAGTACAGTGCGTCTCTGTAACGGCTGTGTGTTTCAGATGGACACGTGTTTGGATGAAATGCCAAATCTTTGGATTTATTGTGGATTTTTTTCTGAACTTTTGTTGGATGATTTGTGATTAGTTTAATTTTCCGCTGTATCTGACAATAATAGAGAAACAGGATATGACTGTTTTCAAAGGTACTCAGCTGCAGTACACTGCAGTGACTGTAATCATGTCATTTTATTTATATATGATGAGGGATTGGATTAGTTTATTTTAAACTGTAAAATTAATGTGATTGAGTTATTGTGTATATAAAGCTCACATCAACATTTTGTAATGATGTATCGTCAGATCTGATGCATAAAGGTGTCGCTGCATCAGACTAGAGGTGTTCATTGTGATTTTAAAATCTCACTCTCTTCATCATCTGTTTGAGAGTTGTCATGTTTATAGGTTGTATGGGTTTCTTTCCTCTTCTCAGACTCCTTCTGTACAGACGAAGTATAATGCCAAATACAAAACATATGTGTTGTATAAACTGATGCGTTGTACAGATACAGTTTCTGAATTTATAGTTTTAATGTAAATAAATGTATTTTTTCAATGCTTTACTGTGTTTTCAACAGATTTCACTTTAGAACAACACTTAAGGTTAACTGTGTAATTTTCAAAAATGATTTTAAAGGAATCTTTCAGGTTAAATTAAAAGCTTAACAGCATGTTAATTATCACAGAAAATGATTCCTCAAGTCCAAGTAAAAACATTAAATAAAACGTGACAATACTTGCGTAATCATACAATTATTTATTCATAAAACTTACAGATACACACAACAGCTTCGCATCTGCATGTCCCAAGCTGTACTGAACCACATTTAAAACGTCTCTGATTGTACTGCATTTGTTTATAATGAAATGATGCAGCTCAGTACATCCAAGCCCATTTCCATTGTGATCCAAATCTTTTGTCTTCATGACACAATGCCGATCGCATCCAAACATGTCACTGTTTCTTCACTTGTGTGTGGACTCGCGTCATGCACAATAACTCCTTTTTTTACACTGAATTGTCTGCCTACTGTTCCCCAGAGTGAAAAACAAACATCTGTTTACAGGAGCAGACAGACAGAATATAATCTAGCTGATTCTAGAACAGTTAAAGGGATTTAGGGTGAACACATGAAATGCATCTTTGGGTTTTAAAGGAGTAACTCACTGAAACGTTCAGGCTCCTCTTTTAAAAACCAACATGTCCCACATAAAAAAATTCACTGATGTCAAACTTGAAGCTCTTAACAGGCCTAAATGCGTAAATATTCTGTTAACCAGTTTTTATCCGTTTAGAACATGAACAAGATGAAATCAGCTATTTCTTTACATTTAAAAACAAGCACACAAACAAGCAATGGCAACGTCAAGATGTGCGAGTAAGTCTGTCATTGTGGTAAAATTTGAGATGTTTGTTTTGCTGGGCAGGAAATCAGTCTAATGGACGCTGTAGCTTCTAGAAAATGTGAGCGAGTATAAATGTATACCCAAGTGAGTATAAATCTCTTAGAAACAACAAGTGTTGAAGTTTTGCCCATCCAGACTAACAGACACCTGAGAGATGAAGAAAAACATGGATCACAAGATCAGCAGACCACACAGCTACACGCTAGCATGATGTTCCTGTTTTACTGCAGTACAAGCCTTCATTTAAGGTCCTGTCATCACATTATTGCTTGTGAGGAGGTGCATAAGTCAATACATCTGTAATAAATCAACCCAGTTAAATAGAATTTCAAACATAAATCCATGATATAGACTCCTGACTCAGACATGAGACTCTTCTCCTGATCACTAAGTGTAAACGCTGTCTTGTTTCATGTAGATATATCAGTGAAGTCTAAAATCTGCAATTAATAAAATCTCTCCAAAAATCAAATGGGTAATTTAAAAAACATGAACTGCACAGACTGATGTCAAATCATCCCTAAATCAATGTCCTACAATAAGTTCATTACAATTACAATTTGCATGAATTCTAATAAAAATGAGGTTGAAACAATTTACAGAAATTCTGTATGCGTTTCATGAATACGGCCTAATAATCAAGAGACAGAGATAAGAAATTTGTATTTGCTTAAAGTTTTAAGGATATTTTAAAATCTAAAGGGCAAAATAACTTGAACAAATTCTATTAAAAGTTTTATTATAATATTGCTTCAACCAATTTCAAATTAAATCAAAATCAGCCACTTGATAAATATACAAAAGTGTCCTTAAAATAAAACTGTCAACATGCACAGAAAACAGCCTAAAAACAACAACTGTTCAAATGAACTCCTTTAAATAAAATGTAAAAATCTGTCAGAAAACCGGATCACTGATTAAACTCTTGTTAAGGCCTGTATTTTTATCAGGACAGAATGTTTTCAGTGAACAGAGGTACATGAAACAACGTTTGAAATGGCAGATCAAATCCATCTGGAACTGAGATCAGCATGTAGGTCCTGTATTATAACAGACACAGATCTTTCCTCCACTGAAACAGTGTTCTTGAACATGTTCTTTTCACGTATGATATCACGTGACGCAGAACATGCTTAAAACACTGCCAACAGCACAATAATGTCCTGCCTGCACACATTCTCACACACACTTGTCTCCAGCTGATGTTTGGTGTCTCTGGCAGTCTCATGATGCTGGTCACAGTTTGGCAGTCATGAAGCTGATGTAAGGTTTGGTGAGAGGAAACAATGGTAAACTCCTTTTAAACTCAGTCATGTCCTCAACCAGTGACGGCTAAAACATAAAACAAATGTGAGTAAAACTTACACTTTCAAACCTCAGTAGAGCAGAGCAACACCACACAGGACACACACACACACACGTCAGTAGTGTACCTGAGGAAGTGAGGGGGCAGGGCTCAGATTCACATCATTCTGAGCAGGAAACTCCCCCACCAGAGGACCTGCAGGAAACAGCACCAATAACAGTGATTCTCAACCAGAGATCCTCAACAAACATCCATAGGGCCCTTAAAGTGACTTACAATGATTTAAAATGAAGACAAAATAAGCATCAAAATAAGCCTAAACAACTAAAAAACAAAATGTTTATTTTGTTTGGTTATTTTTATAACGAATACACATCTTTCTAGTTAAGCAGAGCTCTAGAATATTTTATTATTGGGTGAAAACTGTGAGTGGGAGGAGCCTTGCTCTGCTGCATCAGTAAACTGAATCAGAGTCTCATAATGTGTCGGCACTCACAGGAGTCCATCTCTCTGGACAGCACGTGCACAGACACCTTGTGTCTTCTGGGGGCGTCGATGGCCAACAGGTCCTGAAGAAAACACACACAATCAACTCACATGAACAGAAGAGACATAGAAGGGAAAGACATTTGCCTTTATTTCCTCCCCAAGACACATAACAGCGCTTATAAAGCACCACTGTAGAAAAATTCCTCACTCACCTGGTAAAACTGCACAATGTGCTCTTTATTCAGTGTCTTCAGGTGAGCCACTTCAATATTATCTAGATCAGACAGGAAAAGACAATTAGAAAAGCCCCAAACTGTGAGGAGTTCTTGAGGCCAGTTTAACCAGATGCTCACCCCTGTCGAAGTTGTACTGCTGGGAGATGATCTCGCTCCAGTGCTTGGCACATTCAGCAGACAGTTTCTTGGGTTTGTCCAGGCGACGGATGGCCAGTGCCTGGATGTGTTTTTGAAAGGCTTCGTCTTCCATCTCCTCCAGGCTCTTCTCCATAGTCTTGAGAAAAGCCTCCACGCGGGACTCCAGGTAATGAGGAGCTTTCTCAGACTGGATGATAAAACGCAGCCCCTGCACACCGCTGGCCCTGCGTGGGCCGCTGAACACTATGTAGCCTAAACACACATAGAGATGCAATAAAAACAAATGCATGAAACAAATTTTGCAAATACTTTTAATTCAATTAAAAGACATTTTAACATGAGCAACCCATGTAGCGCTGTTTGTTATCAAACTCAGCTGTATGCATCCAGTCCCACATACTGTAGATCAGAAGTCTACTGCAACACACCTGCTGGATGTTTCTGTCAGTCCTAAAGATCTTGATTAGCTGCTTCAGGTGTTGGAGCTAAACTCTGTAGATGTGTGAACCACACTGGTTACAGTGCTGCTGTAGAGTCTGACAGAAAGGAAACTGTGTGTGTGTGTGTTTGTTACCCAGCTGTTCTTTGGTGCGCAGTGTGTTGAAGCAGGGCTCTGAGATGATCTGACAGAAGAGCTCCAGCAGCATGTTCTCCTGAGTGTTCTGCATGTCTGTCTGATAGTAAATCTCAATCCCACAGTTATTATGAACCTCATTCTTCTGCTGGTACACATACCAACAACCTGATAACCACAGAGAACTGCACTTAAACACAAGAACCGCAACAAACACACACACACACAAAGACACAAATATCATGTCCTCAGATTTCACACCATAGATTCACTGGAGATATTCTAATGTAAATCAGAGATGAAGTGTCATTTCTGACATACACAATCCTTTATATTTTAACTACATTTGATGGTTTAAGTTATAAATCATTAAATTGTCCCTTACCAGTTAATTTCCTATAAAGATATGTAAACATCTACTTATACATTACCCACCTCACTCATGAACTTTAGGTAATGAAAATACCGTATGAAACCTCACAAATGCAAACGTCCATTGCAAACAAATGGCCCTCTTCTACATACTTGTGCTCAGTTATGAATAGCAGCCTGTCACTTCATGTCAAGTATGTTTCAATCCCAACTGTACTAGACAGAACAGAAGCTGTGTGGACACAAATCCAGTCCTTAGTACTTGATACGGAGCGCGTGTGTGTGTAAGGGCTGCTGAGAAGTTGCATAATCGTGTACAGGATTTAAGCACCTACCATCAGGTACCTGCACTTCCCTGTAGCGAATCAGCTGACTCTGGAGGAGGGGCTTAGTCTGAGCATGCTCAATGAGAGTGTCCTCCAACATCTGCATCATGTCCAGAGCAGACTGAGACAACAGACACACAGTCATTACTGACCTGATAACATCCAAAGCAAATCGAAACAGCACAACTGTTTCCACAGGAAAATGGTTTTCAAACAAACCTGTTTGGTAATGTTGCCATGCAGCAGGGCTTCAATGTGTAACCGTGACAACAGCTGCGGAATGAATGCCTTGAGACGGGGCAGCGTGACATCTGAAAAACACATTCGTCACATTCTGAGCGCTCACAAACAGCACAAACACTGCTGTACATTCACAGAACAGACGAGTGCATCTCACCATCCAGAGCATCTCTGAGCTCGTCTTTGGTCCAGGCCACCTCAGTCATCAGCAGACGCAGGTAATACATGGCATGCTGGTGAGGCTGCTCAGCACGGAAGTTATTCAGAGACCTCATGTACTGCAAATCCCATAAAGAACATGATTAATGCTCAATGATGCAGAAAGCAGATTTACTCCTGGTTACAGGATCTGATTACTCACATAACTGATGGTTTAAACTGGAAATTGGTCACAATTTAGAGCTAATTTTGAGGGAAATCTGAGGCATGATTTAAACATGGCTAAACTAGTTCAAGAGATATGTGAGTGCTACATCCTCACTGGTAGCTAAAAGGAAGAATCAGATTATCCAGAAAATGTTTTAAAGTGAATGAGGCCTGCAGGTGTGGATTCAGTGCGAGTTTGACTGTTCTCTGTTCTGATCAATATCTACCAGAGCCTCTTACCTGTGTGTGTGTGTGTGTGTGTGTGTGTCTTACCGCTTCCCTGATGATATCAAATCTCTTCTGGTCGATCTCAAATGTGGCCATCTTCTCTATGATCTTCTTCAGCAGGATGTGCTGTTTGTCATTATAACCCTTCACTGACAGCTGACACACACACACACACACACAACAGTGAATGTACTTGACAATGACAGATTCAGATGATCTAAAAACACTCAGAACTCTTCTTTGTTTATGTTCTTTGTTTATTTAAGTCAAATGTTGAGCAAGAGAGAGTAAGACAAAGAACATGAACAGTCATCACTCATCACTCAGAAGACATCTCAAGACAACCCCAAACATCTCAGCACAGAATCCTGAACTTCAGCTGAACAGAAGAACAGTCACAGAAACAGTCACTCTCTTCAGCATTCAGCATCAAGACAACCATGCATGCAGTGTGTGTGTGAACAGCTCTGGAGGTTATGAGCGCTCTAGCTTTATCACGTCATCACATGATAAAGTGTACACCTGCTGTTAACATCAGTGTTAAGTGATCCAATAGTGTTCAGAAAGCTACTCTACTAACATCTCAGATGAGCTGACGTGGCTTCAGAACTGAAACTATAGCACAGGATTGAGAAGCACTTCTGAGGTTTAATGCTTTAATGGTGACTTTTGGAGCTCAGTGGACATCATCTGGAGATCTGATTTATTGCTGATTTTTACAGTTTCTAACTAGAATTAATGTTATTAATTAATTAAAACATTAATTAATGTTTAACACATTCACGCTCTCCTTTCGCTGGCAATCTGTTCTGTATCTTAAATGGCAAAACTAACGGGTGTAAAGGTTTCTCTCTTCACCACTCAGCAGAAAGCAGCACAATTTCAACACAAGCTACCCTGCAAACTCAAGCTCACACAAGTTCCCGTCTCCCAATCTCCCTCTGTTGAGAGAGGTGGGACTGATCACCATTCTTACAAAGATAGCATTCATTCCTGAAGAGATACTTACATACATTCCATAGACGGTATTCTGGAGGTCATAGTTCAAGCCGGCTAGCTCTGCTGCATATGCATACTCGTTCAGGGAGTCCTTGAGCAGCTCAAGGTACAAATACGCCATGTTACAATGCAACGGGTCCACGTATGCAAACGGGCTGTGGAAAAAACGCACAATGAACACCTCGCTTTATTCCAAACACTCTCTGAATCAATTACCAGTCATTTCCTAATGAATCCAGAAAATGATCAGGAAGTTTCCAAAGCAAAAATAAATCTGTTACAAAAGTGTTTAAAAGGTATGATTTCTAATGAAATTCTAAATGTAATCCATTGTTTTAAGTAATGATTATGATGTTCCTTTACTGTTTTTAAACACAGGTTTCAAGCTTCTGTTTGGCTGCCTCACAGCCACAAAACTCCTCAACTACAGGTGAAATATCATCTCCTGTAAACCACATCTTTCAGCCAGTGTCTCGCTGAGGACCAGCATGTACTGCTTTGAAGAACAGCCGCTTTATACAGACGTGGCCTCAAACAGAAGACTCAGAAAAAACCTACCTGAAGAATTCAAAGTTTAAACAAGCTTTAGGCAGGAAAAACTTGTTGTCCTGTTTGAACCAAATTTTGCTCATTGCTGTGTTCTAAAAACAAACAAGACACGGATGGAAATCTGCTCAGAATTTAGATTTTCATTTAAGTTACTCAAAGTGTAAAGACATTCACAAATGTTATTAATGTTTAATTAAAAGACTAAAATAAACCTTGATTAAAGTGGGGACAGGTGAGGAATCCTTCTCTAGAGGGTAGATCTCAAAGCTGGTTGGAATAAATTCATTTTTCATGGGCAGTTTGAACTTTCCATTAAGGTCTGCGTTTTGCCATTTCTGAAACACAATTATTCCCAGAACACTTAGCCAGAGACAGCTTAAACTTTAAAAGATCTGAGCACAAGAACCAACAGGAAATAAACTACACAGTTCAAATGTTTATTTCAGTATGTCTCACCTTAATGACCTCGTCAGAAATGGCTTCCTCTTTATACTGAGTGCCATACCACTCCTCCGTCCTGTCAGTCTGTTCCTCAAATGATTTGGAGATAACAGCAACTCTAGAAAAATGAACACACAGCCAAAGAGCTGGTAAAATCACTTCAAACACCACACGACTGTCCATTCCTCAACACGTCACAGGGGAATAAATGAGCCACACACTTCTGCTTCTCTCAAATCTCTTTCTCAGTAAGTAGACTGATGATGCCCAATCAAACGTTTGAGTTTCCAGGAGCTGCTAAATATACCAAGCAAGGGCTCTAGATCATTTCTGGACTATTTAGCTTGTCCTGATCAATAGAGAACTGTTGGAATAATGACCTGCTATTCTGGACTCACCTGCATCAATCAACAGACTACAAGCTACAAAATTAACAAGACACAGGTTTGTTAATTTGTTTTTGTAAAAACACATTTGTTTTATATATTTTTGAATATTAAATATTCAAATATTTAATGCGCTTTCAAAGCTGCAGAGGAAACTGAATGTGAAAGCTTTCTTCAAAAAGAGTCTTCAAACACACACAGTACAACAACATCACAAAACACACACAGAGAAGACTGTATAACCAGTGTGAGTCCAGTCTATGCGTCAGCACACATAAGACATTTGCTGATATTCGCTTTGAAAGGGTTTGAATATAAACTCCTGCTGTCGCCCTTAAACGATGGCAGAAGATGATGATCTGTGTTACACTAATCTCATCCTGTCGTGTGTATGTGTGTTTGTGTGCTCACCGCACATTCTCTGGTCTCAGTTTATCCAGCACCATCTCTATCAGATCCGGTCTGAACTCCTCCAGCAGATATTCTGCAGCCAGCACCTCCTCTACAGGATAATACTAACACACACACATACACACCGGCCGTCATCACAGCAATCTGATTACACAGAGCATGTGGAGTATGCAAACAGATCACAGTACACAGCTACTGTATCCCACATGCATAGGTGCTTGATTTTACATTTAAGACTATTATATTAAAAATTATATAGAGAATTATAAAAAGCAAGTCATATAAACTGGGATTTTTAATCTCTTGAATAAATTACTTGACCAGACCCCAAAACGTTAAAATGTGAAACTGGACTTAAAAGACTAAATAACAACACAGTGAGTCAGTATGCACTATACTAGTATTCCAACCCAACAGTAGTTAACTTGAAATATTACATCTGTCTATGACCTTCTGAAAATACAACGCAGCACCCCGGTCACACCCGCTGAGGGGAAGAGCACCTACAGCCACGGTGACAACCCTTCAAATTGTTCATGAAACACCTACATGCAGCAGTCCAGCAACTTTAGATGTGTATCCACGAGGACGCTCCTTATCCTTAAACCTGAAAGCCACAGTGTTCAAATCCTGAAAATACACACACAGATAATTGACAGCTGTCCTGAACACCAGACATCACACCAGAGTCTGTTTCTTAGTCTTTCACTCTCTGAGGTGTGCGATTCAGGTCATCGCTTGCTGTTTATGTTGGTAGTTTTTGACCAGTGGTGATCCAGACCTTTAGCCATTCCATCAAAGGTCTGTCTATGAGACTAGACTGATGCTGTTTTTGCAGGTATAATGTGTTTTTGCAGCTGTTTTTCATACTTTACACTCCTGAAACACCCACTCCTGAGGTCCCTCTGTCCGCAGCTTCTGAATGTACTGAAACATGTGAAAGATGATGTCCTCCACATGCACTGAAAACACACAGACAACAACAGATTAAAACCACAACAAAAGCCCTTATGCACACACAAACACACACAGTTCAGATCCCTACACAGTCCCTCCTCTGTCAGGTCAACATTAATTATGAAGAACATGAATCCTCTGGCTCCCTCTTTCTGTCCTCCCACAAGTGTGTTCACCCATCCTGAAGAGAGGGAGAGAGTGAGAGAGCAGAGAGTACATGAAGATCTAGGAACTAAGTCACTGTTTGACAAACCTAACGTCAGTCATAAATCACCTCCATATATCATAAAAGTAAAGCTGGAACAATCCACAAATAATAATTTAAATAACTATAAAGCTTTAAACACACAAAGGGTCAATTTCCACACAAACACATTAGCATGAATAAACTACACATGCCATTGGTTTATTCTGCAGACAAACAGGGATTTAAACAGTTAAGTACATAGCCAGATCAAATCCAAAATCAACGATCACCTGCCATTCATCTCATTTGATTGCTTAAAATAACTGTACACCTCTCCTGAAAAAGCACTAGTTAAAGACAGCATGACCTGGTTTCAAAGGTGACACCTCACCTTTAGATTTGAGCTCAGACAGAAGACTCCCAGGACCTTCATGACCAATCAGATGGCCCAGATAATGGCCCGGGTTTGACTTGTAGTACTTCTGCAGATCTGGGATGGGAAAGGTCACGTACAGGTTCCTGATGTCCTTGATGGGCATGACTTTATAAAATTGCTGTGGAGAAGATAGAATATGTCACACAACAAAGACAATAAAAACTGAAGCAACATTATTCTGTGCGTTTCAGTAGAATTTATTTACAAATACATTGTTAAAAGAACAGTTTTAATAAAGTGTTTTAAGTAGATGTCTCCTAGAAAGGGTACAGGGTTAGGGTGTAGGGTTCAGAGTTAGGGTGTGAGGTGTATGGATAGGTTTAAAGACACAAGGTAAAAAGTGAAGTGTCATGTTTTTAGGGTGGGAGGTCAGGAGGTCAGTTCACCTTCAGGTGTTCTTCCTGGAAAGGGTGAGAGGGGAATTCTGGGACAGGCACGTTCTTGTTCTCCACCTCTCCGAAAAGCTTCACCACCATAGATGTCAGGTCATCCAGTGACTCTGTCCAAAATGTGTCAGACACAACATTAAACTCGTAAAGTAATGCAGTGTTTCCCTGCTGTACTGACAGCTGTTGACTGACCTCTGCCCAGCACACACAGTCCCATCAGGTTGGATGAGTAGAAGGTGGAGTGAAATTTCAGCAGCTCGTCACGGATGTCAATGCCCTGCTGAGATGGCCTCGTCTCCAGGGTTAACTTATTTCCTTAAAAAAGTTAATGAAACACTGACAATTTTCCAGGAAGGGAAGTATACTGAAGGTCTGTATGCTTCAAGCATGTGAACTTTCAGAGGTGACAGAATGCCAGTTTAATTTGATGGGGGTTTAATAACACATAAGCTTTCTAAAGCAGAAGGGTTGGGGACTGAGTGAAGAATAAACACAGATGCATTAGGCAGCATTCAGTTCTTCCACTAAACACATCTGCTTTGAACATGCCTTTTATAACTCAAGGCTGCCCCCATCTGGCTGTTCTGTTCTAAATGTAAAGGCAAATTAAGCTGGTGATGGAAGCAAAAAAAATGGAGGATGAGGTATAACTGATTTTTACATATTCTGGACTGTTTCAAATGTTTCTTCAAAACAGAGTTGGGACATATTTTAATCTACATGAAAACAAGATATTATGACATGAAAAGATCACATCAGCAGTGCAGCAGTTCCATACCAGTGCCAAATTTACTGAAGGGGTGTTTGGGGTTTCCAGTGGCCTTCTCCAGTTGAAAAAGTCTCCAGGCATCATTCATGAGGTTCTTCTCGTGTTCTGAGTCCACAGCATTCACCTCTCTGTCCTTACAGCTCTCATCAAACAGAGGACACAGGAAGAACTGAGCAAACCTGGAGAAGAAATTCAAACACCATATGAAGCTCCACAGTCCTAAAGTGAGGTCTGCTTCAGAAATGCAACTTGTGCTACACTTGCTTGATTTTACACTGGGCCAAAAAAAAAACTATCTGCCAAAATCAAAGCTTTGACAATTCTGCACCATGAGACAGTGACGCCTGAAGGTTCGAACCCTGTGCACCTTTCAGAGGTTCAGACATAGGGCTCTCATTGTAGTGTAACATTTAAAACAGGTCTGCATTCAGGTGTCTGTTGAGTAATTTACTCATTGCGTTTCTGGGTGCATTTACCTGTCCAGCGCCCCCTGCAGGTGCTCATGGGACACATCAAAGTAGTAATTGGTGTGTTCTCCGCTAGTGAAGGCATTTGAACTGCCTGCATGCTCGCTCAGAAACTGGCTGTACTCGTTCTCTTTAGGGTACTTTTCTGTGCCTAGAAACAGCATGTGCTCACAGAAGTGAGCGAGACCAGAAATGTTTTCAGGATCTGACAAAGAACCTGCAGGAAGAGAAGATCAAGAAAATGCTGACTGTGTTACAAGTACGAAGACAGGCAAATATTTTGTTAACAAACTTGGATGCTGCATCGACTGTTTCACTTGATGATTACAGGTTCAGACATATTCCAAAACCTTGTGCTTATTTAAATCTTTATATTTTACACACAGGTCAGTAAGAAGGTGAACCATGACACTAAAGACATCAGAACAGGTCTGTCAGTCAGGTTTCCAGACTTGTGCAATTGTTCAAACAGGCAGCAAAGATCTGATTTCGTGGCATATATTTGCATTGAACAAGTGTATGTCAGGTCAGATATATTACTGCAAACAACACATATGTTGTCTGGGACACCTCAGTGGATGTCATGATGGAGAAAACACTTTACAGAGCCACACTCTCTCGTTCCCCATCTGTCCACCACTGAGATGCGCTTACATCATTACAGCATCTGATGTACATATAGTGAATATTTACTGAACAAACCTGATCTGATGTCACCACTTAAAAAACGTGTGAACAGTCAGGTCTAAAGATTGAGTTTAAAATTCGTTCAGAAATATGTACACTGAATAACAAAGAGGGGGTGACCACATTCATTTGTGTTCTTTGCCTTTAAACGACAGGAAATCAAAATGAAAAATTAATTAATCAAAACTCTCAAGGGTATTTTGAGTGCATTCAACACAAACATACAACTTTTGGACAAGACCAAAGTTATTAAAACTGCTGTTTTTCTCATTGAAATGAGTCAGATATTCAGATAAACTGATCAATTCTGTTAGATGTTGTTACTGATGGCCAATAATAAAGGCTTGGATGTCCTTTAGGTCAGTAATAAACTGGCATTTAACATATGGAATCAATGTATATATCATTGCATTGTTATATAAAGCCTAAAGCCATAAATGTAGAGATTCACAGAACAGCTGGTAAGACTTATCAAACTCTTCTTTTTTTTACCTATGTGGACATCCATGGCGGCGGATGATTTGTCAGTTGTGGGGTCACTGATCAGAACAGCGTTCAGTCCATTTGTGAACTCGAGTCCTCGATACTCTCTCTTGTCCTCTGGAGAGCGAATGATTTTACTCACAACCCTCTTGACAGCTGTGTCACTCATTCTGATGGTCAGAGTCGACAGACCTCTGAAAAACAGTCTGATTCAGTACAGCCTACACTAGTGTACAGTATATGTAGTTATTTATAAGCCTGAGATCTGACAGTGTCCCACAAAATATATTTCAACATATACATATGTAGTTTAGATATGTAGGCCTATGTAATAGGCCCAGACTGACAATATGCAGAGATAAAACATTAAATATCTGTATTAAACTAACAACATACAAGCACAATAAAAGTAAACTGAGTAGCAGGAACACTGAACTGTTACGTTCGTCATTTTACTTTAGGATCAGAAGTAATGCTTTAGTTTAAGTTGACAGGTTACACTTTCAGAAGTGTGAGTTAAAGACTAGATGTTCAGTTTAAGACTAGATGTTCAGTTTAAGACTAGATGTTCAGTTTAAGACTAGATGTTCAGTTTAAGACTAGATGTGATGCTGAATGAGAATCAACACCATGAGACTGTGTCGCACCCGAGCCCGGCGCGAGCGAACGACGTCACAACGATGACCTCATGCAAAAGACCACGCGAGATACCCACCTAATACAGGGAAGAAGAGCCGTGTGAAATGTCATCAGATCAGAGTCATCAGATCAGAGTCATCAGATCAGAGTCATCAGATCAGAACAATGTCATCAGATCAGAACAGATGTCATCAGATCAGAGTCATCAGATCAGATCAAAGTCATCAGATCAGAACAGATGTCATCAGATCAGAACCATGTGATCAGAACAATGTCATCAGATCAGAGTCATCAGATCAGAGTCATCAGATCAGAACAGATGTCGCTGCGAGCAGCCGCCGGCTATCAATCCCTGCATGTTTCACTGCTGATGACGTCAGCACGCCAGGAGCTCTGCAGACGCGACCAATCGATCTCAGAACGCGGACGTCCACTTTCAGTCATCTGTCGTTAATCTGCACACGACGGCACAGAAATATAAATTACTATAGAAATATAAATTCCTATAGAACTATAAATTCCTATAGAAATATATTCCTATGAGAATGGTTTGATACCTTTGGTTTCCCCGAGTTAGCTGAAATCGCGTAGTCACGCCTTTCTTACGTTCAACATTACGGGACATTCTCACGCCGAGCGTTTAAAGCAACGTGACTCCAGCTGTAGTCTGTATTTTTAAAGACCTCTGTTATAGTCTTACTGTAGTCTTACTGTAGTCTTATTATAGTCTTATTATAGTCTTATTATAGTCTTATTATAGTCTTACTATAGTCTTACTATAGTCTTATTATAGTCTTATTATAGTCTTATTATAGTCTTATTATAGTCTTACTATAGTCTTACTATAGTCTTACTATAGTCTTATTATAGTCTTATTATAGTCTTATTATAGTCTTATTATAGTCTTATTATAGTCTTACTGTAGTCTTACTGTAGTCTTACTGTAGTCTTACTGTAGTCTTACTGTAGTCTTACTGTAGTCTTACTGTAGTCTTATTATAGTCTTATTATAGTCTTATTATAGTCTTACTATAGTCTTACTATAGTCTTACTATAGTCTTACTATAGTCTTACTGTAGTCTTACTGTAGTCTTACTGTAGTCTTACTGTAGTCTTATTATAGTCTTATTATAGTCTTACTATAGTCTTACTATAGTCTTATTATAGTCTTACTATAGTCTTACTATAGTCTTACTATAGTCTTACTGTAGTCTTACTGTAGTCTTACTGTAGTCTTACTGTAGTCTTACTGTAGTCTTATTATAGTCTTACTGTAGTCTTATTGTAGTCTTACTATAGTCTTACTATAGTCTTATTATAGTCTTATTATAGTCTTACTATAGTCTTACTATAGTCTTACTATAGTCTTACTATAGTCTTACTATAGTCTTACTGTAGTCTTACTGTAGTCTTACTATAATCCTATTATAGTCTTACTGTAGTCTTACTATAGTCTTACTATAGTCTTACTGTAGTCTTACTGTAGTCTTACTGTAGTCTTACTATAATCCTATTATAGTCTTACTATAGTCTTACTGTAGTCTTACTGTAGTCTTACTATAATCCTATTATAGTCTTACTGTAGTCTTACTATAGTCTTACTATAGTCTTACTATAGTCTTACTATAGTCTTACTATAATCCTATTATAGTCTTACTATAGTCTTACTATAGTCTTACTGTAGTCTTACTGTAGTCTTACTATAATCCTATTATAGTCTTACTGTAGTCTTACTGTAGTCTTACTGTAGTCTTACTGTAGTCTTACTATAATCCTATTATAGTCTTACTATAGTCTTACTATAGTCTTACTGTAGTCTTACTGTAGTCTTACTATAATCCTATTATAGTCTTACTATAGTCTTACTGTAGTCTTACTGTAGTCTTACTATAATCCTATTATAGTCTTACTATAGTCTTACTGTAGTCTTACTGTAGTCTTACTGTAGTCTTACTGTAGTCTTACTGTAGTCTTACTGTAGTCTTACTATAATCCTATTATAGTCTTACTATAGTCTTACTATAGTCTTACTATAGTCTTACTATAGCCTTATTATAGTCTTACTATAGTCTTACTATAATCCTACTATAGTCTTACTATAGTCTTACTATAATCATATTATAGTCTTATTATAGTCTTATTATAGTAAGACTATAATCCTATTATAGTCTTACTATAGTCTTACTATAGTCTTACTATAATCCTATTATAGTCCTACAATAGACTTACTATAGACTTACTATAGACTTACTATAGTCTTATTA
The DNA here is from genome assembly GCA_036877525.1 of Chromobotia macracanthus. Classification (NCBI taxonomy): domain Eukaryota; kingdom Metazoa; phylum Chordata; class Actinopteri; order Cypriniformes; family Botiidae; genus Chromobotia; species Chromobotia macracanthus. The sequence goes on along the minus strand of JAZGTH010000073.1, from coordinate 2,046,412 downwards.
TAGTCCTACAATAGACTTACTATAGTCTTATTATATCTTTATACTTATCAGTGGCTATAATAAGACAAAAGAAAAACGTTTAAAATATCTCTGACAGAACAAATATCTGACGTTTATCATTTCTTTATCACATCGTTTATTGTAACTGTAAAACTGCTAGAGTACATTTTATTAGCTGATATATACTATTTAAAATTACCATTAAAATTCTCATTCTTTGTGTTGTTCTAGATTTCCCTTTAAAAAACTCTAAACTATTATAAAGTAAATAATGTCTAGCACCGCAGAAATCTTCTCGTGTGAGATCTCTATGTAATGTAGACACGCATCAGGCATGATGTTGTATCAGCTGATCCAGAATCAGATCCAGAATCCGATCCAGAATCAACAGGCGGCCTTCAGCGCGCGGCGCTCGTGCTCCGGTGGCGCGCCGTGATCGTATAGTGGTTAGTACTCTGCGTTGTGGCCGCAGCAACCCCGGTTCGAATCCGGGTCACGGCAAGATTTTGTGCGTCAGTGCGCATGTGCGAGTCTCCCGCTCGAGTTTATCCGCCTCACGTCACACGTTCACAGCCCGCGGGGTCAGAGAGCACAAGAGTGACTGTAAAATCAAATCAAATCAAATCAGACCCTCACATCAGACCCGTCTGATCTTAAACAGATCTTCACATGATCAGTTCACAGCCCGCGGGGTCAGAGAGCACAAGAGTGACTGTAAAATAAAATCAAATCAAATCAGACCCTCACATCAGACCCGTCTGATCTTAAACAGATCTTCACATGATCAGTTCACAGCCCGCGGGGTCAGAGAGCACAAGAGTGACTGTAAAAAAATCAAATCAAATCAAATCAGACCCGTCTGAGTTTAAACAGATCTTCACATGATCAGTTCACAGCCCGCGGGGTCAGAGAGCACAAGAGTGACTGTAAAATCAAATCAGACCCTCACATCAGACCCGTCTGATCTTAAACAGATCTTCACATGATCAGTTCACAGCCCGCGGGGTCAGAGAGCACAAGAGTGACTGTAAAATCAAATCAGACCCTCACATCAGACCCGTCTGATCTTAAACAGATCTTCACATGATCAGTTCACAGCCCGCGGGGTCAGAGAGCACAAGAGTGACTGTAAAATAACAAATCAAATCAGACCCTCACATCAGACCCGTCTGATCTTAAACAGATCTTCACATGATCAGTTCACAGCCCGCGGGGTCAGAGAGCACAAGAGTGACTGTAAAATCAAATAAAAAAAAATCAGACCCTCACATCAGACCCGTCTGATCTTAAACAGATCTTCACATGATCAGTTCACAGCCCGCGGGGTCAGAGAGCACAAGAGTGACTGTAAAATCAAATCAAATCAAATAAAATCAGACCCTCACATCAGACCCGTCTGATCTTAAACAGATCTTCACATGATCAGTTCACAGCCCGCGGGGTCAGAGAGCACAAGAGTGACTGTAAAATAAAATCAAATCAGACCCTCACATCAGACCCGTCTGATCTTAAACAGATCTTCACATGATCAGTTCACAGCCCGCGGGGTCAGAGAGCACAAGAGTGACTGTAAAATCAAATCAGACCCTCACATCAGACCCGTCTGATCTTAAACAGATCTTCACATGATCAGTTCACAGCCCGCGGGGTCAGAGAGCACAAGAGTGACTGTAAAATAAAATCAAATCAGACCCTCACATCAGACCCGTCTGATCTTAAACAGATCTTCACATGATCAGTTCACAGCCCGCGGGGTCAGAGAGCACAAGAGTGACTGTAAAATAAAATCAAATCAAATCAGACCCTCACATCAGACCCGTCTGATCTTAAACAGATCTTCACATGATCAGTTCACAGCCCGCGGGGTCAGAGAGCACAAGAGTGACTGTAAAATAAAATCAAAAAATCAGACCCTCACATCAGACCCGTCTGATCTTAAACAGATCTTCACATGATCAGTTCACAGCCCGCGGGGTCAGAGAGCACAAGAGTGACTGTAAAATAAAATCAAATCAAATCAGACCCTCACATCAGACCCGTCTGATCTTAAACAGATCTTCACATGATCAGTTCACAGCCCGCGGGGTCAGAGAGCACAAGAGTGACTGTAAAATAAAATCAAATCAAATCAGACCCTCACATCAGACCCGTCTGATCTTAAACAGATCTTCACATGATCAGTTCACAGCCCGCGGGGTCAGAGAGCACAAGAGTGACTGTAAAATAAAATCAAATCAAATCAGACCCTCACATCAGACCCGTCTGATCTTAAACAGATCTTCACATGATCAGTTCACAGCCCGCGGGGTCAGAGAGCACAAGAGTGACTGTAAAATAAAATCAAATCAAATCAGACCCTCACATCAGACCCGTCTGATCTTAAACAGATCTTCACATGATCAGTTCACAGCCCACGGGGTCAGAGAGCACAAGAGTGACTGTAAAATAAAATCAAATAAAATCAGACCCTCACATCAGACCCGTCTGATCTTAAACAGATCTTCACATGATCAGTTCACAGCCCGCGGGGTCAGAGAGCACAAGAGTGACTGTAAAATCAAATCAAATCAAATCAGACCCTCACATCAGACCCGTCTGATCTTAAACAGATCTTCACATGATCAGTTCACAGCCCGGGGTCAGAGAGCACAAGAGTGACTGTAAAATCAAATCAAATCAAATCAGACCCTCACATCAGACCCGTCTGATCTTAAACAGATCTTCACATGATCAGTTCACAGCCCGCGGGGTCAGAGAGCACAAGAGTGACTGTAAAATAAAATCAAATCAAATCAGACCCTCACATCAGACCCGTCTGATCTTAAACAGATCTTCACATGATCAGTTCACAGCCCGCGGGGTCAGAGAGCACAAGAGTGACTGTAAAATAAAATCAAATAAAATCAGACCCTCACATCAGACCCGTCTGATCTTAAACAGATCTTCACATGATCAGTTCACAGCCCGCGGGGTCAGAGAGCACAAGAGTGACTGTAAAATAAAATCAAATCAAATCAGACCCTCACATCAGACCCGTCTGATCTTAAACAGATCTTCACATGATCAGTTCACAGCCCGCGGGGTCAGAGAGCACAAGAGTGACTGTAAAATCAAATCAAATAAAATCAGACCCTCACATCAGACCCGTCTGATCTTAAACAGATCTTCACATGATCAGTTCACAGCCCGCGGGGTCAGAGAGCACAAGAGTGACTGTAAAATCAAATCAAATCAAATCAGACCCTCACATCAGACCCGTCTGATCTTAAACAGATCTTCACATGATCAGTTCACAGCCCGCGGGGTCAGAGAGCACAAGAGTGACTGTAAAATCAAAATCAAATCAAATCAGACCCTCACATCAGACCCGTCTGATCTTAAACAGATCTTCACATGATCAGTTCACAGCCCGCGGGTCAGAGAGCACAAGAGTGACTGTAAAATAAAATCAAATAAAATCAAATCAGACCCTCACATCAGACCCGTCTGATCTTAAACAGATCTTCACATGATCAGTTCACAGCCCAGGGGGTCAGAGAGCACAAGAGTGACTGTAAAATAAAATCAAATCAAATCAAATCAGACCCTCACATCAGACCCGTCTGAGCTTAAACAGATCTTCACATGATCAGTTCACAGCCCGCGGGGTCAGAGAGCACAAGAGTGACTGTAAAATCAAATCAAATAAAATAAAATCAGACCCTCACATCAGACCCGTCTGATCTTAAACAGATCTTCACATGATCAGTTCACAGCCCGCGGGGTCAGAGAGCACAAGAGTGACTGTAAAATCAAATCAAATAAAATCAGACCCTCACATCAGACCCGTCTGATCTTAAACAGATCTTCACATGATCAGTTCACAGCCCGCGGGGTCAGAGAGCACAAGAGTGACTGTAAAATAAAATCAAATCAAATCAGACCCTCACATCAGACCCGTCTGATCTTAAACAGATCTTCACATGATCAGTTCACAGCCCGCGGGGTCAGAGAGCACAAGAGTGACTGTAAAATAAAATCAAATCAAATCAGACCCTCACATCAGACCCGTCTGATCTTAAACAGATCTTCACATGATCAGTTCACAGCCCGCGGGCAGAGAGCACAAGAGTGACTGTAAAATAAAAAAAAGTGACTGTAAAATAAATCAAATCAAGACCCTCACATCAGACCCGTCTGATCTTAAACAGATCTTCACATGATCAGTTCACAGCCCGCGGGGTCAGAGAGCACAAGAGTGACTGTAAAATAAAATCAAATCAAATCAGACCCTCACATCAGACCCGTCTGATCTTAAACAGATCTTCACATGATCAGTTCACAGCCCGCGGGGTCAGAGAGCACAAGAGTGACTGTAAAATAAAATCAAATCAAATCAGACCCTCACATCAGACCCGTCTGATCTTAAACAGATCTTCACATGATCAGTTCACAGCCCGCGGGGTCAGAGAGCACAAGAGTGACTGTAAAATAAAATCAAATAAAATCAGACCCTCACATCAGACCCGTCTGATCTTAAACAGATCTTCACATGATCAGTTCACAGCCCGCGGGTCAGAGAGCACAAGAGTGACTGTAAAATAAAATCAAATCAAATCAGACCCTCACATCAGACCCGTCTGATCTTAAACAGATCTTCACATGATCAGTTCACAGCCCGCGGGGTCAGAGAGCACAAGAGTGACTGTAAAATAAAATCAAATCAAATCAGACCCTTCACATCAGACCCGTCTGATCTTAAACAGATCTTCACATGATCAGTTCACAGCCCGCGGGGTCAGAGAGCACAAGAGTGACTGTAAAATCAAATCAAATCAAATCAGACCCTCACATCAGACCCGTCTGATCTTAAACAGATCTTCACATGATCAGTTCACAGCCCGCGGGGTCAGAGAGCACAAGAGTGACTGTAAAATAAAATCAAATCAAATCAAATCAGACCCTCACATCAGACCCGTCTGATCTTAAACAGATCTTCACATGATCAGTTCACAGCCCGCGGGGTCAGAGAGCACAAGAGTGACTGTAAAATAAAATCAAATCAAATCAGACCCTCACATCAGACCCGTCTGAGCTTAAACAGATCTTCACATGATCAGTTCACAGCCCGCGGGGTCAGAGAGCACAAGAGTGACTGTAAAATCAAATCAAATAAAATCAGACCCTCACATCAGACCCGTCTGATCTTAAACAGATCTTCACATGATCAGTTCACAGCCCGCGGGGTCAGAGAGCACAAGAGTGACTGTAAAATAAAATCAAATAAAATCAGACCCTCACATCAGACCCGTCTGATCTTAAACAGATCTTCACATGATCAGTTCACAGCCCGCGGGGTCAGAGAGCACAAGAGTGACTGTAAAATCAAATCAAATAAAATCAGACCCTCACATCAGACCCGTCTGATCTTAAACAGATCTTCACATGATCAGTTCACAGCCCGCTGGGTCAGAGAGCACAAGAGTGACTGTAAAATCAAATCAAATAAAATCAGACCCTCACATCAGACCCGTCTGATCTTAAACAGATCTTCACATGATCAGTTCACAGCCCGCGGGGTCAGAGAGCACAAGAGTGACTGTAAAATAAAATCAAATAAAATCAGACCCTCACATCAGACCCGTCTGATCTTAAACAGATCTTCACATGATCAGTTCACAGCCCGCGGGGTCAGAGAGCACAAGAGTGACTGTAAAATCAAATCAAATAAAATAGACCCTCACATCAGACCCGTCTGATCTTAAACAGATCTTCACATGATCAGTTCACAGCCCGCGGGGTCAGAGAGCACAAGAGTGACTGTAAAATCAAATCAAATCAGACCCTCACATCAGACCCGTCTGATCTTAAACAGATCTTCACATGATCAGTTCACAGCCCGCGGGGTCAGAGAGCACAAGAGTGACTGTAAAATAAAATAAAATCAAATAAAATCAGACCCTCACATCAGACCCGTCTGAGTTTAAACAGATCTTCACATGATCAGTTCACAGCCCGCGGGGTCAGAGAGCACAAGAGTGACTGTAAAATAAAATCAAATCAAATCAGACCCTCACATCAGACCCGTCTGAGCTTAAACAGATCTTCACATGATCAGTTCACAGCGGACTGATCACAGTACAGTTTAAAGCAGTGAGACTGGAGAACTGCTGATCCTCACTTAAAACACGAGGATTACTTTCTCCTCCTGTCCGTTCACAGACTTTCATTTACTCTCTTCATAGTGGAGATAGTCACAATGTAAAATTATTTCCTGCTCTATTCAATATGTAGTTATACATGTACTCTGTACACGCCATGTAGTTCACCGTGTACGAAATTAAACTCGTGCAGTGAATAAAGTTCATTTGTGCCACACGATGGCGCTGAAGTCCAAAAGAATGAAGCCCGTCTTTTATTTTAATATAGGTCTTATATTAAATATCTGTGTCATTGAGCTGAAGTTTGAATGAATATACATCAAAAGTGATTAAGAGCTACACAAATCCAAAAAAACCTGCGTAACATGTCGTGCAGTGCAGTAAATAACAAATCATGTTTTTTGGGGATTAAACTCCTGTAATAGGATTCATGTAATTTAGCAAAGAAGTTTAAAGTAAAGTAAGCTCATTCTAGAGCTTACAGGGATCATGTAGCATGCAAGGTGTGACCTGTTATTCTTCATTTCTTATTCCTTTTTGACAAAGCTCAACTCACACAGTACAGAGCAAGGTTATCTTTATTATTATTATTTATTTAATGAAGATTTTTTTAAGTAACAGCTAGTTGAAACCAAGTGAAAAATATCAGAAGTTAATCTTACAAGAACAAAACATTTTCATGAGTAATAATTCTGTTAGCTGTGATTGAAAAATGCATTTTTCTATATGCATTATATCAATGTAAGATTATATATAAAAGTGTATAATATAAATAGGATTTATGTATAAATTTTTCTAGTGTAACACAAGACAGAAGTTGCACATCACAGACTTAAACGTCTGGTGAGGGATCAGAACTCTGAGCTGTTGAACATGTTGATGCGAGTGTAATCTCTGCATGTTTACAGTCGGTTTGTCATTCAGTATATGTGAAGTGTATCACAGTAGCAGCACTAAACGTGTTTATAAAATGTGATTTGTTTTATTGTCTGTAATGGTTACAGTCATGAATGTCCATTATACACTACAACGCTTTTCTTCCTGCTCTACCCCAGTATCAGTTTAAGAGTGCTCTGTTCTTTCAGCACTAATTCAAATTCTTGGCATTGGTGGACCTGAAGTAGCTACATTATACACATTACAGACATGTGACAGATACCGGACAGCCACGGCTGTCTAATGGATCACTGGCACGCAACGCTCACTAAATAGCAGGCAAAATTAGCAGGTTGCATGCAAAGTTTTGAGTTTGAGCCAAATCGAGGAATATTGTTTTCTTTATTTTCCAACCCTCAGTTTTTCCTCTGGGAAGCAAATAATCAGATAATCTCATTAGTCTAAACAAAACATTTCAGAATGTCAAAATCTTTGGTCGCATATTTTCACAGAAGCTTAACTGTGCACCACACACAGTTTAAATGGATGAAGCACAGCACAAAAGCTGCTTTAAAGTGCATGTTTAATACTACCTGTGGCCATTTTCAAATTTAAATTAAAAATTGACAATATAATATATTTTACATTTACATACATGTCTGACCATTTTTTGTCAGCTAAAGTGGATCTCACTTAAAGATAACACTTTTAAAGTGCCATTTGTGAACAAATGAGGCTAGATCTTTTCCTAGAACTAGCTTCACATTTCAGAGTTATTTTTGCACTTATTTGAGATTTTAAGCAGGTCAGTTAACTTTCAGCTCTTATATCTATCAGAACGAGGGCAGCTCATCACATTAACTCTGAAAACATTCCTCTAACATATAACTTGCTTTTAAACAGCATATACTGCTTTATTCTTTTAAACTTCTTTTTTGTGTGTTTTAACACATTACACTCCCCTCACATGGGCAACCACTCAGCCCATTAAACACTCCAAAGAAAACAAGCAACCAAAATAAAATGAAGACTAAAACACTCTCACTAACCACACTGTATTTACCCAAACCCTCACTACCCACATCCTCTGTCCCTCACTCAAGCTCTCCCCTCACCTCCACTGAAGAGCCGACAGTGACCTGAGGGTTTATAAGAGCTCTTAGTAACCTGCAGCACCTGCCTCAACCAATTAACCCAACCCATGTGTAGGCAATCTGTGAGGTCATCCCAAACATGCTAATAAAAGACAAAGAGAACGTTTTAAAACAGAAAAACACAAGCGTCAAACAAAGCAGGGCTGTAACAACTCCCAGAAGAAAGTCTAAACTATAAAAAAAAAACTTCAATTACAACTTACACCTAAACACCAAAGAATACTTTCTTTTGTGCCAAATAAATCCTGTACCAGTAATGTGTAACACAGTGAATCTGAGCTCAGGGCTGTCACTGTTCATGAGCAATTTAACTTAAAAAATATTTTGCCTGTGGTTCATATGATGTGTTTTCCATTTTTGTCTGGATGTCACCAGAAACTGACCTCAGTGTTAAAGTCAAGGAGGGACAAGCCCACAGGTCAGAGGTCAGCTGGCTGCACCTCTTTTCATCTGCTCATTCCTCTGGCTGGTAGCTCAAAGACAGAGGTCATGGTCCTCCTGGTAATAAATTATTATTGGATCTCATCATTTTTTTGATGATATCATTCCAAATGTCACAAATACTGTACATGACTGAGGCATTTTTACACACCTGATGTCTGACATATGAAAAGCATCTGAAGCTCCAGTGAGACTGTTACAGTAAATTGTGATGCTGGTGTAATACTGTATTAAACCCACAGAGGTCTCTTTTCTTCAAATATTTAAGTCAAGTCAAGTTGAGCTTTATTGTCATTCCGCTATATGTGGGGACATACAGTGGGACGAAATGTCGTGCCTCACAGGACCACGGTGCTACATAAATACAGACATACAACAATGACGTGAAACAGTATAAATCTAAACACAAATACTAACAGAATTAGATTATAAATATACTATATATAAAGTTGCCTGTACATAAACTATTAAATACAAACTATACAAATGTTTCACATAAATATTGCACGAGGAAAAAGAAAGTCAAGCACTGTTCCTGGCTGGAGAACAGTACAAGATGATCTGTAGTGCATGGGCTTGTAAACATACATATGTTATGAGTCTTTTTTGTGAGATTATGTAACCTCGGTTGTAAAAAGTGTCTAGTGCATACAGAGGAGAGTGTGTTACTACAGGTGTCTGTGCGGCCTACTCACCTGTGTGTAGCACACTCAGAATTGCACAAGGGAGAAAGAAAAAAAATATATATATATATTTAAGAGGTATGAGGTTTTTTTCAGAGGGGGGCCGTGCTTGAGTTTAGGGCTCTCACAGCCTGGGGGAAAAGCTGTTGAGCAGTCTGGCAGTGCGGGCTCTGATGCTCCGGTACCGTTTTCCTGACGGCAGGAGCTGGAAGAGACTGTGTGAGGGATGGGTGGGGTCCTTTACGATGCTGGTGGCTTTGTTGGAGCATCGTGAAAGGAAAATGTCCAGGATGGAGGGGAGAGGGGCACCGATAATCGATAAACTGATGAAAGTGAACTACAACCACAGACTGTTACTCCAGGAATAAAGAGCATAAAGCATTAAAGCACAAAGAAGTTTAAAACTAGTTTGCAGTATTCTTTTAAAGTCAAATGATGGCTTTGTGTGAGCAACAGACTAACTTGAAAACTCTTTTTATGGACCTTGATAACTTTAGATTTCAACGGATTTCTAAATAGATTTCAGACTGTATTTGTATCTATTATATATATATATATATATATATTAGACTAGATTGTGTCTCTGTTTATGAACATGTAGGTTATTTTAGCTTATTGATTGACAGATTGCTAAATATATGCAGAGATATCCTCTGAATCACAGTTCATACTGGTTGTGTTATTAATGAAAGCTTTGTACTGAAGCTGTTTCTTCCATAAATGGCTTTGTTTAGCTGTACAGTTCACAGCCTCTGCAGCAGGTTCGTGAATCTGACTAAACGGGTGAAAGCTCTTCTAAACAAAAGTGCTGACAGTTCCAAAGAAAACCTACTGCAGACCCAAAACATGAAAGTACCCAACCAGTTCCCTTACAAAGTACTGCAGGGAGTGTGTTCACACCTCTGTAAAAACACTGAGGTTGTGAACGTTTTTTGGAGGAGAATCTTCATGGTCCAGTATTTCTTTTGCATTGTTTGCACAGTGAATGATGTAGTGATACAGTATCTGATCTGTACTGGAAACATTTCTCACATGAGCTCTCACACACGTGAGAAGTAAATATCTTAGTGTGGTGTAGGCCTAAAGCTGAGGGCTGCCAAACAAAACTCACTCATTTGGCCTGTAAGCAGTGAAACCAGTGAACAAAACACTAAACCGCAGATGCCTCCAGAAAGATTGTACCTGTAATACAGTAATACTGTATGTAAATAAGTGTTTTGCATTATTTTACATTAAAATATTACACTGCTAATTGCAAACTTTATATTTAGTAATTGTAAACCATTATCATAGATACAGAATGTATCATACAGTGCAATACTGTACTAGAGGATTGCTCCTTGATGAAGTAAATGTTCATTGTGTTAATTAAATTAAAACTAAAACTACATTTTTTAGTATCAGCCTCAGTTGTGTACTGTGATGCATATAAATACAAGATGCAAGAGCTGCCTAAAATGGCAAGCTGCGCTCTGATTGGCTGCTGCTATGTTATTTCTGTGGGTCATGGTGCACTGGTTTTAATCAGTCAGCCAGATATATATCTGCATGTGATACATTATGTTATTTATTAATGTTGTCAGTTTGTTGTCAGAGAGCATCAGAGATTCTGAAATCACATTTCAACATTCATTCAGAAAGAGCATAATTTATAATACAAACAGTCATGCAGACAATTGTTTTAGCTTTAAGAGTCTTGGTGGGGGTTCAGACTCCAGTTTGTTGAGTAAGTGGCATCTGCTCAGTTTCAGACTGTCTGACTCTTTCCTCAAAACCACTGCCATGTGCCAGAGATACACACCTCATGTCCAAGGCAACAGACAACAAACAACAGAAACTGTGGAAACAGAACTGTGTGCCACGAGGGTTTCAAATGTAAATCTTTTTTGTTTGTTCTGTCCATGTATCTAAATGATGAGATTTTAAACTTTCTCCATTTAAGCAGATTGGAACTGTACTGTAAAAAACTGCAGTTACTATGGCTTTTGAATTAAGTGACTTACGTTAAAAGGTTTTTAGGATAATGTTATGTAGCTGAAGTATGTGACATTGTGAAAAACATTAGATTCTATTGCTCTCTCCATCATAACAAAAAACAGCCAGGCTGCCCTTCCTCTAACCCAAACTTTATAAAGACATCAGCTACCACCATTCCAAGTTCTTCCTCTTAAAAATCTCATTTATTGATGTGGAAAGGAAATGGCATTCATTTTTTTCAGATATGAAGTTAAGGGGAGTGTCTGTCATTTATCTGCTCTCTGTTTCTCTGGAGGAGAGAGATGTTGTATCCGAAGATCTCCTGAACTCAGTCATGAGGAGTTTACACACCCTGAGCTCTTCATATGCTGAGCTCCACTCTGAAGCCTGTGGAAAAATGATTTTGATTGAATATTGCTTTCTTTGGTACCTCTGGATCATGAGCCAGAGTTTATTTATTGAGTCTGACAATCACACCTTATTCCAAAAAACGGAGGCAACTTTGTGCTTCATACCATGAAGTTTGAACTTAATGAGAACTTGAAGATACAGAGGAATGAGTGATACAGAGAGTGACTGTTTAGAGAGAGGTCAGATGTGAGGGTTTCATATGATAATGTTCAAGGTTAGTATTTTTTATCAGATTTCCAGTAAAATATCTTATATTCAGTAACTGTCATTCAGCATTTCATTTAAACTGGTTTTAAAGCAGTCTCCTGGATGAAGAAGCTCAGCTGTTGCAGTCGTGTGGTTTGGCTAAACAGTCCAAACAGTATCATCATCACAGTTCTTTATGCCTATTACTGTTAATGAACTGAAATGTTCAGATATTGAATCTAATAAACTGTGGGGAGAATTCATCAAACAGTTAATATAATCTGTGTATTATTCACAAACTGTTCAGCGTGTGCTGTAAGTATTTGTTATCCACTTCATCTCTCAGATGGTTTGGCAGGATGACACGTGTGGGACTCAGACGTCAGCACAGTTAATGTGACACTTCACTTTGAACAGCCGGCAGATGTGTCAGCTTTTACAGGACACTGGATCAATTGCAAAAGTAAAAAGAAACATCCAATATTATTTAAGTTTCCAGTGCCGTCAAGATGTCACATTTACAATCTTGAAAGTATTTGACAAACACACATTAAGCATTTGCTAAACCTGTTTAACAGACCCTTCATGAAAACATGGTGGTGTAAACTCCAGTAATTAACCTAATGGATCCTGACTGACTCCAGCACAGTTACCTAAGGTAAAAAGATTTCCACCAGAGCTCAAACCCTCAGGCGGATGACTTAATCCGCCATGTTCCCTGCAGATTGAAAGACCTTTACTGGTCTTCTGGGAATTTCCAGTAGTTTCTGCTCAGACAGAGAGCATGTATGTTTCCTAAAGACAAAACTGAAGCAGATTTCTTCATGGTGAAGGTCGAGTCAGAGACACGGCTGAATACACCCAAGTACAACCAAATCAATCCACTAACAAACTAAGAAACAATGACATGATGGATATGACATGAGTTTATAAAGAGAAAAGCAGAATGTTAACAAGATCACAGCTGTGTGGAGACCAGTTGAGGGCAATCCTAAATAACAACAGAATCAGCAAAAACAAACAGACATAATATAAGATGACTGAAAAGAGGGGCTGTATGATATGAAACACTGGTGCTTTGATTGTGAAATTGCTCTGACTGTATGAGCGTTCTGACCAAACCAACACAGCAACCTTGACGCAACCAATGGTGTGCTGTTGAGCCACAATGACCCACCTGTCTGATCAATGACAGATGTGGAAAATGTTTGGGGAACCAAATCGGAAAACAGCTATTATTTTTGTTATTCTGTGTGGTGATGCTGGAATAACACACTTCACCTTCTGCTGTAGGAACATTCAGGAGGCAGGCAGAGTGCAGGACCTGACCAGCGTTTCAATTCTGCACAAATCTGTCAGATTTTCTGTGGATTCTTGAGCAGTTCTGCTAATGAGACATCAGTGGAACGTTTGGAACCTGAGCAAGAACAATTTAATTATGAGCAACAAAGTTGAATTAGGTTGCATGTCAGCTGTGTGTGCAGTGAAGCTGAAACAGAACTCAGAATTGACATGCCTCTGTACAACACAGTTTGTCTTTGGGCTGTTTTATGACCCTGCGGAGCGAGACTCTCTGTCTCAGTCCAATGGCTTTATTTATGGCTCATCTTGAGCTCTTTGTTTTCTCATAAGAATGTTGGGAATGCTAGAGACTGCTCTCTGTCCCAACAAGACAAACTGCACCGAGATCTCATTTTAAACATGATTTGACCCACACACACTCCCACTGCAGGACACAATCTGAGGAATGTAGGACACTTACAAGAGTCCGTTTCTCTTTCTGTCTGTTTTCCTCCATGACTGTCTCCATCTCCAGTTATGAAGGCTTTCATCAGGCAGTGAATGCAGAACAGCATGTTAACACTGGATGGGCAAGACTGGTACTTGTTGACACATTTTACTTGTGTACATATTTCCTGTCATTTGTTTTTAGGTTTTTAAGTTTAAGTTTATATTTAGTAGATATTTTATATAGTCACTGACACAGACACACAAAACGACTGATTTTTTCACCACTATTGCCTGTAAAAGCTCTTGTGACATGTTCTAACAGCACACAGTAAGGGGTAAGTGTCACAATAAAGCACTATTTCGAAGCCTGAAAGAATTGTGGAAGAATAAAATGACAAACAAAGCTACACAAAAATAGAGAAGATGAAGAAATAAAGTGACTTCAGCGGTCAGTACGTGACAGCACGCTTTAATGAAAAACACCCTTATCCCAAAAGACAAACTTCAACCATTAAATCCGCTGTCGGCTTCTGCCTCAATGTATTCACGTGGTTGTGCTGTGTTCACTGGAGGAAAACTCACAAAAAAATCCTAATTTACACTGAATCTCTGAAAAGATGGAATCTAGACAAAATGACAAACACAAAGTAACAAACTAGATATTTATTTCTTATTTAGCTTCACAATGTAAAAACATATATGCCTTACAGTAAATGAAACGAATGAATAAAATTAAAGTGTATACCATTAAGAGTTGTCAGTGTAGTTAATGAAACAATCATAAATGTATTTGTGTATCTGCTTCTGGTTATGATGAATGATTACAATGACGACAGTATGACAACTGTACACAGAACTATTATGTACGATATGATTGGTGTGTACACATGCTGAAACTGCTTTCAGATTAGGGCACAATGGCTATGCTGTCTTTGTTTTACTGTTTTTGACGGAGTGGAAAATTAATGCAAAATATGCAGAAACACTCTGAAGCTAAAGATGTAAAACTTACTCTATTCAGCCCATTCAGCTTGTTTTCATGTCACATTTGCCATGTTTTTAGTTATAACTGTGAGTCTCTCTATTGACATCAGCAGTTAAATTCCCTTTTGGTTCTGTCAGTTTCACAGCCTAAGGTGTCGGCTTATTCATAATATTGAGAACATCATCCAGAATGGAGGGGCCCAGGTCAAGTTCCAGAGAGAAATGGGATGCTGTGGTTTTCATGAGTGACTCCTGCGAGTCACTTTTGCTTTTGGACAGTTCAAAGTCTGAGTCACACATTCGACCTTCTTCAACACCACTGTCTCTGTCTGCCCAGTCACCCTGGATGCTGATCTCCTGCTTGTCCTGGAAGACAGAGTCACCATTGTTGTGACTGTTACCATCACTGATGTCTTCACAAGAACTGCTGCTGCCATTCACAAAGTCAGATAAAAATGCTTCCAGCTTGTTTTCACTGCTCTGCATCTTCCTGTTTGCAGGTGATTTCCCAGGCATCTCCACAGGGATGAGTGAGGGTTCATCCTCCTCTGGAACAGGGCTTGGGTCACTTCTGAAGACACTGATGGACTGGAGCAAGCTCTCCATTTGTAGAATTGCCAGATCTTCTCTGACATCAGAGACAGTTGGAGGAGAAGATGACTCACACAGGTGGTCGAGAGGTTCCTGGGTCATGGGAAATATGCTGGTAGGGATCAAAGGTAGGGTCAGTGCTTGGCTGCCCCCGATGCTTGGGAGGGAGATGGCATTCTTCAGCACTGGTGATGGAGTTTCAACACACGAGGCCTCTGAGGCGCTGTTGGCCCTTGTGAACTCCCCATGTGTTCCATACTGGGGTCGGATAATTCCACATTTCCCTGGAAGAAGCTCAAACCTTCCTTGCAGAAATGACATGTCACCAAAAGCATCATTCTCTCCACCCTTCCCAATGTGTACAGTGTGCCGGAAATCCCCAAGAGGAGGGCTGATCATATCGGGGGACAAAATATCCCTCAGGCGACATTTCTTTCCCTTCTTAGTGTTGGTGGATTTCAGGTAGATGGGTGTTTTGGCGGGCATCACTGCTTACAGAAGCCCAGCAGGCACAGAGAGAAAAGAACACTCTGGAAAATCAGACTTCAGATGTACGATACACTTGCTGCAAAGTGTTCCAGGGGAAGGGAAGGGATTACATTCTCAAGAGCAGTTGTTTTAAATGTGTCCTTAATCCTTCAAGACTCAGTGACGATAATCCAGCTCAAATGTTTGGAACAGAGTCTTTTACCTGGAGAGACAGAGAAATGATTTAGTTTCCTAGGTACTCAACATCAAAGATTTATGTTTTAATTGTATTCATAAGACTATACAATGTTTTATTAGTTTCAAGTAAATGTAACATTGTATCTTAAGCATCTGAATGTAATCCTTTCATGGCACAGACAAATTCAGATCAAACAAAATCTTTGTCAAAAACTGTTTTTTAGAAGGATCCAACAAATGTCTTGATAAAATAACTGCACACGCTGGGTCATCTCCTACACCAGCATTTACATGAACAATCAGTGGATGAAATGGTGTTGCCAATAATGTAAGACAGATTCTGACTGTCAATCAAACTGAAAATGTGACATTAGTGACACAGTAAACCACAGCAGATAACAGGAGTTAAGCACTGCTGAGGGTGACACGTGATCATATAACACATAGCGTGACTTCAGCAGGATCTGTGAACACAGACAGACAGAAAGAAATGAAAAGAGAGTGAACAGCAGAGTCCAAATTTTGACTGAAAGCTTGTCTGAAGTTTCAAGATTAGTTTGAAGTCTAAACGCTACATAGTTAAAAAAACAACAACTGAATACTGAAACCATCAGTAACTGTGTTCACTGCAGAATGACAGTAAATTTAATTGTTACTGTTGTTTTAATAAATGGCATGAGTCGAAATGCTTTAAAGTTTGTAGAGATTTCTAGTGAGCGAGAGAGAGACAGAGAGAGACAGAGAAGAGTAACCACAGATCATAAGAGAGGGAGAGTCCATTTATGGTCATATTTCCTTTTGAGAGTCTTTAAACACGGCAAACAGTCACTGAAACATTGGCGGGGTCAGTACTGTAAAAACACTCGCATTCCCTGAGGGCCTCAATAAACCACTCAAAACATAAAACCATTTACATTTCAACAGAATAAACAGCACTTTAATCACACCCTAGTGAGGAGTCACCATGCTTCTGATTCTTCTGATTCTTTTGAATTTTCTGATTCTTCCTACATGTTATTGTGAATACATTTGCATGAGTGCAGAAGTCATGGGAATTATTAAAATTGTGTGCAATAGCTGCACTGAATTGCAGGACCTGCAGTATTAGGTCCCCCAACATATATATCAATATCATTATTCTTGTCATTGTATTTTCTGTGTGAGCAGCTATAGAGGGAAAAGAGTTCAGACACTGGATGCATTCAGCCACAAATAAGCATCTCTGCACCAGTGAATGGCAGACTATTTATACATGTGACAAACATCCAGATACTTGAAGAATGTGTGTGTGCGTGTGTAAATGTGTGTGTGCGTGAGGTGTGATGTGTGTGATGCGTGTGTGAAATGTATATGTGTGAGTGATGTGTGTGTGCACATGTGTATTTGTATGTGCGCATGTGTATATGTGTGATGCTGCAGTGCTCTGGGTATCAGCTGTGATTAAATTATGTGTTTTTTCTAAAATGTGTCTGAATGTGTCATGTGACTGAGACAAAAATGAGACAAAATGAGACATTTGGGTGAGACCTGTCTACAGTGCCGGGTTTGATGATGGATTTCCTTACAGTGTTTTTCAGAACTGCCAGCAGTCAGTCAATAACTCACGTGTTTAGTATGTGGGTCAGATTAATTTTAGAGCAAGTGTGAGCAGTAATCTAAACATGGGTAATGATGACATGGCCAGCCAGAGTCTACAGTACGCACAGAAATGTGTTTAGAAGACAGAGCCGCTTTCTGTCTCTGACCTGTTTTAACCATGGCCATTTTTGGCTGAAAACTGGACCACACGTCTCTTTAAGCAGCTACTGATGATCTGTATCATGACTTTTTTTAGGCGGATTCTTTTACAGGTGCAAGAACATGCTCTAACGTCACGCATGGTTAGATCCTTAATGTGGTCTGGATCTCCTTCAGGTCTACAGTATAACCCTTCATTCCTCCAACCACAAGTGACCCTCTCCTCTGGATAATGTTCTCAATGATTAAAGACACAAACCACATTGAGTTATGACCCTTCATCCAGTTTGAGGTTTAAAGAACCCTTAATTCCACTCGGGGATTGTGTTTGCTTCTGTTTCCAGAGGAATCAGGGTGGAGCAATAGTTCTTCAGCTCATATTTTACTATGTTTTTACACCCTGCAGTCGACCTCAGGGCTTCTGTTCTGAAGCTGCTCTTGTGTTTGGCTTGCAGCACACAGAAGAAGAATGAAAGGGTCGAGTGTATTTGAGGAATTTGAAAAGAAGCTCTCTGCTCTTCTAGTCAAACTGCTGGCTAGCATGACAGAACGCAGCAGAGAGGAGAAGAACCGGGTGTCAGGTTGCTTAGCACTCTTCAGCTCTTGTCATGCGGTTCTGAGAGAATTTGCTGCGGCACAAAATCTTGTGTGTTGTAATGACAACCATGTGCATGAGTGGAACTGTTTCACAACCCCAAATAGCAAACCGACTCCATGTAACAGACACACCATGTTTCATAAGAATATAAAGTAAGAACTCAGGAAATCAACTCTGTTAAAATGACCATCCTACCTTGCTTCTAAACTAGCTTAACAAAAAGACCATAAAAGAACACATCTACACATTAACACCAGCATCGGAACACATGGAATTTTTAATGTAGGTATTTTCAGCAGGGAATCTACTTCATTTGCACATTTAAATAATTATTAAGCACAAAGATCTGCCAAAGATAAGTTACCTGTGCCTTTACCTGCTGGTGTGTGTTTGAAGATGAAAGTCTGTGTTCTTCACACTGTGGCTGTTTTCTGGAGGTGCCTTCATCCAGACTGCTGGGTGGTGCGGTATGTTGCCGCTTTCGTCCTCTCTCTCTCTCTCTGCTCTTCAAGGTTTACTTCTTGCAGGCAGGACAGCTGTTTGAGAATTCCTCTCTGAAGCTGCGCAGCTTGTTAGGTCCTTGCTTGTCTCCTCCTCTCTACGCCTGCAGCACCTGTCTCTGCCTGTCTGCGCATCTGCTTTCACTATGGACAGCAGTGTGGACACGCACTTCTCGTGCGCTGTAGTGCTGACTGCTGTGCTTCCTGAGAGACAGACAGTGATCAGTCAGGAGATGAGAATGAAGATCTGTGCAGCATAATGAGTGTGGATTGTCTCCTGTTGTGTCTGCTTTCCAAAACAGTCTCTCCCTCTCTCTCTCTCTCTCTCTCTCTCTCTCTCTCTTTGCTCTCTCTCTCTCTCTCTCTCTCCCTCTCCCTCTCTCTCGCGCACACACACACACACACACACACACACTTTATATATATATATATATATATATATATATATATCAAATCTTCTAATATATATATATATATATATTTTGTGAAAATATTTATGTCCTTCATTGTGGCTGTACAGTAAACCTCTGTGACACTGGGCAAATTCCTGTCAGTTTACCCTCAACCTAAAACAGGTTTCCATGGCAACATACAGTATGATGCTGTGCAGTGAACTCATGTTTAATAATGTGAGGAGGGGCTGCAGTGAGCGAATTCTGCTGACATGAGACGGAGATGAATCAATCCCACAATGCATTACAACAAGCTTCGTGAAAAACGAGTGTAAGATGGTGAAAGGGTTGTAACTATAGAAATATAACTCTTAATTTTTTGCATTTATAATTAAATTTTGTGCAATTAGCAGCTTGATCACATGATGAATCAAAGTACTAATGCTACTCCTGGTTTATTATTAATCATACAGAAAATACAGTGTAGAAAGACAATGATAGACAAAAAAAAATCTGGTTCAGACACGTTGTTAGGCTTGTTTGTGTACGATCAGTTATATCTGATCATCGTTCAGTTGGGAGGTGAAACAAGCTTTCTGAATGAGTCTTCTGTGTGTCTTTCAGGGAGTAATGTGGAGTGATGTCACATGTGGAGAAGAATACACAGTATTGTGCTCAAGCTGCTGAGCTGGTGTCACCAAATAAACGCTGTGAATGTTCTTGTAGATACTAGAGCTCAGTGGCATGTGAGGAAACACCTGCGCTTCCTCCCACACAAGGAGACATATCTGAACTGAGTCAGTGTTGGAAATGAAGGAATTACTCAGTTTTCCCAGTTTTAAATAAGTTTGCTTTGGAGTTTAGATGGAGAAGTAAACAATCAGGGTCTGTGAGTTGTGTTTTTGGCCACTCAAAAAGAAGCTGACTAATACTTCCCGTAATGCCAGAGGTTTTGAGGTTTTACATGGACAGTAATCCTTTGAGAATCAAAGTAATCAAAGTAGTCTTTATATGGGCTTTTCACAATTGAAAATACTAATGTTCACATGTGTCTGTTTTTGTATGTTAAAATACTTTCTTTTTTCTTGGTTTAATATGCAGAAACAACCATACATAAGTTTAATATATTCGTAGGTTGATCCTTTCAAAAACTAGTTTGGGGATGCTAGTGGCACAGATTCCACACTTCACCTTTAACCCAGGGTCATTTTTAACACCAGGTTAACATAGCCCCAGGTTATCAAGTTCCATCTTTAACACTGCATACCTTAGGCACCACAATTTGTAATTTACTTCTGCCTGATAAGCCTGCTATGCGGGAGTATTTATAACTCAGGGTTAAAAGTGTTGCTTAAAAGTGACCTTAACTCTGGGTTAAAAAAGACATTAACCCCTGGTTAAACATAGTGTTTGAAGCCCAAAAATTTGCCCAAGTTTAAGGTAGTTGTTTAAGGACAAATACAAGAGATGTAAATCTTTGGAGAAGGAATTTCCTTTGGAAAGAGTTTCACATCAAGTTGTTTCTCAATGGAAATGTCATTATTTTCATTTTTCTAACTAAGCAAACGTTTACAGAACTGTCATCTTAATTGTTTTAATGAATTTTGAATTCTGTACTTACTGCACATCTTTTATTTTCCTGAATCTTTGCAGCTGAGTTACAGTGTTTCAGGTTCTGTTGGTTCACAATTTTTCCGTCTCTTCTCTGAGGGGAAAACTGTTGTAGAAACAAGCTGACCACAGATCTCAGGTTGGTGATGTTTTCTACCTCACGTCACACACTTTCTACACCCGCAGCACCATGTGCCATCAACATGTGTCATCTCCTCACACCTGTGATCTTCAGTGTTTCAGTATGCTGAGACTGGACACCTGACAGACAGAAATATTCAAATATGAGAGACATTATTGTCAGCTTTAATAATGTAAATACAGTTAAAACAACACTGAAAGCTTGTGTTCTAATTCAGAGTTTGTGCAAAATGTTCTCTACCTCCCATTTACACTATTGGCACATTCAGCCCTGAAGGCAGATGTTATAAGTTTAATAACTTAACACACAGCAGATCTGACACACAATTCAGTTCAATTCATTGTTTGCTAACACAACTTTTTTTTTATGAGCTTGTTGCAGTGGATTATGGAATTGATTTCTCTAATATGTGATTTGGATAAAAGACATCTTTGTAAACATTTCTGAACAGAAATCAACTCACCTCATACTCCTTTTATTTTTTGTATGAGTGCTTCAGCATTAGAGGGGAGGCTTAGGATGGGAGTCAGTTCTGTATTCCCTAAAGAATTCCGGTAGCCATTTCGTCTTGTAATCAGACTGTGGTGTAGCGAACAGAACTGACCACAGAGTTTACGCATCTATTTATTCCATGAGAACAGGGAGCACACACAGGAGATTATTACAGGGTTCATGTGCTGTGGAGTCACACTGATTAAAGGACAAAGTGCTGTCAGTTCCCAGAATGCACTTCTGCAAAAGAATAACACAGCATTGTAGGTCAGAATAAAGAGTTTGAATATATGTTAAACTGTTCATTTACACATAGCAAAGATGGGAAAAATCTACATAGGTTTAATTTGCTGGTTTTAAAATAGTAAATAGTATTCAGCAAATACTGCAAAGTATTAGTTAGTAGAAGATATGAGATACTGAGTTACCATTTCAACCAGCAGCTTTATTATCAAGGTATTTTAGGTAGTTAGTATAGAGGTAACAGACACAGAAAATCATCATTTTGTAGTTACATGATAAACAATCTTCCCACATGTAAAAATGAAAATTAAGAAATAAAATCAAAGTTTGTAAAACTTTCTGAAGAAAATGTGAGCTGTGCTTGCCCGGTTACAACTCTGTAGGGTATTCTGAGCTCACTGCCTCAAGTTAAAGCCCACACAAGGTCTCTGTTATTCTACATGTGTAGAACATGTGACTTGAGCTCTTCAATGTACATTCATGTCAAGTTTTCTTTTCTTACAGTCTGTGAGGTATAAATCATGAGTCTGAGTGTTCAGAAAGTAACAGCATGCCTTCCCTCAATCTGATGTCACATTCATGTGTGTATGGATCTGTACAGATCTCTAAATATGAGCAGTAATACCAGTGATGCTGGCCCTACTATTTGTACCATCTTAAGATATAAATCTCTTAAGTCATCAGTGCCTTGTGTCTGTCCAGACCTACCCTTACATTCTTGTGTGTGTACTTGTGTATGAGGGGGGTGTAAGCTACATACAGCAGATGCTTGAACATTAACTGTATCAATGTCCGCTTCTGAGTTTTTCATAAGCATATGCAACACCAAAGCGCATACAAGACAGCTGCTGTGAAGTGTGTATAAACTGTGTATTTGTGACTTAAAGCATTTCCACCCTCAGCATGACACAGATTCATGATATTGTTCTCTGAGGGTAAAAATAAATGAAGTTAGAGGAGGTTCAACACTGACTAAAATAGCACACAGAGAGGTGTAACACCCCCACATGCCAAATAAAGTAAACAAATGAGCCCGGCCAGATTGTCATTAACATTCTTTCAGTGTTTGTAACTGTTATCATGTGTTTCAGGAGGGAACATTAGATTATCTTACTCCTGCCTCATCTCACACATTAAACGTCATTTGAGGGAAGCTTTTCTCCACGGTCAGTAAAATAAGTCTGCACATCTTAATCATGGTTTAGAAAGTAGCAGCTTTCACAGAAGTGCTGTTCTAGGGTCAGAGCTACACTGGATTCAGGTGTGGTGGTCCTTTGAGGGGACCACATACTCATGGCCACATAGCACATAGAATTAGAGGTTGCTTTTATCTGCAGTATCTAACTTATTAGATTAACTTATATTATTAAAATATTCTAGTTCTAGAAATAAACATATTGCTATATCCTGCGTGTGTGTTTATAAAGTGAAACACATGCAGAAGATTGCATGTTAAAATGCGATTATTTTCTAAAATAACTGCACAGCTGTTTTCTGCTTGCAACTCCATGGTCACACTATTTGTGATGGACGATTTTCCTGAGCTGTGAACTGCCAAACTCCATCAGCTCTATCAAACTTCAGTCACATGCTGGAAAGCCAAACTATGTTTCTGCTGGAACAGAAATTAAGCTGAGATCCAGAGAGGTTTAACAGATGTTTATGGTCGAACATGAACTGCATTCCTGTAATCTGACATACCGTTTATCTCTGTGTTTCTACGAACTGTTCCTCAGTTGACCAAAGTCCAAAGCATCTGATCTCAGATCTGCCTCCCAGCATCATTCTGTGTAAGCACAAGATGGGTCTGCCTTTACTGTGTTTCACCCAGTGATCAACATCATTACTCCACTCACACATCTGACCAGCACCAGCACAATCATTCACCATCTGTACATTAAACACGGTCATGTGAGGATAAAATACTCTGTGCACAGTAAGTGCAAAATAACAGCAGGTCACTATACAGTTGGGTTGGCACATCATTACTGACATTTACTAAAAAATCCTTTAAAGTTGTTTCCCTGGCACCAATGACAATAATCATAATCATATGAAATAATACCTATTAAATTTAACATACAATATACAAGATACAGCTCAGTGTAAACAATTTGCTTTGCTTTGTAACAGTTACATCATCAGTACGGTGTGTTCTGATTGGTCATCGGGTCTGAAGCTGCAGTGTGTGTGTGCACATTACGTCAGATGTTCATGTAGTGTCTGTGTTGAAGACAACACATGCTTTACTAAATTCTCTGTCAACTCACAATCTTCTGATATAATCACATGTTTGAATGCCACAAAACCCTGACGTGGCTTAAACATTGTGTTTATTATATTTATAATATACTTACTGGTATTATTATATTGTACTGTATTAAAACTTTTTTAAAACTATTTGTGAGCTCAACAACAGTCATAATTCAATTCCAAAAAGAATAAAAATAAAAAAACACCATAAATGTCCATATCCATACACGTACTGCAGGGCATTCCAGCTGTTCTAAAGTCATGTGATATGTGAGAGCCAATCACATTTGACAACACTGACATCACACACAACTGACATCATAAAGTGAATTTTAGAATGAGCATAAATGAAATTGGAAGTTAAATTTTAGTTCTTTCTGCACAACTTTTTACCTCAAACTTATATATATACTGCACATCAATACAACCTGACAGAAAAGTATATTTAGTTTCATTGTATAAAGAATCAGCAGCTTGAACATTATGCGGAAATAGATCTTTTCATGTTATACAGAGGCCAGAAAATGATGAGGGCAAATATGTGACTTGTCTTACTGCTTTCACTCACTCTCGCTGTCTCTGAAATATCTGAGACAGAAATATCTGAGGGTGTGTAGGTCTCACCACTGGCATGCAGCAGGAAACAGACTCTTCTGCAGCAGCAGGACATGAGTGCTGATGAAAAACTGATGCATGAGCTTCCTGAGAGACACCGTCATACAACCTTTCTGATGTCAGTCGTCTTACACTCACATTCAGTAACTAATGTAATCATGACATTTAACAGAACAGATCTATAGCCTGAATATCTTTCACCTAAAGCTAAGATTGCATAAGACTCGAACCCATACACCATCAACCCTGATACTAGTACCAAAGGTCCCATTGGCACAACAATATTAATTCAAAACACCATTGATAATTATTGACCTGACAAGAGTTATGACATCTTGCAAAATATATTTTCAAGAAAAATGTTGCGCAAGCGATAACGTGCAGTCTGTCATTATCTGAAAATAACCCAGACAGGGAGTCTTGTATCTCCCACGAGGACTTTTTTTATGATAATGTCAGACTGACTGTCCATCACGCTGCTCACACATCCACCACAGAAATACACAAGCAATAAAATATTGACATTTTTACTTGTCTATTTAAATGTAAACCAGCTTAAAGCTTCTGGTAAGATAAACAGTCCATTGAAACATATACTTTATAAAACAATCTGCCTCAAAACCAAAAACTGCAACAATATAACAATATTAATTCACTTCACTTCAATATTAATTCAAATCAGTTTTTTTATACTGTATATTCATCTTTTTCAAGAGAGCTGTGTAGCCATTACTCATTACATCTTATTACTTCAGTTACTAAGCAAGGAAACTTCTTATGTTTCAGATTTAAAGCATAATACCTAAAGTGATTTTAAAAATGAGTAACATGCCTTATTTAGTAATTTACTGACAAATACTGAATTTAACAAATACTGACAATTAAAAACGTCTCATCCAGTAACAGTCACATGACCTTTGCATAATGTCTCTAAACCGAAGAAATAAAATGAAAAGCTTAGAATCATTTAGTCTTCATTACGACAGCAGAAGGTGATTTAACTTTAAGATGTTATCTGAGGTGAAAATACCACAAACAGACCTACAGCTTGTCTTCTCCTGATAGTTTGGTCTTTCACATGCCAGATTCAAACTAACTCAACCCTGGAAAGTGAAGACAAAAACGGCCTCAGTCCTCCTACGACTGCAGACAAACTTTAAAACAACCCCTCAGATGTCTCATCTGCGCACAACATCAGACGCCAGCTGGAATTAGTTTGTCACCCTCGTGTAAGCACCAAAACACTCATGAAGTGTTGTCTGTGGACACCTGAAGAGGCAAGCAGAGGAAATCATGAGCAGGCAGACAGCAGGCAGAAATAAACAGACATGTGCCTGGACTGCAGCAGCTGTCTGCAGAGATGACAGGAGGGGACAGAGATTAAGCGCCCCCTGCTGGACTATGTCTGGATGTGCGCACCTCAGCCAAACGCTGGAGACTGTAACTGTTCAACTGTCCTTTCTGTTTAACCAAGAAGTCGAATTTTTCTTTCTCGTTCATAAAATCTTTAATTTATCTGGTACACATCACAGCACCATTCAAGGGACAAAGAAAACCATCAGAAAACTTTAGGTTTACTTCTGGGAGGAGAAACAGTAATCTCTGCCTCCTCTAGTACAGGAGCCTCCAGTTGATCTGCTGCAACACACACCCTGTCAGTCTCAGAGACATTGATCCGCTGTTTCAGATGTGATTTATGAGGACTGGAGCACAACTGCAGCTCTGTCTGTGGAGCTCAATAGAGACCTCTGGTCTAGAGAATGATGTTGCTCACCTGATTCTAGATCAGTTAAGTGTAGTAAATGGTGTGTTTTCTGCACCAGTCAGACTGCTCCAGTCATCATCTGTCAGTGTTATGAGTTGTTATGTGTGTGTAGAGCAGATGTTGCTTTCATGCTGCTCTTCATTCTGCTCATTTCTCTTTATTGACCTTTTTAATTATTCACACTGCAAAAATAATTTTCTAAAGTAATGATGTCTAAAATAATATCTGTTTTTTTGTTTGAAGAACAATATAAATGTATTCAAAGCAAAACTGTACACAATAAAAAAATATTTTTCCTCACTAATTTATTTTAAATGTACATTTAAAACAAGAACTAAACATTTCAATACATAAAACAAGAAGAATAAAATTGTCTTATTTGTTGGACAACAAGACAAAATTACTGATTATGAAAACCAGTTTTTGTAATGCATAACTCAGAACTCTCCTGAGTTATGAAAGGCCAACCTAATGTGAAAACTGTTACATCAGCAGTGCATGCAGAGATACACTGCGGGAAACAACACAAGTTCACTGCAGCGCAGGCATAGAGACACTGTGCTGATGTGTATCTCCTGCTGCTGGTATGTGTGACTGGCCACTGACACGTACAGTATCACGTACAGTCTTCTCTGTGTGCAGAGGAGAACAGCAGCTAATCCACTCATCTGCTGTCCTCCCCTATCGGCTCACTGCCAACCAGAATCCATGAGTGATGTCAGTAGACGGGCACTAGGTTACTAAAGAGGGGCATGGTGAGGACAGTGTTGTGTTTCCTCTGAGAACTTTTAATATCAGCGAGTGTAGGGCTGGCACTCATTTTTATCTCAATGTTCAGTTCTGGAATGTTAGAAAATACTCCTGGATCTTAAACTTTTCTCAGCTGCATTCCTCTGCTTCTGAACAAAAACCTCTTGAGGTTTGGTGAGGATTGTAACTGGCGTTGAGATCTTGTTAATGTTGATGGTGCTGATTGGTATTTGGTAGCTCTCACATGCATAGACAGTCCAGCAGATATCAGATTAAACTGCAGTCTCTACAGGACTTTACATTTATCTTTCATAACCATCTTTACAAACAGGAAAGTCTTGTGTTAAATGTTATCATGCTGCTACACGCAACCTGTAGCTAAATGCACGTTGTGCATGAAGCCATAATTTGCTGAAAATTTTAAACTCTGACCAACCATTCCATCTACAACCTGTGGAATGAATCCTACAGAAGAAAAACACACAAAAAGTTCACTGACCTTCTCATGTACTGCAAACTGAAATGTGCTGGCTGAAATCACCAGCTCCAATCTGATTGGCTGGCTGCTATGCAATTTCAAGGATGGTGCACTGCACAAGTTTTATTAGTCTGCCAGGAAACTTAATATATACAGTGACTGATTATGTTGTTTACAGTATTTAATAAGAAAATAACCATCTAACAACTCTTAATCATTCAACACAAATTACCACTGGTCCTTGTCCACCAGACATGACATCAGAATTACAGTGCATATAGTGTGGGGCTCAATATTCAAATGTCTTCTAAACATCACTGCCAATATATGCAATTTCAAGGAATAAAGCAACTCTATATCAAATACAGGCAGATCATTAGCAATCACTCAAAAAAAATAAAACAGGAAGTTATTTACTCTGTTATTCCTGTTATATAAAAGGGTTTTATGTAAGAGATTCCCGTTCTCTTTCCATCACTATTCTTTTCATATCACAGGCATTTGATGCTCAGATAGCATCACTTGTTTTCTATATATAAGTTGGGTACAGTTTCAACGTGTGTTTTGAATAACATGCTCTTGCATTAAATATGGTGAATGATCTGGAAACTTTGGTCAGATCAGAATGAATGAGCTGTGTCATTCAAATCATTCAGACTGAAGCAGCAGCTACTTCTGCTCTGGGCTGCTGTGTGTGTTTATACACTGAGTGAATACAGGCTGCTCTGGAACAATGCAGTGGTTTTATAAAGGAGACGTATCCATGAAACTGCACGTAGCAACTGAAGCCAAGCATGCAAGCTCCACCTTCCACACCTTCATGTGGGCCTCACCATTAGTACTGAGTTTAAATGGCCCGCTGCAGGTTGAGTTTGTGGATGACTGCACGTTTTGCCACAAATAGCTGCTGTTACATAAAAGAACGGCGTTAAATTAAGAACTGCCTGCTTGTTTCTTCAGCCCCTGACATCTGCTCTTTCTGCTCCATTCATGCAGTGTCAATATTCAATATTTATAGTGAACATGGCTGTCAGTCTCCAAAAGAACAAAATAACAACAAACTCCATGTTAAGAGTTTCTGATGCTGTATGATAGCTTAGTGTGAATAACAGACAAGAATTGAGATATTCAGTGAAAATCTCATTCTTTCTTGCAATAGTCAAACAGAAATGAATAAATAGGTTCCAGCACACAGTGTGTGTGTGTGTGTGTGTGTGTGTGTGTGTGTGTGTGTGTGTGTGTGTGTGTGTGTGTGTGGACACATGCGGTGATGTGAGTCCACTGTGTGTGATCTGGATGATGGGTGATCCGGATACTTTGTCATCATACTTTTTTACGTATTTACAGAATTGTTTTAAACATCATTCAAAGATCATCTCGCTTTTTGTTCTAAATTGTTAATCAAATCCAAGTTATAATAGTGTTTGTAGTGTAAAGTCTAATGAGTCAGTCAGATGAAGACTTTTACTTCTCACGTATTTATGATAATGACAATAATTCTGTGAATATGTTGATGGCCCACATTCAGTATTACAGTATTAAAAATACAAAGCTTCTTTCCAATGCCAAATATGCAAATTATTTGTAAATATGATGTCAAAGTTCCATAATATTACATCTGATAATATCATGATACTCACACTTTTTGCAATGTGATAAAACATTTTAATTTTGTTTCTTCCTTCGTTCACAGTTTTTGTTAGATAAGCATTAAATCATCTTACCGATACCAAACATCTTGTGTTGTTATTGTGAGTGATATAAATAATGTTTAATATAATGTTTGACTGGAGCTGTGAAAGTGTCAGAATCGGAACTTCAGTTTGGAGCTCTCGAGCGACACGGACTGTTTTTACAGACGTACTGCTGCGCTTATTCGTTTATTAATGCTATTAATGCATTAATGATGCTGTTTAAAATCAGTTTTTCAATTATAATCAATATATATCAATTATATGACAATATATGACTCGTGTGGTCATATAATGATTTTGTGTTTTGTGCATCTTTTCTGCTGTCTTACCGGAGATCTTGTGAATGGCCATCATCTCGTGATGTTTCATATCTGCTGTTATGTGGAAATAAAATGTCAGTAATAATGTAAATGTTTATGCTTCTGGTGTGGTTTTGTAAACGTTTTTAAGGTCAGGCTTAGGCACTTTTAAATGATAAGCTGTAACTTCACACAAAGGCAAGGACATGAACAGGATGTGTATAAGAGTTAAAGCAATGCTCAATGAAACTGGGTTACTTACAGCAGATCGTTTTAAGATTACATTAGATATCAAACAGGGTTCAGTGTTTTAAAGTGAATCACACCAACTTAATGATATTTAGAAATCTAATAATATTGCAAAGTGATTAGCACTTAATATAATTTAGTGTTGTTCATCATTTTAGAAATTAGTAACCCAAAGATGTATTTATTGCCAGTAGTTTGAGTGTGACCCTGTTTAATATTTTTATTCCAGCTCAGTTAATGGCTTCTTAGTTCAATTGACATATTACCTGGCATGTGGGTAGTTAGTACTGATCTACATTCGCTTTATTAACCATCACATTGCAGCCTGTGCACTGACAGACAGCAGGGCTCTGGTTTAAGGGCTTCTGGCTGGATCTGCTCCCGGAGAGTCGGGCTGATGGTGGCAGAGTCCTACAGCTGAACAGTAACACACATTACATTGATAGGCGGGTGAGCCTGCACACAGGACAGGCAGAGGTTCTGGACCGGCTGGGTGCTCTGGTCTGGTGTATGTCTGAGCTCAAGGAGGAGGTGAGTGCCCTGAGGAATGCACTTCCACACCTGCAGGACAATGTCAGAGATCAGCTGAGGGAGAAGAGGTCAGCGCTCGCAGGACAGGTCCTCTCCATATAGCTTCAACCCAGAGAAAAAGTGCTGCAGTGATAAGTGAGGGGCAGAGCTCAGAAGATGCTGAGGGAGGGTGACTTTATACTCCAGTGTTTATGAAGTGTTTACAGACTGTATACAAAACTGCATCAAACTGATGAAGGATTCTTCATCTCTGCAAGTGTAAAGTGACTTGAGGAAGAATGCAGGTGAGCTCAATACTTCAGTCCACACTTCATCTGAATGTTTTCACATGAGAACACTTGAGTGATCTGAAGGGTGAGGTAAGTGTTGATTTTAGCGGCACTTCTGATCATAATTTCAGGTATTGATTTGATCTTCTAAAACTCATCAGAACAGTTACACTGAATTAGTCTAAGAGAATTTAGCACAACTTGAAGATCCGGCATACAGATTTAAACTGGATGTTTTCAGAGATGTATAAAGATTGGTGCCAGTTTTTATAGCCTCCAGTCATTTAGTTAAATCACTGTTCACTGAATTAAGCATTAAGCAAAAACAAGTCAATTCCAGTCTTAATAAATTCTGTCCCTGAAGCGATTAAGAATGTATCTGTTTTCTTTTCATAGCATCACTGTTCTTTTAACATGTTGTCTTCTTGAGCACTTTGCTTCTTCAGAAATGATTGGTGGTTTTAGCCCCTGGGTTTGTGTAGCTTGACCTTCAGGGTCAGTTTTTAGAAGCTCTGTGTGTGTTTACAGCACTTTTGCTTTGCACTAT
The DNA here is from genome assembly GCA_036877525.1 of Chromobotia macracanthus. Classification (NCBI taxonomy): domain Eukaryota; kingdom Metazoa; phylum Chordata; class Actinopteri; order Cypriniformes; family Botiidae; genus Chromobotia; species Chromobotia macracanthus. Next base: position 2,015,407 of record JAZGTH010000073.1, on the reverse strand, counting down.
ACTGTACTGTATAAACTTACCTATACATGCTCCTCTGGGTTTCAAGGCTAGTCTGTTTTATTTGTCCTCTGATCCAGGAGGTCAAATTATGGCTGGTTAGTCTGGCCCAGTTAGCTATAGATGTTGAAATGACAAGTGTACCAAGTGTAACTATTCAGATTAAGTATTAATTATTCTCTTGTACTCTGTTTATTCTGATAAAATAACTTTTCACAGCAAACATATAAATCACATATTTAATTACTGTGATGATATAAAGACTTGAGATGAAAATACATTTCATTAATAAACTATTTAATTAACTGGATTATCCAACAGTTACTCATGGTAAAGTCCCCGGGGTGCATATAGCTAATGCATGATTCAGAATGAGAGTGGTGTAATATCTGTGGAGAAGTGAATTGTTCTGAGTGAAAATGAAGTCTCAGTCTCTCATGTGGTTAAAATCGTGTCATCTGTGTAGAGGTGGTGAACTGCCTCCAGTCATTTAGTTAAATCACTGTTCACTGAATTAAGCATTAAGCAAAAACAAGTCAATTCCAGTCTTAATAAATTCTGTCCCTGAAGCGAATAAAAATGTATCTGTTTTCTTTTCATAGCATCACTGTGCCTGAGTGTTTCCTGAAGCACTGTACATTTCTGCCAAATGATTTGTTATTTTAAGCATCTGGTACGTGCAACTTTCCCCAAGATATTCCAAGCGTGAAAAACAGAGGAAACCGTGGCTTTGCTTGAAGAACTGGTCTGTGATCAGTTTTCATGGGTTGTGTTTGCAGCTTTTTGGACCATGACTGCCTTTTGTATGCAGGTCAATTACTTGAGTCAAGATGTTTTAACACCACAGCGTGGCGACTTACAGCTGAATGTTGATTCAGGAACATGTAGTTTGGTGTTGAAGCCCCTCAGGGTTCAAAGGATTGTTCATCTGTCAGAACAGTTTCCTCCTCTCTGTCTGCGATCAATCTCCCAGCAGGACTGTTGAGTTAGCTGCCTCATTTTTCCTGCCGCATGCATCAACTTGTCATTTTTGTCAGTGTTCCCACAGCAGGAGCATGTTCACGTCACAGCTCGCCTTAGTTGTGAAGGATGTTAAAACTTGCATGTCTAAAACGCTACCATTTATTATCTTTAATTATTGTAGATTTACAAGAAGAGTGTTATTGTTTATATAGAGGCAAACATGTCAGGTTGTTCATGCTTGGAAGAGAGACGTGAATAAATGTGTTGTTTAATAAATGAAGTACCGTAGAGAGGAGCTCTGCTAGACGGAGTGTGATGTTTGTTCATCAGACTGTACACAGGAGTTGTTTTTAAAGACACACACAGTGCATTATTGTGCTTAGGGTTTGTGAAAGGAAACGTGTAAAATCTTTGAGGCATGATGTAGAAATGCTGTAACAACTGTATTTTTACTCATCTCATTTTGCCTTATAAGTGTTTAATTATGTTCTACTACTAACAATCTTCCAGGCATACTAAATTACCAATTTAATATGAAATTCCAGTCCTGTCCATCAGCACAAAATCACATAAGTCTTAAGTCTACCTCAGACTTGGTTAGACAATGATTTCTTCTGAATAATGCCTGAAAGTGAAGCAGTGCGACACATTCATTGTAAGCAGGTCATTAGTATCATGTTCTGACCTCCACTGAGAAGATTTTTTTGTGTGTGTGTCTGAACTTGAACTTCATTTGAACGTGTTCAGAGTCCGTGACTTTTGGGATGGAAAGCATGTTTCCTCTGAACACTGTGAAAGTGCCTATGATTAAAGACAAGAGCTGGATGGAGTTTTAATCTAGTCTGTTTGAAGACTGACTGTAGGCTAAGTGTTTTTCCATAACAGAGAGACAAACACTCACTGCTTCACTTTAGGTTTTCTCTAAAGAAATGCTTTATTTTATAGCCCAAGTATCACTTTGTTTACACTGATATAAATGTGTTAAAAATATTCTAAAACTTTGACAAAACACTCACTGTAACCTGGTTGTAGCAGGACCTGTCTTTCTCTCATTTTTCAGTCAGAGTGCAATTGGGTATCACATGATCAATGCAGGGCCATCGTCGGGGGCAATGACTGAGAGGCCCTGTACTGAAGGGTCCCATGAAGTTCCTCTGTGGTGTATGCTACTCACTCAAGCATGTTATAAATGTTTGTGTCTATGATTCAGGTAAACTCTCATGGCTTGAAAACTATTAGGTTTATTTTCTGTTCATATTCATCAGGGCTTTAGGATTCTAGCAATATAATTTTAATACTTGCAACATATCTATTTAATCTGCATATGATTAACTTTCATTTTGGAACCTAAAATGCATGCGTAATGGCAAAACCTGTCTCAGCTGTGTTCCAGTTTTTTGAGCAAATGAATTGTGATGATAAACTGTATGGTTGTCATTGCCTCGCAAACATACAAAGAAGGGGAGACTCGAGGTGAAGCCATAGCTTTGTGTTAATGATGTTTGTTGTGAGATGTGAGTCCACAGCCAGATACCTGACAGCTGTTGAGCTTTGAGGACAGATTAAGACATGTGCTCTCAAATAAACAGAATACTCTTGAACTTATAACTCTGCTCAGCTTGGCAAGCAAAGAGACAGATAAAAGATTCCTATTGGAATAATCCCTGTGGAAGATTCTGCTTTTCCTGGGTGCGGTTGAGTCCTGCCATCCAGTCCTTTAGTCTAGGGCTGGGAAATATAGATTATATCTCATATACTGTAACGTTTTCAGCCTTTTCACAATGGAAATCTGACCTTTTGTGCAAATGCCTCAACGTCACACATTTGCTTATTTGATTAGTGACCTAGAAATAATGCACAAAGAATCTTGAATACCTTCTGTTTCTTTCATGCAAAACCATTTCTTTGTTTTTATTTTGAAATGTAATTAGATTGTGAATCACAGATATGCAGTTTGGACAGTCCAGTATGTTGTCCAGTCCTGATTATAACACCGCTTATTATTCTGTCTTCTGTCCTGCTGTTGTTGTTGTATGTTTTGTTTTGAGGATGCCAGCTTGTGTTAGTTTTGGGATTCGTTTGGCAGAAGTTGCCCATCTAACGTATGTTTATTAAATGAAGGTCTGATATGGTTGCACATTACGGCAGACACTGAAGAAGATGGCCAAAATGACTCACATCTTTGGCAGTTCATCTGAAAATGTAGCACCAGAAATCAAAAACATACCAGCAGATGAAGATCAGAGCATTCGCGAGCTGCTCAGAATCACCAGGGTTCTCTGCCTCCCGGGGCTATAGGTGATCTCTGTCTGTCGATCGTCCTCGTGTAAATAAAGTTTAAGAGCCCTTGGAGGTTCCAGCTCCAACACATCCCTCCAGAAGTATCGCTCGAAGACTCAGATGTTCTCACAAACCGCAGATGACGCAAATGGCATCTGTGCCAGGTCTTAATGGAAGCCTTTTATGTTTTTACTTTTCCTTATTCAGCTCTTTCATTTATAGTTTAGCCTGTAATTAATGCCGAGTTTTACACACTCCTCTCTGCTGATGAGTGTTGAGTGTCAGTACATACTTACAGGTACTGAAACGGGACTTTTTTTGTTTGAAGGCATGTATTGCGTACCTTAAAATGAGTGAAATAAACAACTCGGAGTGTTTTTACATAAAAGGCTTCAGGTGTCTGAAAGTGCCAGACTCAAACAGTAAAGTGCCCTGCTTCAAATGTTCATGGGTTCTGTGGATGTTTTGTGTGTAAACTGTTTATGAACATCTGTCTGTGACAGGCTGCATCGGTTATCTTCCTGTGGAAACAGTCTTGTTAGGGCTGGATGTCGATGAGCTCATTCATGTTTGTCCTTCAGAAAAAATGTTTTTCACTTCCTGTTGTTTAGGAAAAACACTGATGAAAGTGTGTGTGTGAGATCCTAAGTCTGACCTTGTGTTTTAAACATGGTTTTGGAATTGCTCTTTCCCTGGTCTTAAAATCGATAGATTAATAGGTTTTTGCTTTTTGTGTTTTTTGGGACATAAAAATGAAAGATTATAAAGACAAACTTTTTTGATTAACATTGACTGATTACTTATTAAAAACAAGACCAGGAACATAATGTATCTGAAGAGTAAATATGACCACGGTCCTCTGTCCGATGTGCTGCAGGTATGTAACTGCACTGACAGATTCAGAGGAAGACCGGTGATAAAGATCTAAAGCTGGTGAAGGAACATGTGGATGAACTCACACCCCAACACACATCTGGAGTGGAAGGAAGAGGTAAAACTTAACTAACCAGCTAACTAAATAACAAACTATAAAAACTCATTTCATTTTTCTGTTGCAGACCACTGAAGAAGCAGTGGTTTAGTAATTAATTTTTTATTTTTTGGAAATTGGAGATAAACTCACGTTTGAATTACTCAGAAAGAGAGAAATTTCTTATGATCTTTCTGATCATTTCTGATGATCAGAAATGATCAACCCACACAGTTTCTGAGTTACTCGTGAGAGCAGCTTTTTGCTGCACTACTGAAGTCAGGCAGAAGAAAAGTGATGACTGATTCTTAGGTTCTTGCGTGTCCTGTGTTTAGCTGTTAATCTCTCTCTCTCTCTCTCTCTCTCTCTCTCTCTCTCTCTCTCTCTCTCTCTCTCTCTCTCTGTGTCTTTGTCTTTCTGTTCATTATTGATGTATGAGATGTATTTGATACAGTGAGATGTGAGTCTCCACTGATTAAGTGCAACACAATAGCAGCTTAGTCTCGGTGTGTCTGAAGGACAGGACCAACCAGTTCACCTCCTGATGATGTTTCACTAATGCACATTTAACCACCGATCTCCACTCAGTTCTCTGTGCTGATTCTTCTTCACTAATGCACCTTCAACCACTGATCTCCAGTCGGTTCTCTGTGTGATGACTTCAATGTGAAAGACAGAAAAATTATCACTAATTTAGACCTTCAGGGGTTCTTAAAGAGCTCATTGTAAAATCAGAGGAAGTGGTTTTAATTTGTACTGCTGTGAGGCGACATCTGATCATCATATGCAAAATAAACATTTCAATTTAGATGTTGCTAGAATATCATATTTCTTTATTATTTTTAGGGGAAAAGTTTGGGGGGGGAGGCAATTTCCATCAGGTCACTGTGTGCTGAAAGTCATCAGTGGTGAGTCTTTATTAATCTCATTCTTTATCTAATAAGACTGTAGAACTTCCTCAGCATATGTTTTCAAACCTGTTCCTGACCCTTTGTCTAATTCACACCAAATCTGGCATATACTTCTAAAGAGAATCCACAAGACATCCACAAAATATTTCTCACAGATTTCGAGTGTGTGCGCGAGTGTGTGCGCGAGTGTGTGTGTCTCCGGCGCTGGAGGTGTTTCTCTGGCCTGCTGCAGTATACACACACTCATCTCAGATCTCCTGATAGCATCAACACACCCCGGGAATGTAAACACATGCAAGCACAGCCTCAAGCTAACATGTATATACACATGTCTGCTTCATTGCTTCTGATTGTGCATTAGTAATACATTTTCATCAATTACATAAAGTGTGTTTAAACCTTTTGTTGAAAATTGAGAATTTACTGTCATGTTGATGATTTTTGTATTTGATGTGGTTCAGAAATATGCTCTTGTTCAGATGATTGACAGGTGACATCTTCATGTAATGATTATGATGCATCACTCCATGCATTTCCAAATATTCATATTATCAATCTGCATTTGAATTTATTTTTGTTTCTCAGTTGAGGACAGTAGATTGTAGCCCAGTGCAGTATTTAACTTTATGCTTTTTTTATTGGAAGCTGTAATTGCTGGAACGTTCTGTTTGTGAACCGTACAGTAAATACAGTAATTGTCATGTGTTTCCTTTGCACTTTGGTGGAGTTTGGGAACTTAGTTTGTTTTTGGTGCTTGAGATAAATGACAGATCACTTTTGCAGGACTGTACTATACTGTACTTCTCTCCAGTGTAAAATGAGGGATGTATTCTGCTGCTGGATTAGGAAACGTCACATTGCTCATTTCTTCAGATGCAGAAAACAAACCAGAGAAGCTGGGCTGGAGACTTGTTTGAAACCAGCTCCATGATTAACTTGATTGTTTAAGTTTGTCAGTTTCTCTGAGCTCAAAGTTGCTGGTAATCTCTCATGTTTTAATTTCTGTGAAATTCATCTATTCTGTTTCTATGGGCTGGTTTTTAACACACAGAGCAGTAGTTTTAACCTGAGAGGCAGTGACAGCTCCTGTCAGCCGGACTGAATGTTCAAAGTGTGAAGTGGTGAGCGCAGTCTGTTTTCTCTCTCTCTCTCAGTTTGACTCTAGACCTCTTTGTCTGTGGCTAGTTGCTTAGGGGAATTCTCAAACTGGAGGAAAATACTGATTAAACTTACATAATCTTCTGGCAGCTGCAACTCTGTGTTCTGCTTTTTTCCCCTTTTCCCTCTGTGTGGTAAGTGTGTGAATGTGTGCGTGTGCACGTGCATATTGCATTGAGTGTGTTTCAGTCCATGTATAAGTCAGTATAATATTTCAACCCATTGACAGATTAAGACCCAAAACATTCCTCGAACAAACCACACTTTATCTTGAACAAATCTCTTCTTTTTGTATTCTAGGGTGACATTTTCATTCTTTATTAGCTTTCTCACTCTCACTCTCTCCCTCTGTCACACACACACACACATAGAATAAACTTTACAGAAGTTTCACTGCAAAAACTGGAATCCGCCTGAAGCTGTCAACACTTCCCCAACCTGTTCTGAGTGTAAAAAATTACTGTAACCGAGTGGCAAACATCTGTTTGTTTTCTGTAACACTGCTGGAGTGTGTGTAAGTAAACATGAGATTTCCTGCACAGGGTCAGTCCTCGATGAACTCAAATTCATCTGTATTCATCTATCTTAAACTGCCTTTTTAAAGATAAATCTAGATTTGTGTTTCCTGGATGGAAACATCAGTGCTGGCAGGCAGGTTTCTGTCTAAATGAAATGTTGTATCTGTCCCACCTTAAGCTTCCCTTTTCTCTTGACATGTGCAACACCTGTTATTATTAGGGATTTTTTCTGAAACAGGCTGATGTGTTGTGTGAAGTGCTCGGTCAGTCATAAGATGCTCTTCCACCAGCTTTCATTGCATTACTGTGGTAAAATATACAGGCCTCCGGACATTGCCAGGACATGACAGCTATGAATACAAAAGATTTCAGAAACCAACCTGTGAAAGGAGGAGGAAAGAATTAGCCGCAGGAAGATTGAGAAACTTCTCCCCCACCTGTACAATCTCTGCCAGAAGTTATTATTATTAATCACTGTAGGTATGTCTCTCTTAATGGCTCTGCTTCCCATGATGCTTCATTTCACATTTATCTGCAAATCAGTATATTTTAAAAGCATTAAAAGATTTTTAACTCTTTGTCCATGCATGGCCGCTGTTATGTTTTCTCAGAAGTAATCAGGAGTGTATCAGGCTGTTTTGGCTGTGCTATAGCTGTGAATATCCTGTATGTGCAGTTGTCTTTCACAGGAGCATACATACTCATGGAAACTGATTTGAAAAGCTCTTTATAGACTGCAACTTGCACAGGAGACCATTTATTCTAGGGCGATGTTAGCAAGTTGTATAATGACATGATACTTTATCAGTATATCAACACATAACACAGAGATATTCATTACAATAGTCCATTTAAATTGTTTTATCTGTACATGTTGGTTTTAAATGGAACGTACGTTGATAATTAAACATCATATGAGCCCATCTTCACTCACAGAGTTGTCATGGCACGTTTAATAAACCCTATTGTGACTGGACAAATTAAATAAACTCTGTTGTGACTGGTTATCTCTGAATTACAGAGAGCTCTCTGTAATTCAGTCCTTCTCTGCACTATTCGCTCACAGTAGCCAGACAGAGAAATTGCCAAAACCTGCTGAGGTATTTGTTTGCTTTGGGAGAACGCAGCTGAAATACGTTCTTACACCGTCGGTCCTGCAGCGCTGCCAAGCTCAGAGAGTCGGCGCCTAAACAAGATGATGTAATATTTATTCTCAGTCATCCTTTATAAAAGAAGAGACAAACTCAGTATTCAGGACTCAGTACTCAGTATCCAGGACTCAGTATCCAGGACTCAGTATCCAGGACTCAGTATTCAGGACTCAGAATTTAGGACTCAGTTGTTCTATAGTTTGACAGACTTAAGACCATGAGAATAATGTCTGGTCCACATTACAGCATATTTTGGCCTACAAAACAGAGAGAGACTGTCTGACTGACATGTAAAGGGACCAGCCAAAGTTTATTTTGTTTTTGTTATTTAGGTGATTCACACCTAAACCCAATCCCACACAGAGAACAGTCAGTTAACCTCTTCAACTCTCACCGTGCACATGAAAGGTGTTTGTGTATCATTGTGAGTACCAGCAGGATTTACATCCAGATGGTGGAAGAACTTTGATCACCTCACAACTGGCCCTTGAAAACTTCACACAAACATTCAATCACAGTTTCATCACATCTGATTGGACAGACACATATGTCTAGAGACCGTTAATGCTTATCACACATTTTATTTGCTTGATTTAATTAAAATTGTTAGAAGTATGTGAACTGTGCTTAAAATCATAAAGAAATGAGAAATTCTCTCTCTCACTCTCTCTTCACAGGTGTGCCGTACTGTGTGGACTTCTGTCAGAATATGAATCTATACAGAATAAGAATTTAAACGGTTATCTTCTCAAGGTGGTTGAACAAGAGTCTTTATTAACACTGTCACGTGCATATATTGAGTTCAGATGGGCTTTAGGTACAGAATTGAGCCTCACTCAATAGTGTGTTTGTAGCTACACTCATATGGAAGTGTATTGAAGTGCACTCTAAACTGTGTGATGCTCTAAACGGAGTGAGTAGATGCAAACTTGCTTCTTTTTTGATACTTTTTTTAATGAACAGATTCGACCCGTGAATTATTTCTAGTTTATTTTGTAGTTAATGTGCAGAAGTCTGGATTATTTTTCAGCCGTGAGTGAATCTGTGCATGAGCTCCTTGTTGATTTTAGTGACTGGATGTGTTGATGCGAGGCTGAGACTGAGGCTTCTGGGAGATTTAGTGTCTCTTATCTGAGAGGAAATGGAATGAGGGCACCACACACACACATTTCACAAGAGCAGATCGTCTCTGATACACGTAGCATTTTATCTTAGTTGTCAGCCAGGTTTGCAAACACCACACACCTGCAGATCTCTGGCAGGTGAGCTAGCAGACAGACAGACAGAGAGAGAGAGAAAAGGTGAAGAACTGTGTGTGGTGCATTTTATATATTCCTGTGAGACAGTTATAAATATATTTGAAGACAGGTTATGCTACAAAGCAATAAATAATGTCTCTCTCTCTCTTTCTCTTTCACTCAAGGATCATCTGGATAAAGCCATTGAAACCTGCAGATCCTCTGTTGTATTACCTACTGGGCCACTGGTGCTACGCTGTGAGTAGGAGAACATTCATTTATTAAAGGGACAGTTCACCTGATAAATCACAGTCCTCATGTCATTAACATGTGTAACATTCCACAGAACACAAAAGGAAACTGTATTCATTATGAATGAGTAGAAATTCATTGGCAAAATGTGAGAGAACGCTGCTGTATTCTGACCCCATTGTCTGTGTGCACGATTAATAAACATTCACTCCACTTTCAGTTCACTTTAAGCATGTCACTTGTGCAGGTCAGTGTATGTGGATTGAGAGGAAAATTGCTGCAACTCTGTTTGGAGAGCCGCCCAGTTCCACAATCCAGGATGCGCTGCAGACCTTCCTCATGGTAAAAATGTCTTAGGTAAAAGCCTTCAAATAGAAACACCATACTTACAAAGTTTGTTTTATAAAGAAATTTATACATAGACACTTAATAGTTATCTACAAAACTAATTTCAAGCATTTAAAGGTGATCTTTTAACCTAAACATGTTTAATTGTTATAGCTCCAACAACTTTAGCAATGAAACCAATCCAATCTCCTGATGTTCTGTGCAGTGAGACGCTTGTTTACAGAGATCTGTTTGTCTCTGCTGCAGAGGGGGGGTGTATCAGAGGTCCTGTTTAAATAGCAAGTCATGTTCATGTATAAAATAACTTAACCTGGCTTCATACATTTAGTGTACATTTAGTTTTGTCTCTGACATCTTTATTATCTTTTGAATTGCAGCCATCACTTCTTATTTAAACAGTTGTGCTTAGACTTGTTGTACCCTGCCAAGACATCTTCAAACAGCCGTCTGATTTCTGACAAACATTCTGCAGTGTTATACAACAAACAGACAGAGAGCACAGGAGAAACGCAGTATTTATCTGTAATGTTGTGCTTTGAACATTCAGTGAAACCAGCTTGATGTCACAGTTTTCATGAATATAAGAGCTTCCCCAGAACGATAATTAACTGTGTGCTGTTTTGTGTTTGTCTTCTATAGCATTTAAAATTAATTTAAAAATGTTCACACCCAGTGCAAACCTGTAAGCCTCTTCAAATACTGCAGTTCCATGTTCACATTTGACAGCTGAGAGTTTATTCTGTAGAAAATATGAGCTCATATATGTGGCTGCTTTATTGTTATTAGGTGGGATGATTGTGTAGGTCTCTTATAACATACAGTCATAATTGTTTAATATCTCACTGAACATGTGAAGTGATGAAGATGAAACTGTATGTTTGGCTGTGATTGGTGAGGTTCGTTTTTGAGACAGGTGTGTTTTCATTAGTCTACATACATAAATGAACTACAGCTGAAATGCAGTCAGATCTTGTTCCATAAACTGCTGGATGTTCTCTCACAGTCTGTTCATTCTTTCTGAAGTGACGTTTGCCTAACAGAAGGTTTTCTCTTGGCCTGCATGATGAAGCTCTGATATATGACTGTGCATGAAAGATTGTTTTGGCTCTGTTTGCTCACTTTGTCATGTTTTACTCTGCAGGCAGAAAGTCCAGAGCACTCCGAATTCAACTGTGTGCATTTAGCCAAGGTAACAACACTTTTGTTTGTGATCTAAATTATTTTGTTCCAAATAACGATGTAGTGACTTTAGATATTTCGTTGTTTTGACAGGCTGGTCCAGCTAATGTGCATGTGTGTTCTATAGTAAAAAATCTTTCTCTCTCTGTATCTTGTATTTTTGCTTTCTCTGACATTTCCTCTGTCCACCATTTTGGTTTTGGGATTGTGTTCTTCACAAAGGACACATGCAATGATCTTCAATAATTTTGCCAAAACTAAAAAAAAAACAACAATTACTGTTGCCCGCCTTCATGTCTGGAGCACCCGTGTAATGTTTTAAATGTTGCCTAGTTAAGGATTTCATATTTCATATTCATATTTCTCATATTTATAACAATTCTCCAGCAAAAGAGAACAAAGTCGTCTTTTATTTGTTTCATCTCTCCTCTTTGGAACTGTAGCTGTTTGTCCACAACATATGATACTGTAATGCATGAGCTACAGATATTGGACATGCAGACAGCTGTGTAAAAATAGCCATTAATCTGCAGTTATAGTGCCTCCACTAAAGAAAACGCATCAGCAATGCTATTGCAACCTGATAGGCAGAAGTTGTTATGTTTGTCTTCAGAATACTGTGTGTGTTTATCCAGGACAGTTTTATTACTTTTGTCTTATTTTTCATTTGTATTGTAGAGTTAACAGAAGAAGCTACAAAACAGTGTGCCAGTTTCCTATTGGCTACAACATGACCCTTGAGAGCTGCAGTTATATTTTATTCATTCATACCTTTAATAATCTCTAACCTCGTCAGATTCCCATGAGACACAGGGTTGACATCATCTTGTAGGTTATGTGAAAAGGCTAATACTCAAATGAAAGGCCTGTTTACTGGAGGTGAAATGACTCCAACAAAGAAAATCTCTGAGCAAGTAAAAGGGGTTTCAGAATACACTGAATACACTGGATTCCTTTGACGAGTATCTACAGCTATCATCGTGTAATAGACAGTAGTGTCATGTAGCCACTTTCATTATTGGCATAAAGTCTGGTCCAGTTTTCAGTGTATTCTGTGTATTTTTATTATAGCCATCTGAGACTGGAAGGAGCAAGAAAAGTGACCAATCCTGGTTGTGGTTCTCAGAAATAATAAACCAACATCTGAATTAATTGCACAGCCTTGTTGGTCCACAACTTGTTACAGAAAACATTCAAGAGGTTAGCAGAAATATATATAGACTTAAAAGTTTTTCAAAGGTATGCAGTCTAAAATTGTACACGTTTATTCAGGATAGGGATACTCAAATCGCTCCATATGTGTTTAATCATATTCACTTGTGGGTTCTCTCTTTACATAATGAATTATGTATTGTTGTTTGTATTTGATAGTTTGAAAGAACAGTTGTGGATTTGTGTTTGTTTTGATTCATATCATATAAGATGTTTTTGACCAAAGATGATTAGTCCTCTTTCCCAGCACAAGATATGCTGGGAAGAGGAAATTTTCATTTTCTCCACTTGCAAATGTTTGTTTTACTGTTTTTGTATTTATAATGATAATTCAGAATTTAGAATATAAAAAGTTTGTAATGTGATATCTATATAATAGTGCATTTCACATGTATAATTATCTGTACATTAAAACTCATCACATTGGTGAGTGTAACAGTATTTATGAGAATCATCACTGCTGCTCATTACATACTGAAGTGACTTCAGAATGTGATTTGTGCAGTGATTATATTGTCAGATACAATGTCATTAGTGCAACATGCTTTATCTTGCGCTTGGGCTTGAGTTTTACACTGCAAGTCTTAATGCTCAGGTCCGATCTTAAGTCCATGTTTGATTTTTTTGACCTGCCTGTTTACACTTACACCTCGTATCCGATGCGTGTGTTTACATTAATCTCCCGGCCAAAAAGATTCCAGTCATTCACTAATATAGGCACCATGATTGACCCTCGAATTGTGGATGGACTTGAAAGTCCAAAACGTGAAAGTGTTTATTATTGCTACCATCGTAACAGATGCCTTTAATGTTTCCACACTGGTGACACGACAGCTCTATATATCCTTATAGCCTCCTTATATTTGGTTTTAATGCTCTTTATTTTGAGCTGGTATTGCAGCCAGGTTCATTACATGTGCGAAGTGATGAAGTTCATTGCAATCCGTTGTGGAACAGTGATGTTATAGCCAAGGTGAATCGGATATGTGTGTTTATACGCAGGTCAGATGTCAGATATCGGATATGTATCTGATTTAAATCCACCTACATGCAATAAATTCTGATCTGTGTCAGATGTGAGAAAAAAACTTTTGTACCAGTGTAAATGCAGCCTTTCATTTTTATCTCCTTAAGTTCTCCTATATGTTAGTCAAATGTTTTTCCATTATCGTCCCAATCATTTTCCGCTATTTTGAATTGTCTAAAAGATCTTTTTAAAAATGTGCTGTGCATATAGAATTTTAGTTTTTCATTTAGTTTGACTGACACAAGCCTGTGAGCCATGTTGGTTGTGGCACATACTGATTTTAAGGACCCATACCTCTTGAACACAAAGTGGCATCTGCATAAAACCTGCTTCAAATAAATAATAGGACTATTTAAAAATGAACACCAATTTTGATCAAATTCTGCTCATAGGTGGTTCTGTAACTAGGATCACTGCAGAAGGTCACATTCATAATGACAGCTCTTATTTCAATACGCCAAAGTTTGCTTGTGTCATTTGTGATGATTTATTTTTGTAATTTTGTTTGGTGCTGATAGGGCTCAGAACTTACATTCATTATTCACAAGTTGTCAGATGTGGGTCAGAAGGTTCCAGTAGTTTTCAGGTGTCCTGAGAGCAGCCAACCAGGGAAATCCCAGTGAGAATCCTGGTGAAGAAAGGACCCGGGGTTGATTCTCAGCTATGAAGCAGAAGGTGATATTACAAACCTCTCACATCTCATACTCATCAGATGTAAACAAATAAAGCTGTTCATGTCTGGACATCTGCCTTGTACATCTGTTCAGAGGGTTAATGGAGGTCTTCCTGAGCAGAGAGTTGATGATGGGAAGCTCTTCTGTATGAACATGTTTTATGTGGAATGACATAAGTATAGTAGACTGAGACTGAGTCAGTCTACTATATAACACAAGCCGATGCTGTTGTAATGAGAACTAACATTGTGTTTTTATTATAATAGTGTTCTCAAAGCTAACCCTTAAGTTCTAGGTTAAAAATCTCCCTTTGCCCTGGATGTCCTGACAGGACGTATAGAGATGATGGAGCTGGAAACCTTTGCTTCACCTAAAGTCTGGTGAAATTTCTAATATATCATTTTGTGAGTCAAGTATTGCATAACAACGATTTCAGAATAAGCCACTCTAATATTTTTAATTAAAATTAGCACTTTAAAAAAAGCTGACATGGGTCATTTAGCCCCTGCTGGTAGATGATGTTACTACACAATTAAAAATGATCTCAGTCCACTGAATTGACTGTGTTCTGACTAAAGATCATAGCAATGCTGCATTGAGTAGGAATTCAAATGTAAAGTTTTCTTTAGATATTATAGAACTGTATAAGGCTACAGATGGCCGTGGGTTTATGTGGAGCTGCTGTCTAGATTTTGTGAAAACAAAACTGATTTCTAGCTCCCGGTCCTCCAGCTTTATGCTACAGCTGATCTCTCTTTCTCTAGATCCAAAACTAATGAGGAGCTCTAGAAGTTCATGTTAGAGGAGCAGAAAGTGTGTCTTCAGTAACTCAAGAGTATCAGTAGGAAGTTCTCATTATGCTGAATGTTTGGTTAATTCAAGGACTGGATTCTTGTGGTTCCTTCTGCATTCAGTTCAGTCATTCCTGTTAAATGTTAAAATGCTAATAAACTACTACAAAGTTTCAGTGTTTAGGACAGATCCTCTCCAACATCTGATATATTCCACAATCTTACTGGTAAGGCTGTAACGGTAGAGAGTGTTTTCTTTTTCTTAGCAGGGTCTGGGAGGAAGTAGACGGCTGTTGGTGTATCAGTAATCAGTTGGCTTTATCTGGGCTTGTCACGCACACATTCAAAGCTTGGCTGCTGGCTACAAACCTCGAGCTGATCAGAACAGGATGTGCTGGAAACATGAGATAAAGAGGTTTTCGACGAAGGGTCTATCCTAGACACTTTCCTTGTATTTTAAACTCTGAAAGGAGTTGCTGTCTGCAAATATGATGTGTGCAGTGGATAAAGTTAGAATAAATCTTTTTATTATAAATTTTTTAAGCATTAAGAATAATTCTTTATTAAGGAAGGCAGTGACTAGTTTTTACTTCCTATATTGACAGCTGCCATCTAAAGCAGCTCTGTAACAAATGGACACTCATAAGTGACCAGTTTGGATGTAGATAGCTCATTATGTTTTGAAATGTAGCCTTTGTGTTTTAAGGAAGTAATATTATTTTCAATGATAAACAACAAATAGTTTTATTAGCCATAAGAAATAAAAAAAAATTAAATTGCACTACATATAATCACAAAAACTGACAGCAGACAGTGTGCTGTTTAAATTTACACAGCAGCCAAATGTCAGAGCTTATATGAAGTATAAAAATATAATATTAAGTGCTTATATCACAGCATAGAAACTGAATATCACCAATTAAGTTGTGTATCAAACTTTTTGCATAAATTCTAAAACTGAGAAAACATCTGTTAACATCTAATGCTTTTACAGTTTAAAACAGTATTACAGCAGTTTGTAGAAAACAAGCAAAACTGAGTTACTAAAACAAATACTAAAATGTCAGTTATCAAACCCTGAAATTCCCTTTTGTGACTCCCTTAGCTAGAAGGGACTCGAGGGACATAAAATGTATTTTCTGTTATGCATCATAAATGAAACATTATTTAACTAAAAGAAATAGATTTAGATATCCAGAATAGTTTGTCTGGAGTCTGTGTAAGGAAGCACAATGTCTTTAAAAAACTCTTATTCTTCAGACAATGTTTAACTGGTAAGAGATAGACTGTATGAAACATGTCTGTGTGTTTGTTAATTCTAGATTAATACTAGAAGTCTTTAATAACAAGGCACAGACTTCACCAAGCTGACTGGAGAATCAGACAACACTTGAGGAGTACAATGATTAAGAAGAACAATGTGTAAAGTGCTGTAAGATTATACTGTACAAATGTCTCATTTCATGAGCTTCATAATGCAGTGCAGGGCCAGTATGAACTCAAGTACCCTCAGCAACAACTACACGAACAGAAACATATTTTCAGCTTAATGCAGTCTTCTGAGAGCAAGAACAGTGAAAGTCTGGTTTATTACTGTATCTGTAAATACCAGCATTGTTTCTGAAGAAGGAATGAACCCCATTTTGATGCACGTTTCTGGTCTTAATGGACATAATGATATTAATTCAAATTAATATCCATTCAGAAATACACCAGATTTTAAACATGCAATTCCTGTAAGCAAAACCTTCACTATTTATTCTTATAGCCTCACTGTGGATGGTGTGCATGAGATAAAGAAATAAAAGCATTGTGAAGGTACACATCCTCTAACTGAGAGTAAATGTAGAGGTTGACTGCCCACCTACAGCTACTAATAACGTTTCATTAATTTAATAACACCTCTCTCACCTGAATAACGCTATGCATGCAAATGTCTTGATACTTCTGGAGATCAAACATGGTAATGTTCTGATACAGTAAACTGCCTGGACATGTTTTGTAGATTATACTGTAGATCAGTGCATCATTTACTGCCATTTTAAATGTGTTTCTCTGTAGCTCATTCTGGTGAAGTTTTTGCCTGAGTATGATGTCTTTAAATAGATTGATATTTATTGACACATGCTGGTATTCAGCTGTGCATTGAAATTTTCTTCAGTGTTTGTTTTTTTTGCCACCTTCATTTAGCAAAGTTTTAGAATAGCAACTGTGTGCTTTGATTTCATATCAGACTTATTGTCTCTTTTCTGTAGGAGTTTCAGACTTTCCTACTAAACTCTCCAGCAGTTCTGCAGTGTCACGCAGCGTGACGGCCACTTTAAACGCTTTTGGTTTAAGTGTGAGCCCGTATGCATAGTCCATGCTGGGCGTTTGTTCAGCTGTAAAATTACACTGATGGACCAGCAGAGAGGTGAAGAGGAAAAGCTGTATTTTGGACAGGTCCTCTCCGATGCACCTGCGCTTCCCCACAGAGAATATCAGCACATTGGTGGTTAAGTCTTTGTTTAGAGATCCGTCCTCATTCAGGAAGCGCTCCGGATTAAACACCTCTGGATGGTCCCATTTTAATGGATCGTGGTTCAGAGACCATTGGTTGACAAACACGACAGTGTCTTTGGGGACCGGATAGCCTTTGATGGACGTGTCCGTGGTCGTGCTGTGGGGAATCGTTACGGGGATGAAGGAAGTGAATCGCATGACTTCGTAGATGAAGGCCATGATGTACGGAAGCTGGGGCTGATCGGCAAGGGTTGGGAGGCGCCTGCGGTCCGCCACTCTGTCTACATGCTCCTGAAGACGCGTCTGAACTTCCGGATACCTGCAATGTATGTAAAAATGTTTTTTAATATCTTTAACATTCAGCTTTCTGCAGAATAATTTCAGTTATCAGCTGAAATCACACAATGAAAAGAGCTTGAAAATGAGAACAACAGAAATTGTGCTTGTTGACAATGTACATGTAAATGATTGATGGTTATTTACAGTATAATTATTTATTGTTCTATCACAATAACATGAATTGGTATTTTAACAGCACCAATAGCCTGTTGGTACACTGTGTCCTCAGAGCGGCCTGCATGTTAGTGTGAGTGGGTCACATTTCACTGCGCTGCTGTAACCTGCTCTTAATTCACTGCCAATACCTGCACGACAGAGTTACATAACACAGACCTGAGATCTGTCTCGAGTGCACAGTCGTGTCCGGACTCTCGTCTTGCATACTAAATGCTCCACATACTTCACCCAAAGAAATGAAAACGCTCCTTATTTACTTTCCCCTGTCGTCCTACACCATTACTGTTTTCTATCTTTATAAAACACAAATATTTGTGTAAATATCACATATGATAAAATGTACATTCATCATTTATCGATTTCTCTCGTGTCTCTGTGTTTCAGTGAATAGATACAGGTAGGACCTAAGAATGAGCAAATACTATATTTTTATTATAACTGCTTATTGATATGTTGGGTGAACTATGTATGTAAATGCATACATTTGTGTTGGTTTAAAAGCATGTACCTAACGAGCAACAGAATGATCCACTGCAGAGCTGTCGACAGAGTGTCTTGACTCGCCCCAAAAATATCTCCGATGGTCGGCGGCACGAACTCTTTATCCAGGAAGACCCCCGGGGCCCCGGACAGACCTTTATCCAGAACGAGTATGAATGCATCGGTCATGTCACGGATGAGACTCAGTGAAATCGTCTTGCGATGCTCCACCACTTTGCCATTTATAAACCCCATAAACTCCTTGTTGAGCTCTTTAAACTGCATGAAGAGAGTTTTTATGGGATTTGGGAAATACTGCAGCCAGGGCATCACGTCCACGATGCTGCCCGCTCCCACCGTCTTGGTGAACTGATCGTTTCTCCCGACCACCTGTTGAAACTCGGAGTCGTCATACGAGTACCGGTTCCCGAAGCACACGGCGCTCATGGTGTTCGCCACCGAGACCACCAGAACACTGTGGGGCTGGAAGTGTTTCTGCTCCCGGGTCTTGTTCAGAAACAGGTGGATCAGCTCTCCGATCTCAAACACGATGTGCTGCTCTAAGGTCTGTTTGGTCTGGATGTTGGCGGTGGAGAAGGTCCTCACGGTGCTCTGGGCGATCTTGCGATGTAACCTCCACCACTGGCTGTAGTTGCCGAACGCCATGCTTTTCCCGTTGGACACGAAGGTGAAAGATGCAAAATCCGGTCTGCCGGCAAAATCCACCGATTTCTTTATGAGCGCCTCTTTAATCGCGTCTCCGTTGAGAACCACTACGGCCCGGCCGCCCAGTTTGATCTGAAACACCTCTCCGTATTTCTGGGCCATCCGGGTGAAATAAAAGTGGGGTGAAGTGCCGAGCTGAGCCGCGTTACCGATGATGGGCCACGAAAACGGACCCGGTATCCGCCGCTGACCGGATCGACGCCAGAATATGAGCATCAGACACACCAGCAGCGACAGTAAAGCACTGCGCAGGGACAGTCGGATGAAATCAACCAAGACTTCCGTCAAATCCATCGTGGACCTGCAAAGAAAGCCATTAATATACATGCAAGCGCAAAACGAATGCTCAAGAGTCAGGAGAGAAAGTCTAGACCAGTACTTCATCTGCACCCGAATCAATGCGCTCAAGCGTCCAGCATGCTGACGGTCCGAGTGATTCATATGACGGGACGGTGAAGTGTCACAGTTAAAGCGTTTCTCTGGTTGTTCCAGAGTAAATGAGTTTATCCACAATTTATCCACGAATAAATAACATCTGAAGTCCACAGTCTCCTCCTCTACTCTCTCTCTCTCTCTCTCTCTCTGATAAAAATGATGACAGCACGGTGGAGAGAATAGACACGTACACATATCTGTGTTCTGTCTGTCTGTCTGTCAGTGTATAGCAGCTGTTTTAAACAGAGAAGTTATTTGTTTTAAATAGTCATGTTTTGTTTTGTAGTGTATGAACTCTTCCGAGGGTGCTGAAGTGAGTTTAGGTCACTGGAAGTGTCTTGTTTGACTGTATAGAGCCCCGTGTACATTAAAATCTCGCTTTATAGATGTCACTGCTGTTTGAAGGTTTCTCTGTTTCCACCTGTTACCACTAGGAGCACCATCACACCATCACTGACATGAGAACAGAGAACAGCTTCTGTCCATTCATTTGTCTACACACATTTTTCCTATTTAAATCTTAACCTTCGATGGCAGGATTTTACACTAACAAATATAAAAAGGCTAGATTATACATTTCTTCTTATGTTCTTATTACATTTTTAAAGACTTTATCTTCGCTGATTTATATTCTGTTTATATTATTGATGTTATTGGAGTCCTGCAGATTTAATACATTTACACAGTTTGAGTCTTTAAAAGTCGATTTAAAAATGATTTAAACTTTGTTCTGATTTTAGAAGTGTGTAGAATTGTGTTTGTTTATTGAATAAAATGATAACTAAATAAGTTTTTATAAATAAATAAAACCCATTTCAAAATCTTTGACACATGGACACATAACAATAACAGCGTAATATAGCATCAGCGGACCATAATGAGAGCAGCGTCATCATCATCAGTCTTCAGTACCACGGACAGCGCGCGAGCACTTCAGAGATCAGATCAGCTCACATCAGACTTCACTGATGGCCACAGGACTGTTTCCTTACAGCAGGCAAAACTAATGAACAGACCACCGATGAATAAACATGATAATTACATCAGTACAATTCAAAGACAACGAAGTGCAGAAGAAAGTTTAGGAATTATATGTTAATGTTAAGTAAAGTGGCTGCTTTCCCCATATTATCAGTCAATGTAATCATTTAAAAACAGATGCATGTAAATGTGGGTTTTGTGCCCCTTACACGAGGGCATTTGTCTACCAAACGTATT
This sequence comes from Chromobotia macracanthus, assembly GCA_036877525.1. NCBI lineage: Eukaryota > Metazoa > Chordata > Actinopteri > Cypriniformes > Botiidae > Chromobotia > Chromobotia macracanthus. Next base: position 1,994,861 of record JAZGTH010000073.1, on the reverse strand, counting down.
TCAAGCATATAAGCCATATAAGTGAAATACAAAGCCAGCACTGGTAGTTAAACTAGTAGTAGTAGAAGTGAAACGTGCTGAATGATGCTGTTTTATCATAATATTTGTGACAGTGGCGTTGGTGTTATGAACATGCATACAGAACACATTATGATCAGTCATAATTCAGTTATGAAAGTATGATGAGAGGTTCGGCTCTCTCTTTAGGACCCAGCGGCGCGCGGATCGCGTGCGAGCTCCGGTTCAGCTGCACTCACGCGACTCACTTTATACTCCTCATATTATTTCATGCCCCAGAAAACTGCACCGCCTTCAAATGTTTGACATTTCACTGATGTTACTTTTAGTTTAAGTTCAGTTTTATTTAAACTGAAGGACCTTTGGTGTTTCATCACAAATGAACCGTCCTGCATTTTAATTGAAACAAAATAATATTAGGTTTCTATATGTTTACATTATCACAGTAATGCAGAAATATTCCATATTATGTTGGATAATTCCATTAAATGTATTAAATAGAAGTAGATTTTGTTTTCAAAAACGTTTGTTGAGAAAAAGGTCATTCACAGAAAAGGGTCATTGGTAATTTATGTTAATGATTTCTTTTATTAAGTTATTTTACTGAGTCATTTTATTATCTGTTATTAAGTATTGCATCAGTTTGATTGGACAAAAACACTAATAATGGAGAATCTGGAAGTTCTGAACTGAGCAGGTCAGTGACTGATGCGGAAATGTTTCAGGAAGGTGTACATTACCTCTAAATTTACATGGTAATGGTAATATTTCAGGGTCACATATGCTAACAGCAGTTATTAGTCTCACTGTAGTGTAACGCAGTGTGCTTGAGGAGCTTTATCTTCTGTTCTCAGAACAGCTTCTGGTGGAAGCAGATGAAAAGGAGAAATCGCCATGGGGCGTTGTGTTGTGTTGTGTTGTGGGCTGTTGTCACGCACAGACACTTCATCATCACACACAACTGGAGCCGTCTGCTTCATGCTCAGAGTTTTCTGTGGCCTGATCCCTCTGCAAGTTTTACAACAAGTGTTGTAAACAGTAAATGAACAAGATAAGTGTTAAAATGTCATATTCATGTGCCAAAACACACACACACACACACATATATATATATATGTGTGTGTGTGTGTGTGTGTGTGTGTGTGTGTGTGTGTGTGTGTGTGTGTGTGAAAATTATATCAGCTGTACAGTGAAGTCTTTCCCACTCTATAACAGAAAAATGTAATATTAACTTTTGCAAAGACTGTTTTTCTTAATGTATATATATTTAAAAAGCAATAACTCAGTGCTGCTGCATAATGTGAAGTTTATTATTACATGTGTTGAGTGAAAGTGCTGAATACCTGAACAAACAGTTAATAAAAAATAAACCCCAAACCTCATAAAAAAGTTCTTGCTAATTCTTTTTAATGCAAACATTTTGAAGCATTAAAGAACACACACTGAATGAAGCTCATGTGACAACAGGACGCATCTATGATGATAAAATATGTCCTTCGATCTTCAGATAGATATTTGTTCATTTTTCTCTGCACTAAGTTTTTACTTGTGAGCTGTTTTGTGACAGTGGAGTCTAAAAAGCTGACACTGGTTGTAAAATATTTTTTATTATGCAGTTCTGCATTTTTCTATATAAGTCACTATCACAAAAACAGTTTGCCTGACAAGTTTGTTAAGAGGATTCTTCGTGGCCTGTTCTTGGCTCAGTATTTTCCTTCATATCTAAATGCTGGGCATTATTCTGATCCAGCATCTGTTGCGTGCAGAGATGTTTGTCTTGCGTTTCTTCTTTCGTTATTTCTGTCTCGCTTTTGTTTGAAGGAACTTGCGTGACATCGTTCAGATCTAGAAGGAAGAAAAATCCCCTCTTGGCAGAATGCAGCTACACACTGAGCGCTCCCTGCAGCAGTAATATGTGCGGTGCTGCCTGCCCTCAGTGTTGTTTCACAGGGGAATCTGTATCATTTCCTCTGGACTTTTTTGTTGTCATTAAAATGTCACTCATTTGGCATCAGATAAGGTGGTGAGATTGAATGTTCATGAGGGTAACACCCCTGTTGTACAGGCCAGATTTAACTTTGTGAAACAATGTTACCGTTTCTGTGCTAATTGTTTTCACTGATGCTGTTATCATTGATATTGTGTTTGTATGGCCAGGTTTGGTAGGAGAATTTATGGAACAATCATGGGCTGGTATCATGAACCTGGTGCCTGGATGTAAGTCACTGTGCCATTATAAGAACAATGCAAGGTGAGTGCTGAGTCTGCACGTACACACACACACACACACACAATATTCCAGCCAGCTGGCATGAGTCCACGCTGTCTCCAACATCCAGAAGTCCTACTGAAAACAAGACACTTCCTCTCCACCCATATCCCCCTTCACCGGAATGACAAATGGAGCAGCAGTGGGAAATCTGGCTCCAGGATAAAGCAATGCAGGGTTTGAAGGTGGACAGAACCATAGACATCAGAACAGACAAATGATTCTATTCTACAAACTCTGTCCAGGACATGTTGAGCTATGCAGATTTCATTGCTTGTTATTCTTGACACTTCTGGTGAGCAATTCTCTCAAATGTTTTACTGAAGGTCAACAAGTAACACTTAAATGTGATTTAAACCAGTGAGTTCAACACACATCTGCTGCAGGATGTTCCGCCCAATCAGTTGCTGCTTTACCTCCCGTTGAATGACTCACTGCTTACATGTGCATTATTTGATAGTGAAGCTGCACCAAAATAATGTTCTTAAACTATACTATTGAAGTCCACACATCAAAACCAACAGGTGTGTGAAAGTGAAAAAGTGATGCGGTTTATAGGTCATGTGTCAGTTACAGCAACATACAGTATGAGATTTACACTTGTTATGTTAATGAGTTTTACTGCAGCTGAACTGAGACTCCTCCACACACACTGAGTGTTTAGTATCAACGGCCGTAAAATCAACAACAAATGTCCGATCTAGACAGCTCAAGCAGGACATGATTCACACATGAGAAAGTACAGTGACCATCCAACACACTGGAAAGAGTCTCCAATCAGTGTCTGATTTTTTATGTTTTCTTGATGTCAGTTGTGGAGTCATATAAACATAAAAGTCTTTCTTTGTTTAAAAAGCATAAAGGAAATTATAATTACTGGAACTCTTTTCTAATCTCAATTCATCCCAAACACATACATGTACTCTCTCCATGTACTCTCTCTCTCTCTCTCTCTCTCTCTCTCTCTCTCTCCTCTCTCTCTCTCTCTCTCTCTCTCTCTATATATATATATATATATATATATATATATATATATATATATATATAAAATATATATATGTGTGTTGTTGTTGTTGTTCTAAATGCTTCATTGGTCATGAGTCCTGCACGTCTGTGAACTCCGACAACAGGCGTGTTTAACGTCGGTCACCTTGGCAACGGTTGCTAGGGGAGTATTTGGTTGCTTTGTTTCTGCAGTTAGCAGAATAAGACAGGTGTTTCCACAGGTAATCTGAAAGCAGAAAGGCTGGTTTGTCACTCTGGATTACTTTTGTCTCCTACACCTTGATGTGCCATGACAGTTTTAACACACACACAACACAGAATAAGACAGGTGTAAGTTAGAAAAGATTATATGCTGAATATATGCCTACATATGATCAGGCAGAGATGCAGTAACCTTAGACTGCTGCTAAATCAGACTTTCAAACAGAAACGGGGACCAATTTAAATGCTTTTGTCTTCAGCATAAAAATGTGAGTAAACCATTGAGATGAAGGGCAGAGTTTCTCAGTATTTTGCTTTAATGAGAGTGTGCACTGAAGCCGATGATCTCTAGCATGATCTGAGAGTGATCCAAGCGCATCTTATCACTTGTGTTCACCTGATTGTGTTTTCATAATAATAGTATAAACAGTGCAGTTTGATTTAATATAGTCACAAACTGACTATAGTTTCTAAGTGATTCTTATTATCAGTAATTGCAGAAGTTGTTTGAAGAATTTGCTTCAGTAAGCACATGTGCATCATGTGCTGCAGAATCCTTAAGGGGAAATTATGAATGACAAGGGAGAGGACCCTCCTCTCATTTCCATTCATAAAAAGCTGTTTATGATGTGTGTGTGAGCTACATCTGAGTGTGTGTGATTTGTAGTTTACATTAACTTCTGCAGCAAGGTAATAGAATCAGTGTCAGTGTGAATGAAACACACTGAACCGGATTGGCCGGGTGCATGGAAGAGACACTTCACTCACACACACACACACACACACACGCACGCACACACATACAGCACATTACATTACTGCTCTCTTTAATTACCACTCTTTTTTCTCAGCTCTCGCACCGTGCCTGTGAAACAATGCAATACAATGTACAAAATGGCTGAGAAGTTGCACATCCAGTGCAGTGTTTAATTTATTGTGTGTTGTGTGAGTCAGTCATGCAAAACCTCCCCACATTGTTGTGGCTTTGTGTCAGTGTACATACAAACTGAATTAGAGCTGCTGTTGTGTTCTTACTAGGACAGTACTGCCATCACTTGTGTTTGCTTCACCCTAGCAACTCCCTAGTGACCATCTTCTCACGAACGGTCCAGAGAGGCAGAGAGAGGAAGGTCATCTTTCTTTTCTTTAGGGAAAAGTGAAATTGTAGAACAGGATTCTCCAGTCCATGTTCCTGGAGGTGCACAAACCAACACACCTGTCTAGATGTTTCTGTCAGTCCTAAAGATCTTGATCAGCTACTTCAAGTGCTGGAGCTAAACTCTGCAGCTCTGTGGACCTCGCTGGAGATCTCTGCTTCAGAATTTTGGCATGTGTTTAATGGACAATATTTGTTACTTAAACAGTTTGACTATGAATAGAATATTACTTAATTAGAAATAAGAATATTTTTAGCTCTTTCCTGTTAGTTTGTTTTAAAACATGACCTATACAGTTACAGAACATTTGAAAAAGTTAAAGGGAATAGAAAATATTAGGAAATAAAAAATAGGAAATATTTTAGTAGTAAAAAGAATTTCTGCAATTAAACTAAAACCTGTGAAATGATCAATGGTTTTGTTTCAGCTGAAGCACACAAAATACTTTCTGAAACATTCTCCACGCTGATATATCTGATATATATCACGCTGACATAACACAGATCGGACTGATGTCAACTCAAGTGTATGCTGTCTTTAAAGTGCACCAAAGCCTGAGAAATTCTCAAATTCATGTTCTGCAAAAAAATAAATAGAAAATGTTAATAATATAAGAATAATAGAATTTTTATTAGATCACTCAGTGTCTGGACCCACTGTAACATTGTATGTAACCAGCTTATTGTTCACACACACTATTGCATAAGAAGTGAGAAAGTACAATATTCCTTGGGCATGAACTTCCATGAACTCAGCCTTTATTCAACAACATAACTACAATATCACGTTTCAGAGTGTTTACAGTTACATAGACAGTGAGAGTGAAAAGACTGTTCACTTGTACATCTGACATGAACAGTGGATTCTCATATTTCTCTGTTATTAATAATGTTTCCTGTATTGACTTGTTTCCTTCATCTGCATGTCATTGCTGTTTCCTATTTCAGATCAAGACATTTTCTTTTATATTCTTGATATATTTATACAACACGACACAACAGTATTTATCTTGGCATAAATCCATGAATTCTTTTCACAATCACACTCAACATGCAGCAGAATGATCCAGAATGTTCTTCTCTTTTAAAGGATCATGATGAATCAAATGATCCGTGATCTTTTGAGATTGAAGGGCTCAGAGTTCAGAAGTGTGCTGTTTCAGAACTTTAAATGTCCGTACGTTCTGTACTTCTGAAACTTAAGGGTGTCAGTCAGATGAAAACATTTAGATACATCTACACAAACGTGTGAGTGACAGCTGCTCTGTGTTCAAATGCTTCACCCACCCAAACACAGCAAACTGAGGAGAAACCAGCGTACAAAAATTCCTCAACAGTAGAGGAATCAAAACTGTAAACTTTAATTATAGTGTACATCAGATTATTTGGTCTGGAAAGAATTTGATGAGAAATATTTGAGATCATATTGAAATTGCTGATGTTTAATTGCTGATGTTTAATAAACTGTAGTATCTTGGGAATCATGAGCACAGTTTTTCACAGACATTTTCAAGATCTCCCTGAAATTCTGTAGGAAACACACGTGATATTACTGCAGTATTTTCTTGGACAAACAAATCTAAGAAGCTGGAGAATTCAGTGTAAAAAGTCTCCATTTGATTTTCAGCTAATAAAACATCAGAGATATAAAGAAATCGTATTAGTGGTTAAATCCTCAACACAGTTTACATACGTTTTGAGCACAAAGATCAGCTAAGAGACTTCACTATTCCAAACATTTGTGGAATTTTCTCTTTTTCTCCACATTCCATTTATTTAAATCTCACTCTCAATCTGATGTGTGTTCAGATGTTCTCATGAACACCCGAGTGCTTGAGAGATGTGGTGTTTGTTTCGGGCAGATTGGCTGTGGATTGTATGGACTTGTTTGTGCCAGGCGGTGTGAATTTGCTCTGGGTGAAAGGAAACACAAGCAGTCCTGATGACTGCTGGACAACATGCTGGTGCCATTTTGTCTGTGTCTATTATCAAGTGATTTACAGCTTCCTTGTGTTTAGTTATGTCATCCAAAAAAAGCTGCATAAAAGAAGAGGGAAATGTATGCTGAGGATTTGATGCCAAAGATCCTGTGTCATTTAGATTTCCATTCAGAGACACTTGGCCCTGTTAAAGCTCATGATTTGTTCGAGTGATGGATGAATGTTCTCAGACGTGAGCACTGTCCACTGTTCTGTACAAATAAGAAACAATTGAACAATTTCATTAGACTCTAATAACGACTCTTTATCTAACTATCACACATTTGGAAACTAAAGGAAACTAAAGTTGAATAACATGAAATAACTAAGATGACAGATCACAGCACACTTGTGTCATCAAACACAAGCAGCAGATGAAAACCAACAACTAAACTGTCCTGACACATTTAATCAATTTCCATCAAAAACAAGTGAAAGACTGTGCTGTCTGAAATGTTACTGAAAACCAGGATTATTCAGAAAAAAAGGCATATTTTTTTATATGTTAATTTTATAATGAAAGTAAAAGAAAGTTTGAGAAATATTATAATACAAATGATTGGAATACAGACCGAAAAGAAGAGAAGAAAGCTTTTGTTTGATAAACATAAAATAAATAAGAAAAACTTTTGCTTGAAAATCCCCATAATGATAATGTCATACAGTAATGATGTTTCAGATCTTGGAGAACACTGATCCACACAATGACATCAACATAACTTATACACTGAACATGTTTTAATTCGATCTTCCTCATTCCACTTTAACAATCTTTCAACACACAAACTGCATTTAAACGGCTAATTTGTTCTAAGAATTTCCAGATTTTTTTCATTTAGGATTTTATTAGAACATAACATATGAATATTCAGGAAATTTGAAAGGATCAAGGCTGTACCTATTACAGACATGAGGAGACCATCAGCACCCCCACGGTATCCAGATTAACAGTCAACCAATGTTGGTTTTTCACTGGACAGTTACAGTGGCCATCTGTTGGGGTCTTTTCTTAGAGTTGGGACCCTAAATCCAAAAGCTCTACATGACTTCAAGCCCATGAGTAAGTTTGTCATGCTGTGGACTGTGTAGTTAATGTCTATAACTTCCAATGTGTACATATCAATCTTATTCCATGACTTCCATGGCTATTGGAAAAGTTGACTCAGGTTATCCAGCAGCCTGAGGAAACAGCCAGTTATCATCTGGAATTATTTCATTGTCGAGTGGTGTACAGTCACTAATAATAACGGTTACAGGAACTTCCTGTCTGCATTCTGAGTCTGACTGTGCAACTGACCACTGACCACTGACCGTTTTCACAGAAATAAATATGACAGCTAGATCTTTACATTTTCTGAAGATAATGTAAATTGTGTTTGTTTGTGTTAAGCTCCAGAGCACAATACTGGCCAATTTCCAGAGACCCCACATTAAAGTCATGATATTTGTGATATTCTAAAGCAATAGTTGGTGATCTTCTGGTGATCTTCTGACCTCTGCTGGGTTCAGTAGCTGGTCAGAGCAGCTCATCTGAAACAGAGGTCTTCATTTGGGAAGGGGAAAGGAGATAGGGGCTTCATCTTGGCAGACTGCCACGTGCCAAACAACACACACAGACACACACTTGAGCACTGAGCACAAATCCTGTCCATTCATTCCGTAAACCTGCCCTGCAGAGTTTATCATTGCGTTTTCCTATAGGCCACTGATATTAATTGTCCTGTAAATGTAAATAAGGAAAATATAGCTCATTTTATGACTATATAAATATAGTCTATTTATTTAGATGTAAATTATGGTATAATAGTGGTACAATAGTGGTAATAATTTACTCTCCCTAATGTCCTCATAACATCCCATCTGTACTGTAGACACCATATTTCATCTGAGAGCAAATCACCTCTTAAATTTGGTCTGTTACATCTCATGCATGAGTACAGTGAGTGACTCTATCTGCCGTTTATAATTATAAAAACAAAATGTAGGCAGTTAAATGAGAACAGCCACTTTCAGTTCAGAAATGAGGGCAGGTGATCATATCAGCATATCACACTTATTTATTTAATGGTTTAGAATTGGATTTGAAAGCGTATGTTCAGATTTATTTCAGAAGCACAGAGTGATTGATGTAAGGTCTGAAAATGACACATATCTGCAGATCTCATGTGACAGAAATGCAACATCGAGCAAGTGTGCAATAGTCACACATGCGTGTTTCAGCTGTGTGTACATGTATGTTACACTTGGCTGTCACTTATCTGCTTTTTTAATTAAAGTAAGAATAATCCCATATACAATGTGTTTTTATGTGAGAGAGTTCTCAGAATCCGAACAGAGGATCAGGGAATAAATGAAGCAAACTAAAGGATCTGTGCCCTCATGCACGCGCTCCGTCTCAGAGAGCTGATAGCGCAGGTGTTATCTGAGATATTTAAACACATGGTGACCCGGGCACAGAGGGGGGCCGTTCTGAACACAGAGATCGCGTGTGACTGCAAACATGACCACCCACTGAGATGAAACGCTAAACACAGTTCTGTGTGTCTGCAGAACACAGGGAGCAGCAGACAGATTTCCAGTGTCTTAACTTATGAACATAAAAAGAACATGCTGGATGTGTCTCTGACAAACAAGATCAAGATCTTTAATGCAGTTATGATTAGTAATAATTCACATTGATCATAGTCTTAACTGGCCTGTGTCATCCATCTATAACAGGAATCATGCAGTGAGACAGACAGCTGAGATTTGAGCGTGTGCTGCATCTGCTGCAGCTTTAACTGCTGCAATGTTTGTTTTGGTAGCCATCAGCAAACACTGTAACTCTCTCACACTTCCACTCCCAGAAACTTCTGTTTACAGAGCACGCTCTGTATGGGACGGTACATGAACAGGAATTGTTTAAACAGAAACTGGTATCTGTGCTATGAGCAGAATCCACATGCGTGAGAAATACTTCAATTTCTGATCGCACCTAGAACCAGAGCAGAATGCAGTGACACATTTTTGCGTGTCAACATTTGGCACCTGGCCAGGTGTAAGTGCACGCGAGGTTGCACAAGAAGAGTTACTGAAGAGTAAGAAGTGTCAGAGTAACAGAGCATGACACTTCCTCTGAACATATTAACTGCACATGGACCACAAAAACAGTGAACATACAACAGGACTGTATGCATGTTTCTCATGACAGACAGGTGTTTTGTGTTAGCAGTATCAGAATACATCTCTACAGTGTGATTTAAATGCTTTCACAGAAGTGATGGGATTTACCTGACATTTTTAACCATTTGCAATGAATCAAATACATTTAAAATGTGAACTATTATCATTACAAATTAAAATATGTAAGTCGATCAGTTAATCAGAATTAATGTGAGGGATTCCATGCAGACAATGATAAATGACAGGAGACCCAGAATTATATAATATATTATAATATAATACTGAAAACCTCTTTTTGTCTGTATCTTTACATATGCATGTAATATGTGTTTCGATAATCTGGAATGCAGAGCACAAGTTGTATAACCACCTATTTTATATTTATATTTTGCATAATTGAGTAAAGGGTCCTGCACTTGCCTGGCAAAGCAAAACAAGCAAAACATACCAGTTTGGAATGACATGTTGTTAAGTAGATGACGAAATCATACTTGAGTGAAAATATTTCTTTAAGAAAAACTGAATGTGAAAACATGAATGTAAGCATGAGGACTGAGTAGCCCTGAGGGTGTGAGTGTGTGTGTGTGTGTACTAACTGGATGAGTTAAATGCTGGGGACAAATTCTGAGTCAGGGTCACTATATTTGTCCTGCACATCAACATTTGACTTGGCAGTTTCAGTGATGTGATTTTACTCATCCAGTGTTTAGAGGCCCTCATGTGGTCAAAAGTGTGAGTGTTTCTTAATTACTTGTTAAACGTTCTTTCATGGAGACTAAAATCAGAATTTGTTAGTGAAACTAATTTATTTCATGGGCTTAAACCAAAAGTTGTTTAAATAACATGTTTTAATCAGTTCATGTGAATATTACTTTTGATATGACCATCAGCACTGCTATGAGAGTTCACATTTCCAGTGAAAACACATTGTTGCTCTTTTCTTCAGGAGTCTGAGCAGAAATTTCATTCGTACAGATCAGTACATGGAAAATTGTCACCCATGCAATCCAGTTCACAATAAGAGCAGCAGCATTTTATGAGAAAGCACTTAAAACCCCAGAGTTACTGTTCACACCATATCCTGCACGTTATACATCAAACATTCACATGAGACAACCTCATGCTATCAGCACATCTCGTCAGACTGGGACAGTGAGACGAGTGCTGAAAACTGAGCATGTCTTGACTCAGTCTAATATTGTTTCTTTCTGTTTTTGTAATGTAAAATAATGTGCATTTGAATTTTCTTCAATGCTTTTCTTGATGTCTGTCTTGATGTAAATGGTAAAATTACAGTATGTGATGAAAAGATCAACTGAGTTGAAGTCAGCACATCTCACACGTACACCTCAGTCTGAATGTCTCACAGGCCGGCACATATAATCTGATATGCATATTTGTTGAAAGCCTGTAACGCTGCATGTGTGCATGCGTGCAGCTGCTGCAGCATTTACACCTCACTGCAGTGCTGTGTAATATAAAATATAAAATGCTTCAACTGTTGTTGCAGAATCTTAACAGATCAATTATTTGATTTTGAAAGCTATTTATTTTAGGCTGTAATCCACTGATATATTTAATTATCCATTTGGCATCCAGAAATAAGAACAGTGAATTACTGAACTGGATATTCTTTGTGAAGCACATCTTTTCAAGAAGAAAATAAATTGATCTTAAATAAGCAGACATTTCTATTTTGTATGTATATTTATATTATGTTGTACACATGTACCTGCGTACATGTAACTCACTTATCAAAGTGTTAGTAATGTCACATAAGGCATGTGGACAATTAACAGACTCGCCATAGCAGCTGTATGACTTCTGTTTCATGCAGGGAACTACATCTCCCATGACGCAAACTAGGCGTGACGTCACCGCACCTGGCTGACGTCTGCAGGCGGAGCTCCGCGTGTTCGGTACTGTTGTTAATAAAAGATCGTGAAATATGATGGAAATCGAGCCGTTTCAGCGATAATATTGATCGGATAATAATGATAAGAAATACTCACACTGACTCATGAATTAAAAGACAGCTCAGTTCATATATCATATCAGGCAGGGCAGATCAACCCGAGCGGAAAGCGGCACTCTCCATCTTTACTGTGAGACTTTGAGTCCCAGAACTGCCTCATGATGGAGGATTCCCAGTACAGACATTCAGGGAGGCATTACTGCAGGTGTGTCCCAATTAATGGATGTGTCCCAATTAATGGATGTGTCCCAATTAATGGATGTGTCCCACAGATTCTGTGTTCTGACTCCAGACTGCACTGTACCTACTGTACTGGAACTGATGCTCTAGCTGAACCGACATGCATTCAGTCATCATGTGAAGGGTAACATATATTTAAAGTGAATGTACTTTGTTCTTTATATGTGATTTTTTTCTGATGAATGTAGAAAATAATTTCAGAAATGTAACGGATTTAATTTAAGTTCTCCTTCATATGCATTTTTCACACGATAATTTTAAACACAGTAACTCATCTTTCTAATGCACAGAATCTACAGAGCCGATGTCTGAACCAAAGACTCTCATGCTTCAGTTCTTTGTAATATTATTAAAAGATTCATGAATCAGTCTTAAAAAGAGTGCATTACTCTGTGTGTCAGGTCTGTGAGAATTTATTATTTACTATAGTAATTATTTACTGCTGGTTCAAATGACAGCATGTGAAAACACATCTGGGGTTCTGTCCTAATGAAGGTTCTTTAAATGAAAAGCATTCAGATGTTTTTATCAGTATTAAGGGTCCATTATTTGTGGGTGGGGTGCTTACTCAAAAGCACTTAATGTAAGAAACAAACACTGTTTAATTCATATTCATCACTTCCCTCATGTATAACCTCCACCAGTTTAAACAGTCTGTGTGCTTATTAGCATTACTCACATCCAGACAGACTTCAGAACAGTAAGAACACAACATTTTTTAGTCTTCACATTAAACATTTAGGCACTTTATTTTCCAAAGACAAAGAAACATGGAACAGAAACTTTTTTCAGTGGTGTGGATCTTATGGCAGGTGGTCTTTTGAGGCCGTGTCCCTGACCAATGAGGCGGCAGCTTTCCATGAGTGGGGACAGCATGCTGCTGCAGTCCACACAGACCTGATTGGCTACATATATTGCGTTATGCACACTTGTGAAATTTCAATAATTGCGATACCTTTCAGCCCTAGTGGGCGTGTCCAGTAATATTAACTTTTAACTATAATTTTTTGAGACTGATGCAGCTGTAGAAAGGATCTCTGTACCTCAGAACAAAGCTGATAAATTGCAGTCCATCTGCATCCAGTCGCCCCATCACCTTTGGGTCACCTGGCATGACCCTGAACACAATGCTGTCCTCACCTTTGTACTTTTTTGTCAGATCCATCAGCTCGATCTTATAAACAGAACCGCAAGCAAAACCACAATCCCATGAGGATTTCTTCACAATCTGGGGAAGATCATACAAGAAACACAAAGATGCACAGAGGAACACTGCAGAGTATAACAGTGGAAGATTGTCTATCATATCATCCTCCATATCATGTCCAGGGTAAGAAATGACAGCTATTATGGCATTAATGTCTATAGGGTAATTGTCTGTGTTGCAGTGGTCATATCTGACAGGTGTGATTAGAGCACTCTTGGGAGTCTGCAGTTTTTTATGTGTGTGTGCAGTGGGAAGCTCATGGTCTGTTTACCTTCACAGAAGAGATGAGATCATATTTTGAACTGTGTCCAGTAAGAGCTCCTGATGAAAGCATGGTCCCGCTTCAGTGGTTTCATACGCTGACGTGAGACGGGAGACGAGCTGCAGCCTGCAGCCTGCAGTTTTAGAACAGTGAGATTTGTGGATGTGTCATGACAGAAGGAGGTTATCAGAGGTCATTCATCAGAAATGAGCAGGAAATGGTGCTCTTACTCATCTGCCACTGGTACGATGATTCTGGATGATTCTGGGACTCTGGCTGTGGTCAGAGAAGGGAATAAAATCGGCCACTACGCTCAACATGCTGTGAGGAAACAGCTCCTGATGGGTGGGGACTCCTTTCTCGAGCTTCTTCTCAAAGACTCCTATATTCAGATATATCTGAGTAACAAAAACACACGTGAAGAGTCTGATAATGAACTATCAACTAGTTCATGACGTTACAAGGTAAAGGTCTAAATTTATGTATGGTTTTTCATTTGTAGCTTGGAATTTTTTTACAGTGGTGCACTAATAGAGTCTAATCTGGATACTCAACATCTCTGAAAGGTTTTTATTATGTGCTTGAAACTGCTAACAGTAACTGTAATATTTAGACTGTTAGCACATTAATTTAATCTCCTATAAGGCATCACTGTGTATTTGTGCTACAAGTGCTTTGTTCTCACCTTTTCAACAGTGTCAATAAGCTCCTGTCTGCCCAGCGTGAGGTTCTGGACGGGCTGCACTGCACATTTTAAACACTTAAAATGGTGCATGTCATCCCCAATTAAAATATTCACCAACCATTTATGCTACAGACATGAAAGTAAATGTACAATAATATTTACAAATATTCAGATTTGACCATGACAGGCAGCTGACCCAGGACACTGCTTGATAATTCCTTTAAAAAATCAATTTCCAGACCAGATGAATGTATGAATGTATTTTAATGTGCTAAATAATTACACACTTTTTACAGTAACATTGTACATGTACAATAGCTACATATAATAATAATAATATTAATAGCTACATGAGATTGTTTGCATGGTAAGATGTCTTCTGTGCCTCCAGCTGAGGTCATTGCTGCTGTATCTGTGTCTGTCGGTGCTGCTGCAGTGGGAATCCTCATCTACAAAACATTCTTTAACAAATTCAAATGTGTGAAACCAAAGGTGAACCTTGACCTGCAGAAATACAACCCCAAAGTGGTGCACGCGTTTGACATTGAGGACCTGGGAGACAAAGCTGTTTACTCTAGATGCTGGAGATCCAAAAAGGTGAGAGAGTTTTATGAAACACTTGTGCTGACATTAAACAAAAAACATTTACAGTGATTTAAAATGTGTTTTGCAATGCAGTAATTATTGATTTGATGTACAACCAGCCACTGTTTGACCTTGAACCATCAAAACTCAGACAAGCAAGCTTTGCTTTCATTTTCATCCAGAGCAAGTTTAAAGTGCAGGGACATGGAGGTGGAATAGTAGAAATGTGTGAATAAAAGACAGCTGAATTCTGCAGAAGTTTGTATGTGTTAGAAGAACCCTTCACCTCTGGCTGTTGCTCAGATGCTGTATAAGCTCTGGAGGTTCAGTCTGCATGTTGTCATCTTTTGCTTAAGGGTTCTCAGTTCTGGGGCCTTTTCTCTTCTTGTTGAGCCAGTAACCTGAGCTGTCAATACCATGTGACTAATCATGCTGGAGTCACTATGAAAAATGACATCCTGACAAATATATAAACAAATCTATTGGCTCAGAGCATCACGTGCAGGGACTTGAGCTGTGATGTCACTCTTATAAAGAGATTGTTTCTCTGCTCTCTTACAGTTTTCATACTGTGACGTCACACGTGAAACACAATCAGGAAACAGGAGACAACGTTGGTCCTCTGATCATAAAACGCAAGGAGGCCTGAGACGTGTGCTGAACATTATTACTGCTCACAGTCTTTTCTCAGTGGTAGAGATCAGTGTGTCTTTACATGTGTTTAGGGTTGGGGATTGTCTGATTATGTTACGGTAATTGTAATATGGTAATTGTCTGATTATGTTACAGTGTTTTTGATCAGAATGTAGGATTGACTGATGGAAGTATATTTCAGTCTGCAGTCTCTGGATTGGGTATGTGGGTTTAGTTAATGAAGACATGTCATTATTTCTGCTCTTCATCTCCATTAACTTCATGTGCTGAACATGATGTTAAACACTGGTATCTAGAGCAACGACATACTGCTGCTTACAGAAGATAGCAGTGAGTGGACAGCAGCAGGGTGCATTTCATGAATTATTATTAATGCTGAAAACCAAACGGCCTGTGACCTTAACAAAGCACGTACTATTTAAAGATTTAAGTGCTTTTTTATTTGCATTCTCTGAATCTAGCAGGTATCAATCTGGTGTGGAATGTGAGATTTATTTACTCTTATATTTTGCCTCTATCATTTAGAAAGCTGTGCTTGTGACAGTCGCTTTATATTTGTTTGTGTGAGGAGATGTGTATTCCTACAGAAGGACAGAAATCAGGTCTGATCTTGAATAAACAATGGCCAGCAGGTTTTGTGACCAGCTGCTGCGCACCGACACGACCTGTTCAGTGTGACGTCACAGTTGCGTAACATAAGCGTGATTTTTCATTAAACACAAATTAAAGTTGAAGAAGAGATGAAGAGATGCCGGTGAAGAGATGAAGAAGAGATAAAGAGATGCCGGTGAAGAGATGAAGAAGAGATAAAGAGATGCCAGTGAAGAGATGAAGAAGAGATAAAGAGATGCCAATGAAGAGATGAAGAAGAGATGCCGGTGAAGAGATGAAGAAGAGATAAAGAGATGCCGGTGAAGAGATGAAGAGATGCCGGTGAAGAGATGAAGAAGAGATAAAGAGATGCCGGTGAAGAGATGAAGAAGAGATGAAGAAGAGATAAAGAGATGCCAATGAAGAGATGAAGAATAGTAGCGGTGAAAGATGAAGAGTGCGGTGAAGAGATGAAGAAGAGATAAAGAGATGCCGGTGAAGAGATGAAGAAGAGATAAAGAGATGCCAGTGAAGAGATGAAGAAGAGATAAAGAGATGCCAATGAAGAGATGAAGAAGAGATGCCGGTGAAGAGATGAAGAAGAGATAAAGAGATGCCGGTGAAGAGATGAAGAGATGCCGGTGAAGAGATGAAGAAGAGATAAAGAGATGCCGGTGAAGAGATAAAGAAGAGATGAAGAAGAGATAAAGAGATGCCAATGAAGAGATGAAGAAGAGATGCCGGTGAAGAGATGAAGAAGAGATAAAGAGATGCCGGTGAAGAGATGAAGAGATGCCGGTGAAGAGATGAAGAAGAGATAAAGAGATGCCGGTGAAGAGATGAAGAAGAGATAAAGAGATGCCGGTGAAGAGATGAAGAGATGCCGGTGAAGAGATGAAGAAGAGATAAAGAGATGCCGGTGAAGAGATGCCGGTGAAGAGATGAAGAAGAGATAAAGAGATGCCGGTGAAGAGATGAAGAGATGCCGGTGAAGAGATGCCGCCTGCATGAACACGTTTAAACGCTGAGCGCTGTAAAGACGCTGAAGAAGATCTAAGCAACAAAATGCAAACGCGTCGAGACGCGTGTTGAAAAGGTGAACTGACGCCAGTAGAGAAAACTGATTGAAAACGCATGAACGAGATGTTTAAGTTTCTCGTATAAAATAATAAACATTTACTCTAAACGCGACTCACAATCAGAAGCTTAACCTCGAAACGTGGATAGTTACAGTGAGCGCGTCTTCGCTGCGTCGCGTCGCGTCGTGTGCACGCGCACAGCGAATTGATTCGGTGGGCTGACGTGACGTCAGAGTCTGATTCCGAACCCCTGAGCGCGCGTCGCGCGCCGGAATGTGTTGTCCGGGTACTTACACAGCGAGTGACAGACGAGAGAAACATGCCGGTGTGATGCAGCAGATCTGAGCGACAGGAAACATGCTGCTGTGTGACAGCCGACATCATTAACCGCGCGGCAATAATGGACGCGTCGTCGTTAAAACCGGAGAAAAGCAACGAAGAGTCGCGCGGGGACGGATGCGTGCCGTTCTCCAAACAAGTGGCCGGACACAAACTCAACAACAGCGGTCAGTGTGGACGCGTGATGTGATCTCTGATTCTGATCATGTCCTGCTAGTCCGAATCAAACGAATGACAAATCCACATTTCCGACGTATGTAGTGGATATTCAGAAGTGATCATATCAGAGACAAAACAACGGGAACTCCTGACAGAATTCAGTCTGTTAAATGAGCGAGTTGGAAACTGAAGGAATTGTGGGGTTATCATTGGTTTGGGATGGACACGTATAGAAAGTCTGTACAGGATTCCTATTAGAATTCCCTTCATAATCAGTTTTACAGGATAAAAGAAGAATTATTTAGGAATAAGAGGACATTGTACTGCAGGACTTTGTAGTGCTCTATAGAGTACTGAACAGGGGTCATGTCTTGTGGCCAGTAAATCTTACTGTAGGCAGGAGCTGTAAATCCTAAAAGCTTTTCTTTAAATGATTTAAGTCCTGCTGGGGCATTTTGTCCTTTGGTTTATCATGTTGGTAACTTTGTGCTATAAAACACATCGTTTTGTGTTCTTTTGAAACACTGAGAAAATCCACTGTAGGATTTTCATCTTTTAGGACCTGGTCTGTACATTTTGATAGAGATTTCAGTGGGAATCCTTTACACATACATTAGGGTGTGTTGTTGGTGGTGATTCAGTTTAGGATGTCTCCAGCTGAAGATTTTGCACAGGCTGTGGTGGGATGTTGTCATAGTGATGTAGATGGAGAAGGATTACTGAATCCCAGCAGTCAGATGACATCATTTCCTCTGCTGGAGTGTTGTGTGTCGGGTTCATGGGATTTCCTGGCACTGAGGCACTGAGAGCTGTTATCTGATAGACTGGTGGACTGCCAGAGTTAGCAGTCAGCAGTTTATTTTTATTTATGAATGAAATAAAATGGCACTTTCAACAGTTGGCATGTGTTTCCTGTATTGTATTTCTGCTTAAAATGATTTATGTAACTTCACTAGTGGCCATTTATATAGTGAAGAAGTTACATTAGTTGTTAAGCTGATGATCAACATAATGAGAGTTCACAGGTCTTTAGACTTTGCTTCATTGTACCTGCACAGGTGTCCTGCAGCATCCTGATGGCACGATACTCAAACAGCTACAACCTCCTCCAAGAGGTCCACGAGAGGAGCTCTTCTACACACAGGTAACCGACAGACAAACCTCACCGCAGTTACCCAAATCACTTATTCAAATGAGTTTGAAACAGTGGTCCAGAACTGATCTGGATCCAGAAGTAAGGCACATTTCACTGTTCTGCAGGTATATGCTGAAGACTGCACAGATACAAGGCTGCTGGACCTGCAGAAGTATCTTCCAAAGTTCTATGGCACATGGAGCCCACGAGAGTACTCACACGGTGAGATGAAGCAGTGACCAGCAGGGCTGGTACACTTGCTTCACAATGTTTTTGAAGAACAATTTGTGGCTGTAAAAAGGTAAAAAAAAGACTATAAAAAGGTAAAAAGACATGGTTATTTTAAGAACCTTTGACTGAGCGGTTCTTTAAGGAACCAAATTGTTCTTCTATGGCATCGCTGTGAAGAACCATTTAAGAACCTATTTAAAAGTGTAGATCCATCACTGAAGTTCAGAACACTCCATTAAATGAAATGAAATCTGTGCAGAACCAATTATACTGTCATTATTATTTATTTGTTTGACTGAAACAGGATATTCAGTAAGTAAATGTCGAGCAGGACATGATTTTATCCATATTTAAAAAGTAAATTCTTAGTGCACTTTTGTATATTTTAAATTGTCTATTTTAATTCCTTACATTTAGATTTTGTTATTTTGCAACATGGTTTTACCCAGTTTGCCTTATAAATGAGAAACATCATAGCAGTTTTTATACAAGAGCCAGTAAAACTCACAGAACCACAATGTACAGAACAGAGCTGCACAATATTGAAGAAAATGTTGATAAATAATGTGATATACAGTATGTGATATAATATACTTGTTTAATATATTTAAACACTGAAAATTAAATAACCAACATACACGTTTCACATTCTGTCTGGGAAGGCAAACATCACTACAGCGTTCTACAACTGCTGTTGAATCTACCTGAAACTGACTGTACACAACTGTCTGAATCACTCAACACAACACAACAGTGATATGTTTGTGACATTTTAATCACTTTAATATACTGTGCAGCCGAATTAAAGGGGAGAACAACGTGTTTCACGTTGACCTGGTTAACCTATTAAACTAAACTGATCTGTTGAGTCAGTCCTCGCAGAACTCAACAATTGTGGCCATTATAATTTGACTTTCCCTGAATGTCAGTTCACACTAATGTTATCTCTGTTTGGCAAGTTCAGAAGGTTAGAGGTTAGTTAATAATTGATCAGTAGTGATGGTGTTTGGTTTGAGATGTCTTCCTGCAGTGACATGCTCTTTATAAATCTCTCTCCGGTTATCATGTTTCTGGCATCACTGTGGGTGTTGCAATGTGTCCAAAGTACATGTGCATGAGGAGTGTGATGTTTGTTTAGTCTCTATATGTGTGTACAATAGAGGAGTGTTCACTTTATCAGTATTGGACTTTAAACCTCTGTTCTCTCTGCTCATCTTCTCCTGCTTCTGTTTTCCCGTCTCAGCAAACACACACAGTACAGAGCTGTTTGAAATGGTGCAGTCAGCTGACAGAGCCACAGAAGAACTCGTCAGAAATGATTCAAACAGCTTTATTGCTGATAGAGGAGGTTTATCAGTTCACACAGTTTCTTAATCACTGACTCATCTGTCACTCTGAATGATTCAAAGCTCAGTTTGATTCTAAAATGAAGTAATGACCTCAGAGCTGTTAATAATGACTTCAGGATCAATGAGTTTTATGCTTTATAGACTTTATAGACTCAGTCTATAGATACTCCTGACCACAGATGCAGTGTGAGCTTATTGGGGTATAACGGCAGGGGGGGACATTGTGTCATTGTATAATTTGGCCTCAAGGTGGCAGTCTAGTCTTAATTAGGAGATTATTTATCTTAGAATGATTTGATTTTGATTTTTCAGGACTGAGAAATCCATGAAAATTTATAGTGAAGAAAGAATCTTTTCTTTAAAATTAGTGTAGCTGAACAGAGGAGCAGAGACTGTGTGTGTCTGAGATCTTGTGTCTTCATATCTTATATTTCTCAGAGCTGTATCTGAAGCTGGAGGATGTGACACGGGGGTTTGTACGGCCCTGCATCATGGATGTGAAGATCGGGAGGCAGAGTTATGACCCGTTTGCATCACAAGAGAAACAAGAACAGCAGATCAGGAAGTATCCGCTGATGAAGGAGATTGGCTTCCTGTTACTGGGGATGAGGGTGAGTGTCTGTGTGTGTCTGTCTTTTTTGTGTGTGTTGAAGTCTAAAGTTAAGTGAAAGTCATGTTTTTGCTAAGGTATCTCACACCGGTGAGTAGTGAACAAACACATTGCAAGTCGTGAACACACACACACCCGGAGCAGTGGGAAGCTATCACTGCAGCACCCAGGGAGCAACCGGCCAAGTCTTGAGACATAAGTCACTTATGTCTCACTTATGTTAACATTTTTCTCAGCTGTTTTCTCCTTTGGACGAATGAGACAATTGTTGACAAAGTGAAGGTATGGAGCTTTGACTTTGGTAACTCTGAGCACAGTTTGAGACAATGTTGAGATTGTTTCCAGCTGCTGTCACTGTCTCTCTCTGTCTCTTTCTGTCCTTTTTTTCCATGCTATTTCTGTTTGTTTAATTTGTTTTGTAGTATGGCTGATGATCTATTCAGTGCATTTTGCTCATCCCAGTTTTAGGACTGTTTGCAAAACTTAGTCAGCTGTCTTTGTAGACAGCAGGTGTCACACACTTTTGGTACAGAGTCTGTTCTTAAAGGTACAGGAACCTCATTTTGGCCATGTTCTAGAGAAGCATCATGTGTCCTCTGTGGATAAGGCAATCCCACAATGCATTTCAACAAGTTACCGCCCGTGTAGAATGTTACAGATCAGTCACTAGATTAGATTAGTCTAAGAGGTCAGCAAGGCAGCTTATTAGATTTTAAAACAGAGCTCGTGTTTGTGTTTCTGTTCATACTGACAGATCTTCTGTCTCATCTTCTCACCTCAGGTGTACCAGATCAGCTCAAAGAGTTTCATCACCTATGATCAGTTCTATGGGCGCAGTCTGGGAAAGGACACTGTTCAAAATGGTGTGACTTATGATTAACTTCTTCACTGTTTCCGTGGTCATGAAACTTGTAAAAGCCATGGAAATTTTATTATCCAATTTATTTCAATCTCTTACAACACGTGCATAGGTCATAGACATTTATATACTTTAGTAAATGTAATGCTTTACATAATATAAAGCATTACTAAAATATAACTAAAATATTTTTTACATTTTATTTAATTTTTACTCATTCAACTTTTTTACTCATAAATACTCAAGTATTTATAATGGGCAAAATGACAGAATTATTTATTTAGTTGATTGGCTAACTGGCTACAAATTGCTGTTTTTGAGTTAAAAGTCATGGAGATAAAAAGGAAGTTCATCGGTCACAAAGATTTGGGCTAATAATACTGCAAACTGAAAAGGTGGTTTACATTTATTATATAATCACAAAAATGAACTTGATTTTCATTGTAGAATTTGGTTTCCACAGGCGTGGCTCGATTCTTCCATAACGGTGAAGAGATACGGAGGGATGCAGTTTCCCAGATCATCTCTAAAATCAGAAGCATTCTCCACTGGTTTGAGAGCCAGACTCAGCTGCACTTCTTCTGCAGTTCCCTGTTGCTGGTCTATGAAGGTTCTCCTCACAGAGTCAGTGGAGGTGCTGAGACTGGAGGAGAACCGAATGGGAACTGTTCTTATCTTCTCCATGACATCTGGAGTGAGATGAACATCCGAAGAGTGTGTGAAGGACATGTAGAAGCAGATGAGGAACTGAAGTATCAGAAGGAGTTTGGACTGGAACCAGCAGTGGTGAAAATGATCGATTTCGCTCATGTGTTTCCTAGCGACAGTCCCGATGAGAGCTACATGTACGGACTGAGGAACCTTCTCGCAAATTTAGAGCAGATTCTGAAGGACTGAGAAGATGTCCTGAGAGACTCCAGCTCTTTCTCTCACTGCTCTGATGTTCTTTGTGATCAGCTCTGCCTTGATTATCCTCATGCAAAACCATGAACATTACATCTGTTGTTTTAATTTGCTCTTTAGTCCAGTGTTTAGTCCAGTGCAAGATCTCTCTCTCACCTGCTCTCTCTCTCCCTCTCTCTCCCTTTCTCATACACAGGGCAGCATTGATGTTGTCCTGGTTTGATCAGGAGAGTCAATATTCTGTCATAATTTACTCACCCACCTATTGTTTACAACAGGACCAAAAACACCATTAAAGTGCAACAGATCTGGTCCATAAATCATGCTATAAGTCATAACTCATGCTATGAATCTATGATAAACTTTTTGTTGTTTATGGAGCTACAGTAATGATTTTTTAATGTAATAATGTTTATGATCTATACTATGCAACGAATTTCACTTGTTGATAAATAACTTTTTAATTTTAAGATTAAGATAAGTTAAGAGCATTCACTTAATAAGATAAGTTGTTCACAGAATGAATGACAGCATACAAATTTAGAATGAGATTATAAAAAATGTAAATGTTTTATGCTTTAAAGCAGCGTAATCAGAATCCACTTACTGTGTAAGTACTGAACTGCTGATGCAAGCATGATGTCTTCATGCTAAAACGTTTATGACAACCATTTCTCAATGTCAAAGAATATCCACTGTAACTACAGTTAAAAGAATGTTTCCGAGTCTGTTTTAAAGCACATTAAGGTCTGTTAACAGAACATTTTCCATGTACCAATGAAGATTTATGATTCTTTATACAAGCTGATTAATGTTGGCACTGAATGTGCAAAATTCATAGATTTCATGTTGCTTTATTTTGAAATCTGAAGATTAAATGAAATACAATCTTTCTAACAATATATTTTTCACTTGTCTCCAGTCTCAGAACTCAAGCAAATATTTTAAGACACATTTTACGATAGCTCGGTTATGCTTGTTCCATTTACAGCTTTAAAAATGGGACAGGCGCTGCTTATCTGTGCAAAAAACTCATTTGTCCATAATGAGTGTCCGGCCAGAGTGGCAGAACACCACATTTACACATTTCAGTACTCCGGCTGGAAGTCTTTGCATTAATCAGAAACATTAAGTCTATAATGACAGTTTTATAACTGAATGCAGATGAAGCAGAGAAACTGATAGTGAATGTGTGATGTAAAATGCTCGGTTGTTTATATATTTATTATTTTTTATTTGCAACTGATTTGCAAAATGATTTTTAAAGTATGCCAAGACAGTGTTTGAGTGGCTTAATGAATGCCGTATTAAAAACGTAAAGTAACAAATAAATGAGTAAAAGAAATCAAGTACGTGATTTGTTGTGGACGAACGCAGTTATTGGTCTGATCTCCTGCAGCGCATCCATTATTGGACATATTTTTCTTTTTGATAAGTTCTTTTCAAAGCAAACCTAAAGTGTGTGCAGTCGTATGTGTACTAATAAATCACACACGTCGTTTTCATATTAATACATGTTCATCTTTCTGGCAGTGTGACGTCAGCGCGGAGGCGCATGTGTTCCAGCGCAGGCGCAGTGACGGCGTCACGTGATTGATTCACATTCAGGCGTTATTAATGAGAACGGGAAGTGAAGTACGAAGCGGAGCGCACCGGAGTGTGAACGGGTTCCGGTGATGACGTTGAGCTCAGTTCTGCGAGTGTTAAAGAGGCGCCGTTTTCCTGCTCTGGTGGTTGTGTCTCTTGATCAGGTTGGAAGAGTTTGTCTGATCTGGACTGTGAAGTTGTGACACAATGTGAATGTTCTGGTTGTTACTGTTGAAACAGCAGCTCGGGTTTAATACAGATAAACTAGATCAACTAGTTGCGTCTCTGGCATGATTTGTTAGCTGGTTGCAGGTGGGAAATGACTGGAAATACAATATTACTCCCAATGTTAAACTTATGAATATCATAAAGAGAGTTCAGTTAACATGCTTGTAACGTTCTCTATTGGAAGAGCGACATTGAATTAATAATACGCTAATAAAGCAGAATTTATTAAATGTCTAAATGTAGTTTTTATGTTATCATGATCAGTCCTGATTCCACTGGTGTCAGATGGGAGAAATCTCTCTAAACAGAACTGGAATATCTGGCTGTTTCTTCAGCTTTCCATGTCCTGACAGATGTTTAGTAGTAGCTTTTGGATATAAGAGGTTTCATACTGTCTGTGGTGAAGTGCACTCACATCTTCATTCTGATCCCACACAGAACTCATATAACAGACTGTGATGTATGATGTATTGAGCTGTGATGCACTCTCTCCTCACACACGCTCCACCAGCTGTTATCATGTGGCTTTATTCTGATATTTAGAGATGAACTGATATGAATATGTCTTTATTACGCCTCACGTCTTTGTAAAACGTTCTGTAGTTGTTGTGGAATTGTTCTTCATTCACCTTTTCTCTTGTTAGTTTTCCTTCAGTTTCATTTTCTGTTCTCATGTTTTCTGTCTCTCAAAATTAATACAATGTATAGTTAAACTACTGTGTTCCTGTAGCTTAACTTGTAGAGCATTGTGCTTGCAGCCCAAAGATCGTGGGTTCAATTCCCAGGGTTCACACTTACTGACAAATTGTATATGAACTGAATAAGTTGTAAGTCGCTTTGGATAAAAGTGTCTGCCAAATGTGTAAATGTACTTCTAGAATCCCACTGTTGTGTTCTATTAAAAGATTTTCTTGTCTGGCACTGATTGGCTGGATTATTGAGTCTGTTTTTCTTTAATTTATTTGTTCAGTGAATGTCAGCGTTAATGAAATTGCAAGAGAACAAAAGAGAGTGAGGCAGTGAAATAAAAAAGACTTATCAAAAGACTTGATTTGTAGGAAATAACACAACCAATGTCTGAATTCAGCAGAAATAACAGTTGTCAGAAGTGTGTTCACACTGGGTTCTTATTGGCCTGTTTTGAGAAGTTATTGAAGACTTCTCTATTACATGCTGATGAATGTGAGGTAAGAATGAAGAAATGCTTGTAACTTCTACAGCTTTCTCTCAGGATCTGATGAGAAAAATCTGCTCCTGTCTCTCTTCATTTTCATATCACACTTTACAAACATATGCCTGTCTTCTGTTACAATCCAGTTCTGCACTGAGGAGATTTAAATATGAAGGGTTCTGTACTGAACAGAATGGAGGAGATCAGATCTTCCTCCCACACTCACTGTCAACCAGAAGCTTCTAAACTAAGTGCAGAGACTCATTTATATCAACTTTTGGATAAAACATCTCTGTTCTCCTCATTGCGTTCTTATTGCTGTTCCTCATGCCACATGGAGATTTTGCAGTGTTCACAGATGGAATGAATGGTGTGTGAAATCTACAGGCTTTTGCTTTGTCTGACATCTCTCTGTTCTCAGACAGGGTTAATAATGAATGAACCTGTTCATCTTCATTTAGATCAGGCGGTGAGCTGCGCCGAGCCCTCTGACTGTGTGTTCTCTGAAGATATTCCTGTTTGTTAGTGCTGTAGTCTCTGATTACTTCTGCCCTTTTGTTACAAGTTTTTTTACCTGCTAATAATAAGCAGAACAATTCGAATCGCATGCGCTTTTCTGGCTGTGTGAGGTGTTCACTGTAAATTACAATTTTAATCTCAATGGCCAATTACACACTGTGAAATCAGTGACAACAACTCCAGTTCTTTAATTATTTGTTCATTTGTGTGTGTGTGTGTGTGTGTGTGTGTGTGTGTGTGTGTGTGTGTGTGTGTGTGTGTGTGTGGTTGTCATGTTGTTAACTATAAATAACGTTGTTGTTAACATGTTTTATGCATCTTGCAACTACGAACAAGAAATAATGATGCTAACCTGCTTGGTGTTAGCTATTTATGTTTAGAATAAACTAATGTTAGGAATCATGGACAAATTGTTGTCTAATAATTGTAAGAAAACCAACCCAGAAAACAGAAATATTGTGTTTTATGTGTAATATTTAGTTTTGTTGCACTTCTAATTGTATCACTGCCTTTAGAATTTGTTTCTTTGTTCATATTTCATTAAATATTCACTATTTAAATTTGGTTGTAGAATTAAAATTATATGTGTACACAACTGGATAAAGCACTCAGATAAGAAGTCACAACCGTATTGAGCTGCAGTGTGTACATGGCCAATCTGATTTTCATTCAGAATCAAATTCTACCAGATGAAGACACAT
This sequence comes from Chromobotia macracanthus, assembly GCA_036877525.1. NCBI lineage: Eukaryota > Metazoa > Chordata > Actinopteri > Cypriniformes > Botiidae > Chromobotia > Chromobotia macracanthus. The sequence goes on along the minus strand of JAZGTH010000073.1, from coordinate 1,968,002 downwards.
GGTTCAGTATTCAAAGACTGTACCAGACATTGGTGGTTTATGAATGTCTGTGTTGCTTTGTGTGGTCCAGGGTTCAACAGAGTGGCACACTAAAGGGTTATAGATGCTCTCAGTGTTCCTCTGTTCTCCTGCTAACTGTATTCTTTCTTCTTTCATGCTATGTTTTCTTTCCAGCTAGTAAGAGACTCCTGGTGTCTTCATTGATGTTGTTTTCTGGTTATGTGCTTTATCAGTAATGCTGTGAGGTAAGATCAGCTCTTCAGGCAGTCTCAGAGGGAAACTAAAGCCCTTTATTTCCTCCTGGTTTCTCTCTTCTGTGCTCTCTGTCTTGCATCATGTGTTGTTATTTATCATGTGTTCTGTGTGGAGCTGCTTCATGCTGTGGAGTAGCTGATCAGCTGTTGGCTGCTTAAATTTCCCTCTTGTGAGCAGATCCCTGAATTCAGTGGAATTAATCACTGCCACGCTGTCAGGCAGAGGGAAGTCGTGTGGGGGCCAGGACACAGGGAATGTGAGAGCTGGGGAGGAGATGATGCTGCACTAGAGAAGAGAATGAGTGAAGGTGAGAACTGCTAAATCCATGAGTGTGTAGCTGAAGGTATAGATGACACTCAGAGATCATATGGAATGAGCAAAAATAGAGACACGATTCTGGGACCAGAATATAGAAATAAAAAAATATATTGTGTCTTTAGGTAAATTAAACTAAAGAATGGGCCATTAAATCAGTAAACAATCAGTATAAATTCACTTGTAGTTTAGTAGCAGTAAAAATGGAAAACATAGTTGTAAACTTATTGTGTACTCAGTTTATTACTGTTACACTTCAGGTATACTTAAAAGTGTACTTACATAAACTAAAAGGTGGGCCAATTTAGGCCCAGGTAGTGTTGAAATAGTACACTTACAAATGCACTACTAATACGTTAACATTAGAATACGTCCTACATAGAGTATACTTGAAACTGTACTTATATACTTAATAGAATAAAAAATGGAAGTGCACTTATTTTTTTTATAATTTCAGTCTATTAATTGTCTTTATAAAGTTTTTTTATACATATACTGACCTTCTGTGCTTCACTGTTTTTCCAGCAGTTTCTCATCTGTCCATCAAACAAGATGTGAATCTTCACTACACTGTAGCTTTATGATGATACATTTACTTACAGGTGTCACATCTGATGATGTAAGTATGAATGCACTCTGTTCCAGTGTCCTGTGTGGTGCTGTCAGAGATCATCTTATCAATGCATACTGATGCTGGTAGTGTTAAGATCACACACTTCACAATTGTTCACATGTTTGATTTCTTACTGTACAGCAGCCCAGACATATTTACAGTACCTTATTTGACTGCAAAGATGTTTAAAAAAGTTATGGTTTGTTTCCCAGTATCTTCCCTTATTGTTTACTGCTGCATTTGATTCCTGAATGTTTGTATGTGTTTCTGTAACCTCATGCAGAGGGACAGATGTGAAGTGATTGACTCCTAACTGCACAGTTCCATATTCACCAGCAGGGGGAGACACACTTTACCTATCCACTCTTCTCAAAGTTGGTGAGTGTTACTAAAGTTTACAGAAGCACATCATACTGAAAACTGTATCTACCTGCAAGAATGTTTAGAAAACAGAAAATGCACTGACAGATGTTTGAAGGTTGTCTTTACTTTGTGAATTGATTTGATTGTGGGGGGTTTTGCATGCATGGTATATTTTGTTGACTTAAAGTATTGCATTTGCAAAAATGTGCAGTGTACAACAGGGAAAACGCATACATGAGAGAGTAATGGCCTGGGCCAGTGATGTGGGGCCTGCAGACTGCCAGGGCAAGGCAATGCTAGTGAAACTGTGAATACTAGACAAACAGATATAGAATGTGTGCAAAGATTCTACAGGAAGATACAGCAGACCTGCATTAATTTGAGATCAGACACTTGTCAGATCACAGGATGTCATCTCGTAATTACACCAACTATCATATGGCATTTACGTGGCATGCTTTGAAGTATTGGTTAGAAACAAATGGTTTTGTTAAAGTTTGAAAGCTTTGTGAAGTTGAACTCATCACTATTCAGTAAGATTTCATTTTCAACATAGCTACTCTCTTTCTCACACACATTGCTTTTGTTGGATAAAAACATTACAATAAAGCATTTTCTATATGACTAACATGTCTGCACACATGCAGAGCTCACATGTGATAATAGGTTTTCCAGGAAGCCTGTGTTAGCAGCCAGTGCTGTGTGTGAGGTTTGTGCTCAAGTGCTGTAACACAGGGCAGAAGTTATCTCTGTGCTATTAGATGAACCTTGATTGAATGTTTCAGAGCTGCTATTACACAGATGACATAATTATAATATAATTAACTCCTGACTGTCTGCGTGCTGCAGAGCGGGAGGTTTTGAGTGGTTTTATCTGTGGGTTAAGCCTGTGACAGACAGACTGAACTGCAGTGTGTGAGGTGGTTGAGGGCAATTGTGTGGTTTTCTCACAGGAGAATGAAGCGACTGTTTGAGCGTCATACAGAAAGCATGTGGCCCAGAGACAGACTGTCAGTCTGATTCTCTCCTGTTCTGTTTTCATGTTCTTTCTCGTTTTAGTTGGCAGGGTCAGAGACCTGCATGCTATGAATATGTAGTAAATCTGTACCAGTTATGAACAATTAATATGATCTCCAAACATTTTCCTGTATTATCTTAAACACAATATTGTGATTGTGCAGTGCTGGTTTTGAAGGGTAATATCATAACACTTGATATTCACAAGTGTGTGATTTGTGTTCCAGTAGTGTAATGTGTCGGTTCAGACACTTCCTGAATGGCCTTATGGGATAACAAAGTTATTCAGTTACATACGTCAGAGTCTTTCTGCATTAGTTTCCTGACTCTTAACCTAACTTGATATTAGAAGTTTGTAACAGACAATGTTTGTTTTCAGATGCTGTATTTATTTGCTGCTGCTTCACAGTTTATTTGGCTTCATCTGCAGATGTGCTGGCGGCTGTTGGATTTACTGCCCCCTGCTGGTCAACAGCCTCAACACGCCCCTCAGTGAGGCTGTGCAGATGACTTCACACAGCCTTGTCAACTTCACGTCTGATTTTAGACGCATCAGGTTTGTCTTCACAAGAAACTGTGTATAATGTAAATGTCTGCTCGTCAAACGCTGCTTTAAACACTGTTTTTAAAGACTTCGTGCGTTTGTTTTGACATTTGTGTACCTCTAATGTTCTCTGTTTATTTTTGGGCCCTGTTTGATGTTTTTATTTTTTAAGGCAATTTTAAAAACCATTTTTGGCAGCCCTAAGTATATATTGTTGGTTTTGGGCACTTATAATTTCTGTCTTGTACGTGGTTATTTTTGAGATGTACTAGTGCCCAAATTACATTTAAACGGACAGACAATCTCACTCGCAGACACGCAGAATAATGGCGGATCTATTCGTGGTGACATCCCACCCGAAGTGGCGCATTATTTCTGACGCGCTGCGGGCGTTTAATCCAGCGCGTAATTGTGGCTGCTGCGCGTTCTCGTGTGTGTTTCCAGTCCAGCGCGCGTAATTGTGGCTGCTGCGCGTTCTCGTGTGTATTTCCAGTCCAGCGCGCGTAATTGTGGCTGCTGCGCGTTCTCGTGTGTATTTCCAGTCCAGCGCGCGTAATTGTGGCTGCTGCGCGTTCTCGTGTGTGTTTGTGCACGCTTTTCTGTCCTGCTCTGATGCTCTTTTTCATCTTTGTCTCAGACTTCATCTGCATTGAAATTAAACACTGAGCTTGTTTTTCTCAGACTCGGTCCCGCTGTAAGCAGCATCTGTTGAACTCCGTAACCTCTAATGAACCAATATGTTTATGATGTCATTTAGGATTTATTACTGTAACACACTAATAAAATATAGTGACCAAAACATTTAAGAATTGACCCTTTTATTCTTTATAATTTAATTATTAATCTAATGATTATTCTTTAAAGTTGAAATAATTTTTATACAGAATTCTGTAATTTTATCAAACAGTAAAAATATTGGGAGTGAGATAAACTGATCAAAATCACTCAGCATCTCAGAATCAATCAGATCCATTGCTCCTCCCACCGGAGCCAGTGCAGGAGAATGTCAATAACAAACTAAGAAATATTACACAAAGTGTTAGGAGGAGAATCTACACTCACGACATGGTGGGAAAAAAACATAAATTGATGAGCAATAATGAAACGATATTTGTGAACATTTGCCCCATATCAGGAATGACCAGACTGTCTGTGTATATGTATGGATTTAAAATGTGTGTATGTGGTCCTGGTATTCACTGTTATGGGGACCAGATGTGCCCATGAATATAATAATACAAACCATCTTTGACCTTGTGGGGACACTTGTGGGAAAACGTGTGTGCGTGTGTGTCTGGACGGAGTGTGGCAGTGGCTGGCGTCTGTGGCATGTCCAGGATGATTTGTGTGTAAGTTCTATTTCAGGCCCAGTGTGCGTCTGTCTCTTGTAAAATCAGACGGGATCTGTCGCTCTACACATTCTGTGTGTGAGTTTGCACATTGACTTGTCTTCTCTGATGTGGTGTGATGCCTGTGTGGTCTGAAGAGCAGAGCAGAGAGAAACACTTACAGAGTTACGCATTATTAAAAGACAGTCTAACTTGGAGCAGAACTTCAAAGAAAAGAGTGTCTGAATTTAACGCTACTGTTCGCTCAAAGTTGGTCCGGTAGAGAAAAATATGAGAGAATGATTTCCAGACCTACATTTTCCAAACGGTTAAAATGTTCCAATTTTTTTAGCGTGTGCCAAACAGCAGAGAAAGACCATAGGTGGAGTTGTATAGAGAAGAGAGGCAGACAAACCACAAATCAAACCCAAACACGTTTAAGTCCTTCAGGAGAGAATATGGTTCTCTTTCACTTTACTCATGGGTTTCAGGTACAGGAAAGCCTTATGTGTTCTGTATAAGTTTTCTGAAGCCATACAATTTTGTTTTTGTATGCAACAGCAACAGCTGAAAGTTGTTCACTGAAAATCTTCCTCCATCATAGCTCTCAAACACAAGGCTGTAGTTTGGCTCCAGAAGACTGGATTTGTTTTGGGCCCCCTGCAGCCTGTGGGTCTAGAATCCTTCTCCACATTTACCCCTCATAGCCCTGAGTCTGATCCAAACCTCTTTCAGCCCATCGTCTCTGCCAACAGTCCTTTAAAGTGAACATAGTAATTAACAGTATTTATGACACCCAGAAAGTGAACAAGAACTCCAGTTTATAGATTTGTTTAAACCTCATTATGGTTTGGATGTTTAGTCAGCTTGTCTCTCAGAGCATTTTTTACCTCTGACTCACAATTACTGCTCAGCTTTGATGTTTTTCTGTAAATATGGTCCTTCAGAAATGATGATGATCATGTATGTGTCGGGGGTACAGTGTTTGCACTGTTAACCAGTGTTGGGCAATAATGTATTTTGTGTGGGATACACTTGTTTGTCTCTAAGTGAAGGTTTCATTGCAGTGACAGCCCACACATATATAACTGCTGTTTACACAGTCCTGCACTTGTAACATGACCAGCGTTTGCACCTCTGTTACACGTCATTAATATGATGCTTTGCTTATGAAGTCAAAACAGATAATATAAAATCATGGAAGCTAAATTTGAGAGTTTTTACCTAAGGAAAAAAATGAGACAAAGTTACAGTGTGTGTGTGTGTGAGTGTGTGTGTGAGTGAGTGTGTGAGTGAGTGTGTGAGTGAGTGTGTGTGTGAGTGAGTGTGTGAGTGAGTGTGTGAGTGAGAATGTGTGTGAGTGAGAATGTGTGTGAGTGTGTGTGAGAGAGAGTGTGAGAGAGAGAGTGTGTGTGTGTGTGTGTGAGTGTGTGTGTGTGTGAGAATGTGTGTGAGTGTGCGAGTGTGTGTGTGTGTGTGTGTGAGAGAGAGTGTGTGTGTGTGTGTGAGTGTGTGTGTGTGTGTGTGTGTGTGTGTGAGTGTGTGTGTGTGTGTGTGTGTGTGTGTGTGAGACTGTGTGTGTGTGTGTGAGTGTGTGTGTGTGTGTGAGAGAGTGTGTGTGTGTGAGAGTTAACGCACAGATGAATAATGAAAGCTGTCCACCACCTGCAGTTGTTTACTGATGGTCTAGTTGTTGACGTGTTTAATTAGTCTTAAGTGGATGATAATTATTGTGAACAGTGTAATGTTAAATATGACACATTTAAAACTCACTAAATATAATGTATGTATGTATGTACTAGTTATACGTGTAGCTTTGATTTCTGACCCAACAAGACCAACATGTACAAGCAGATCATGTGGCATATAATACACATACAAAGCCATGAACTGATTTCAGATAAATGACCCGCAGTGGAAATAGTGTACTGTCTCCGTTTGACCACTAGAGGGGGAGCAGGAGCTTCAGTGACGCTTTGACCAAACGTTATTTACTGCCATCATGACACAATTACACTATTGCAATTAATAGCAATGTAATGCGCGCGTGCGTGTGCGCGTGCGTGTGCGCGCGTGCGTGTGCGCGTTGGCTACTGCTTAGTTTGGCTATACTTCTGAGGACCAGTTTTCATCATTCATAAATTGCTTTAATCCTACACACAAACCTGTGGACATGAGTAGATTTAGAGGATGAAAATGTATAAAAATAAAAAGAAAGACATTAAAGAGAGTTTATGAATGTTCTTTCTCTTGAGAAAGAACAAACACACAGTATGTCCTTCATTCTCAGCTTTGGTCATATATTGAAGATCAGTTGTGTTGTTACTGTTCAGACTGTAGTGTGTGATGTACAGGAGGAAGTGTGTGATCATTCATACACAACAAAATGCCTTCATTTGAAACTCATCCCTCAGCATTATTGCTCTCTCTCTTTCTCTCTCTGTTTCTGTGTGTAACTGGGGTTTATGACCCTGTGGGACTCTTCTGTCTGTCTCTCTGTCTGTGTGTGTCCATCTGTCTCTTCCTGCAGTCTGTAGGCTCAGATTCATGTGGATGGTGTCTGGAAAAAGTGCTCATCTGCTCATCCGTGTTATTACTCAGAGGGTCATCGTCATTTACTGGAATTCTTTAGTGATGCTGGAATGCTTTTCCAGGCTCACAATCATCTGAGTATCTTCCATTAGAACATGTAAAGTGACTGTTGTATTTTCACACGCTGTATATTAAAGTGATCATTTAAATAAGTGAAAGCCCATTTGCAAGCCCTTTCACTTTCGGAAACAAACATTTTTTTCAAATGTGGGACGGGAATTCAGTGGCTCTGAGTGTATTAGCTGTGTACAGTCCACTTTTCAACTGACTGTCACTGTCAGACAGATCATTATTTCTCAGCTCTTACTGAATGGAAAACTGTTATTCTGTTTAGTCAACCATGGTAAGTAAGTTCATTATGTGAGTGTTGAAATCATAGTTGTGTTATCAGAGTTTTCCACTGTATGAAACTTTGGAGAAGAAGAAACCGTGTCATTCATTCATTGGATCATTATTAAAGAGTTAATAATTTATGATAGTGATTAGAGCTGTTTTCCATGCTGACACTTTCCACAGGCTTATGAGGAGGAGAAATCTGCTTTTCATTAGTTAAATCTCAGCGCAGTGTGAGGCAGATCTGTGGTGGGTGAAAATTGAGTCCTTTATAGAGTTATAGAGTCGACAGATCCCATTATCACTCACACAGAGAGAGGTTTAGGGGGTCTTCTGTGCTGCTATGAAATAATGCTGTCCACTTTGTTTTACAATTCTGTATTTTTTCATTCTGACTAAACGTGTATTCTGACTAAACTTGTGTATGTATAACTGATTAATCTCACTACAACCAGTTTTGGAGGTCCACACATTTATCCCTTAAAATTGTAGACACCATTGTTCAACACAAGTTTGAAGTTTCCATCACAGCTGAGTCATCCTTCATAAAGTCTGAGAGGAAAGTTCAGTTCAACGTGACTCTCAGCACAGATAAATCAAACCTGCTTCTCCATAGAGTTTCTGAGACAGGAATGCTTGTTGTGGATCTTATCTGGTTGCATATTTTCTTGTATTTTTCAGAAAACAGAGAGAAATACAGTTCTGTGAAGGACCATTGGAAAAAATAAATGTTAGAAAGTATAAAGCTGCTTAACAGAACGTTTAATAAACAATCACATTTGATAATTGTTCACATGTACACGTATCAAGGGACTTTTTTATTTTTTGACAAATATTTTTTGTTGTTGTTTTAAGTATGTGCATTCCCAGTGACTCAAACCCATGATCTAGGTGTTGCACGCACCATGGACTACTAGTTGAGATGGTTTACAACAGTTTGCATTTAGTCTGGGTTTCTCAGTCAAATTGAGATTACATGTTTAAATTTAGCAGGATTTACACGTCCCCTCTTCAGGGGCAGTTAGTGTACTGTATACTGCATTCTTGGGTTCTTTTATTGTCGGGTCTCACTGTATTTTCAGCACCATTTGTGAAGACCAGTCAGAACACCAGTCAGATCTTCTGTAGCTGTCATGGTGGAGCAGCAGCCTAAAGAGAATCTTGCTGAGGAAGTTCTGCATGTTTTCAGCCATGTCTTAATAATAACTAGGTAACTCTATCACACCCTGGAGAACTGAGGTTTGTAAGAATTCTCATTTAAAGGTTTCTGTGTCTGCATGTTTTTTTGTCTCTGCATGTCTCTCTGCAGTGCTGCAAGAGTTGGTTGTGGCCACTCTGTGGTGTCACACAGAATCAGACTGTAATTTCACAGTCTTTGATGTGCAGCGTGTAACCTGTAGACTCCAGTCTGTCTTCCTGCTCTTCTGTCTGTCGTCCTGTCCTTCTTTTTGTCTCTGTCTTTCTGTCCTAATCGAGTTTTGTTGTTTCGTTTAAAGCTCTTGGATTCTTTAGCACAATTTTCTTTCCTGGGTTTGATAAATTTCCTTTTGAAGTGAAAGTTGTGGCTCATTGCTTTAATTTAAATAGCCAAAGAGCATTTTGTTGGATACAATTTTGTATAGGCCTTTGTCCCAGAAACAAAACCTCTAAATTTGTCCTTGCTTGAATTTAAGAGAGTCAATCAAGATCTTAAAGAGATTTTAGTGAAATCTTCTCCTTGTGGTGGGGTCAGGGTGTGTGTTAAACTCTGATACCACAATACGGACAAAAAATAGATACCACACAGTGTTACGAGCACAGTTAATAAGAGCACATTTCTGACCCAAAATTCTCTCTGTCTAACACTGTTCAGCTGACTAGTCTAGCCCACAATCATCATTCAAATCACGCTCTCATCTCACTGACAAAACTCTTCCTGACCTCTGAGCCTCTTCTGAAAAGACACGCTGATGACCTCAGTCCATTTCAAACACGCATAAACATCAGACCGGTAACTTCTGTGGTTCTTGTATCAGAGCAGGATGAGGTCACCTGTTTCCATACAACAAACAAGAGTTTTAGATTATGTCATATGATGTTGGCGTAGCCTCCGTTCCAGCTGAACAGCATTTAGGAAACTCTTTAAGATCTTTAACAATATAGAATCTGTCCACAGCATGTTTGTGTGTGTTTGTTTTTATATGTTAGCCTGTAACACGCCTCATGAATTCCAGACATACTTCACATGTTCCTGTTTTCCTGTGAGTCACCTGCATGTTTCAGAGGCCACGGGAAATGCACACAGGAAATGACAAAGCCAATGGAAAGCTAATGTGAAGAAAGAGTCTGTCTAACTGACACGTGTCGAACAGCCAGGTGTCTACAGGGATGTGACATCACCTTAATGACCTTAAGAAGTATTTCTGTCACTGATTTTCATGCAACCAAATTTTTATGTGCCTGTTGTTAAATTAGTTCTCAATCATCATTTGATTGGACCTAGCCTAAATCTAAGACAGTTATACACAAATGTGGATTAAAAATGCAGAACAGTTTTTATTGACAAATAAATAACTCTCAAATTAAACATGCAATGTAGTAAGGTCATGTGACAACAGAATTTATAACTTTTTAAAATTCATTGCATAATGGGAACATAATGTTACACAGGCGATTTGTGGGCAGCATGCAGTGTATACTGCGCAGTACGCTGTTATTCCATCCAGTAAGTGTCCCACAGGAGATTGGTATTTATAAGTGTTTAACCTATTAGCTGTATATTCTGCTTTTGTTTTGTTTTGGATTCGTTTGACCTCAGTGACACGATTAATGATTCTCTTTCATCGGACAGTCTCAGTTACACAGGGCTACTAAAATGAAGACAATCTAGCTGCAGGCAGAGAGAGAGAGAGGCATGTGAAACCTATTATCATGAGCTGCGGTCTGTGCTCTGTGGAGTCTGGCTGCTCTCTCTTCCATTATCGCTCTGATTTTAACTTTCCCACATCTCAAATCACTCCTCATGTCTTCCCTCTCAGTTTTATTCACCATAATTGTGAGGAATCCTTCTGTCTTCACTGAATCCTCCTTCAGGGATCAATAAAACATTTGTGTTCTGTTCTTGTATGAATTACTCACATCATGGCTTATTTAAACATGCCTCAGAGCTTTAGAAAACATATCTGCTTTTTCTGAATGACACTTAACAACACAGCTTCAAATGTGATTAAACTGTGATGTTAGGGTGTTGCTAAGAAGTTTTTGTGTGTTTTATCCATTGCTATGCAGTAGCTAGGGTGTTCTTGATGGCTTACACAAACTTTTGATAAAATTCCTGGTGTGCTGAAAGTTCCTGCCTGCTGGATACTGAAGACAGGTCAAGTTGTTTTGGTCTTAAAACAAACTAGAGACAGAACTAATGCTGTATTGTGTGGACAGAGTTAAGCATCAGTCAGTCGTGTGACTGGTCACAGCCGACTGCTGTCAGCACACACTGGTTAAAGCACGAGTGTGTGACAGGAAATGACCATGAGCTTCTCGAAGGGAAAGTGAGGCTGGACAGAGATAAGGGTTCATACAAACTGACAGGTGATTGTTCTTCTCAAGACACATCAGGTTTGTGAATTCACAAATCTCTCTAATGTCTCAATTCTTTCTCCTAAAATACAAGGAGAATCCATAGGGAAAAATGGAGATGATTGCTTAAGTCATGTGTTTGAAATCTTTTGTCTGTCACTGTAGCTCAGTTGGTAGAGTTTTGCATTAGCAACGCAAAGGTTGTGGGTTTGATTTCCAGGGGAGCACATGTAAAACTGATTAAAACTGTATACCTTGAATAAACTGTAAATTGCTTTGGATAAAAGCATCTGCCAAATGCATAAATGTAAATGTAACTGAAAAAATTGGAAGTAATCTCACATCTCCTCTCATTTAGCAGAGATTCAGATTATCAGATTCTCTAGAAAGTACAAAGGTTGTTTTTAATGAATGATGTTAACTAGGAGGAGTGCTGGTGACTGGACATAAAAATACAGCAGATTAAAAAGACAAACACGCCTGATATTCTGCTGGCTGACTGTGTGACTGAATGGGGTCAAAAGGGCAGAATTAAAATGTAAACCCTAAATAACTGCCAGGCTCTGTCATTACACTGTATAAGGGGACATGTGCGTGCAGGGCCCCGGGCCCCTCTAATGACCACATTTCCTCCATGTGTCTCTGTCTTAAACCAGGCTGGACTCGCCTCTAATTACACTGCTGCAGGAGAGCAATGCTGAAGGAACGTCATGCTGCCTGTCTTCACAACTGATCTCAGATCTGTTTCTCGGACCCTGTTAGACTTCTCTCAGGATGTGTCTCATTATCATCTCAGATGTTTCTCCTCAGATAATTGTTGAAGTACATTAAGATTATGCAGCTATAAAATTCATGTAGATTTTGGATAAATTTGATGAGAATGTGTCAGTTAAGCCCAGGAAAAATATCTAAGACGAGAGGTTTAAGCAAGTTTAATCTCTATATAATCTCATTGCTGTCTATGAGAAAGAATTGAGATGCTCGTCTGATTTTTCTTATGCAGTCCTGACAAAAACAGTAACATACATGTCATACAGCAAAAATAATGATCATCTATAGGTGCTGTGCAGTAATACAAGTGTAGACTAACCAATCAGCATCAAAGATTGAAATCATCCATTTTATTAAAACTATTATGATCAGAATTTTATCTTAATCTCACTCTGATGGTTGTTTAATCTGAGCGAGTGTCTCTCTGAAACATCCCTGAGTCACTGAAGAATTCGAGTCAACTTTAAATACATCACAAACAAACTTATTTTACATTAGGGCTTACATTTGGGTTTAGCCTTCTCTGCTGTATGTATATACTGTATTTCACTGTGTGAGGATTCAAGAGTTTCTACTTGTGTATTCAACAGGAAAAACCAAAGCAAAGGGTGAGTAAATGACAGAATTTTCATTTCTGTGTGAACTCTCAGACTCTGATTACACTACTTCAGTTGTTTTTCTTGTGTGCTCTGCTAGATCTCTTGTGGAAATTGAAAATGCTTAACTGGATATCAGGAGAGAGAGTAATAATATTCTGCTCTGTCTGTCTCATACACACACAGTTTGTAATGAAGGAATCTGTTTCTCTAAATGAATGCCACTCACTGCTGCTTGTTTCACATCCATCCTGATAAGAGGAAAAACAAAATATCTTTTATCATAAACAGCGTCTCCTCACATGAAAACACTGAAGAGTAAGAGTGTTCACAGTTCTGCTGCTTCACCCTCAACAAGAAAGAGAAAACCTTCAGATGAGCCTCTTACCGCTGAGAAATGTAAGTTGTTTTAGCTCTCTACAGGTCACCCTCTGAGAATGAATCACATGCCTTTTGATAGTGTAAAAAATGTTATTGCAAAATATCCTGTGGACTTTATTTAGATGTGAATTTAGAATTTACAGCACAACTCTTTAGGGCTTAAAAACTTTAACAATCACTTTATCAGACTGGGAGCAGTTTTTAAGAATGACCCTGCAGTCTTGATTTCTATTCAATACATTCAATATTCTATTCAAACTGAGAGTGCAAACAGAGAATGTGTGAAAGAATTGGCTCACTGTGTTGTAAATTTGATCCAGAGTCTGATTATGGTAAGCTTCCATATTGCCCTGTATGCTTAAAATTACACTGGTAATTGGTGTGTAAAAATGAGAGCTGAGAGAAATGAGCGAGTGCAGGTCACATTATGATTTACAGAAACACTGATTCCAAGCTCAGAGTGAAACATTGACTTAGCAGTTTTATAATATCAGTTTACGCAGCACACTCACCGTACATTAAGTACATCAACTCGACTGTAAATCACATGTAGAGAGAGAAACACAAAGTTGCATCGTTGGCAATCACCATTCATTTAGAAAGCTGCATTGTGGCTTTCTTCAATAAATAACAAAGAAATATTCAGTACAAAATACTGCCAGAGTATTCAGACCCGAACAATTAGAGTTAAACTGAAGCTGCGGTGGTCTGGATGAGGTTTAAACGGGTCAGCAGGAGAAATTTGCTCTTGGAAAGATGAAGGACTGTGTGAACATGTTTGTGTGAATGTGCGACACCTTTCCACTCATATTTCAAAACGTATTACAAAATTAGTGTCTAGATCGGATACTTTATAGGTTTCCAGATAAACTAACCACTTCTCATAGATTTTGATTTTATCAAAAAGTTGGGCAAAATTTCCTTAAATGTTCTCGCACAGCCACATTATTATATTCATAACGTCCACCCAAATAAATGTGCTATACCGTTCTCATCCATATGGTTTTCAGTAAAATGTCCAGAATACTTGTGGTGCCTAAAACCACTTAGCAGAGCAAAATGCTTTCAGCATTTGAACCAGACCGAGTTACTGGCAGCTGATGTGTCTTCAGTGGCATATTAACATTTATACTGCAGCAGGACGACGACTCTGGGCGACCACATGTCAGAATTCTGTTCACTCTGCTGTTACGGGAACAAACCGCAGCTTTTCACACCTCTCAACTCCCTGATTATTCTGCCTGCTACGCTGTACTTTATGAGGACACATTCTGTACAGTACTTCACTTACAATCGCCCCAAAATCTGTTTGAAAACTTAAAACTTACAGACTTAAAAATGTATTTCATTGCATAGACAAAATATCAAAACATGAGGCATCTGTAACCTAATACTGCTTGGCCTCTGATTTCTCTTTCTTACCTATTTGTGTTACCAACTGATCCCACAGTTATTTTTACTGGATATATATGAAACCACTTTCTTACTTTAGAGCTTGGCTCACGTAGTCCATATTTAAAATGTAGATGAATTTGTAAGGTGTGCAAAAGTATATACCTTTGGTATTCTACAGAAGACAGTCATATAGATTTGGAATGATGTGTGAATAAAGGAGGACAGGTGTGTGTGTGTGTGTGTGTAAATTGCTCCTTTAAATGTTTTAATGTAAGTATCTAAGTACATTTTAAGGCAACTATAACTAACACAGAACTACATAACAGAGCTCTAGCTAGTTTTAGTTAGAATTAGTTTTGTTATGTGTCAGCTTGTCATATTATTTTTTAATGCAATTCTATTGGAAGTCCATCTTTTGACTCACTATTCTCTTTTTCCCCTGATATGACTCTATTCTGGACATGAACCAGTGATCACTCGTGTTTGATGCTCCAGGGAAGAGCAAAAAAAGAAGCAATCTGTCTGGCAAGTGTTTCCATATGGACACTAAGATCTGCACATTCCTGTGGAAATGAAGGCAGTTCCTTTCATCAGAAGACATGACTGATTCATGATAAGGATGCCAGAAGCTCTACAAAGTCAAGGAAGAGCAAGAGATAAAGAGAGAGCGAGGGATGCATGAGGAAAGATTAAAAAGAGGATGAAGTATGTGCACACAGAGACAGTGAGGGAAAAGAAGGGCAGGACTGTAGGATGCAAAGAACAGGAAGAGAGGAGACGAGGGCACACAGATGTGAATTTAAACATTATGCAGCGAGTTTCCCTGTAATCAGGAGATGCCATCAGCCCCTGAGGTCACTTCCTCTGAGCTCCTCTCTGTCCACTGACCAGCGTTTTATCAGGAAGGAATGCAAATTGCAGTAAAGTTCTTCAATGGCACTGCTGTGGGATGGTAATCGCGGACAGCGGTGTGTCGTAAGCTACAGATCAACAGAGCTTTCCACTGCCACTATAAACAATGAAGCCAAATAAAACAATTCATTATTTTTGACAAAGATTTTGTTGTGTTTTGAAATGAAGGCTCATATTAGATGACTATGTGATGATTATGTCTCTGAAGCACTTTTTGTAAACAGTGACATCTCACACCACTAGTGAAAACTTATTGAATTACAAAATTCATTATAAATTGTTTTTTACAACTGAAGTCTTTTGTTTAGAATTTAAACTATCATCCACATTGATAGAATTATTTGATAGAGTTATTTTTCCACATTGAAAATAACTCTACAAGTATACCTGCAATTTTATGTTTCAAACAGAGATGGCAGTAAAGAGACAAAAGTTTCAAATTGCAGCTTTAATTGTTAAACATACATGTTTCAGAATCTCTCAGTATTTGGGCTCTTGTTTGCCTTATTGACAGCACACAATTGAGATGGCCTGAACTACACAAGCTTAAGGAAAAACATGATGATTAAAGTTCTCCCAGAATGATTTGAGAACGTTCCAAAAAACGTTTCAGCTGGGGCAGTTGTGATCAGAAGGTTCCAGCACTGGCAGGTAGCAACTGAAGTGCCCTTGAGCAAGACACCTAACCCCCAATTGCTCCCCGGGTGCAGTAGTGTGCTGCCCACTGCTCCAGGTGTGTGTGTGTTCACGACTTGCAGTGTGTGTTCACTCCTTACTGGTGATGGGTTAAATGCAGAGGTCACATTTCAAATATGACAAATATGTCACTTTCAAAGAACATCTCAGTTCCTCAGCTAAAAGAAGACTCCTCTCGTGACTGAGAGCATGTAGAATCCTAAACCACCATCATTATTTCGTGCCATAAGATTTCTTTGTTCTGAAAATGTCAGTACATTAAATCTTTGTTTATTTCCATGTTTAAATCTGTTTTTATTTTATGATGTTCAGTGTGACCTTAAGACCACACTGTACAAATGTACCAAATATAATCATAATGGTTGATAAATTATTTCAATATCACGCTGGCCTGAAAGCACTCAAGCTGAAATTGCTTTTCCTAGTGAACAAAGTAAGTTCACAAAGTGAACAAAGTAAGAATCAGCAGACAGGTAAGACTCTGCTGATTCTGGGCATCAATGGCTGACTCTGGGTCTCCAGACTCATATGAACTTGTGACACTGATAGTCTCTGATGAGGTTTGACGGGCTGTTAGTGCAGGTATTTCTGCAGCAGGTGTGAATGAGCAGATGTTTTAGATGGTGTTGGCCTCTCTGCAGATAAACGCTTCTGATTGAACCTCTCGCCTCACCTGTAGACAAGAGCAGGAAACCGTGTCAGTTCCTGAGAGAGATCTAGCACTGGTGTCTGTCACTTCCCTTTCACTTCCCACGGCTCCGAAAAACAATTTATGGAGGGTCATTGATGTATAAAGTGATGGGAGAGATGAGGAAGAGAGAAACTCAAACTCCACCAAATGACCAAACATTAACAAAGGCAGCCCGGGTGAGGAGAGAATCAAGTAAAATTAGAATAAAGTGGGTGGGCCAGGGTGTTGTTGGGTTCAGGTTTTCAGTTCAGAGTCTTTCTTGCTTCTCTTCAACAAATGGTGTCAGATGAAACCTTCACACAGGTTTAAATTACTAACTCTGTTAGTGTGAACGTGAGTAATAGTGATGCTCTCATTTCAGAGAAAACACGGTATAATAGACATATCAAAATATAAAGCATGTTTATTTTTTGTTTTGTGTGTTGTGTGCTTTTTACATTATGAATATGCATTTTTATGTGCTGGTGTGCCAGTTCACATGCATATCTACTAATGAAAAATGTCTGTTGTGCTGAGAGATATTGATATAATTAATGCTGGAATATGAGAGCAGATGGCTTCCAGAATCATCTGGTATATTTCTGGCCCAGTTATACGTGTAGATGTTTTTGGATTGAATGTAAATTCACATATAACTGCTGAAGTGATGCATATATAAAGAAAGATGTTAAACCAGCAGCTCTGTGGTTCCGCCTTCAGTTTAACGTCAAGAGACGCAGAGCTCTTTAGGAAATGCACTGTGATTTAAATCAGTTTGGCCCTCAGTTACCTTCTGGACATATCAATGCTGATACACAATGCACACATACATTAGACATATTAATGACCTCAATTGTTTTCATGCCATGCAAATTATGTTTTCTATCCCCTAAACCTCACACAAATCTGTGGACATTATTAGAATAAAAGATTTGGCTGATTGAACTTGAATTATAGTCCATTGGAATCATTTATATAGAGTGTACCAAATCAGTCACATAAAAGGGGTTCATTTCAGTTAGGATATTGTCTTAGGAAGCTATTTCAAAAGTAATGCTTGATTCATTTTCTTGATAAGAAAAAAAACAAAATGTCTTTTATTCTAAAAAAACACTGCGTCTCCTCACATGAAAACGCTGAAGAGTCAGAGTGTAATCACAGTTCTGCTGCTTAATCCTCTATAAGAGAATGAAATGACACTATTGTACAATTTACATTATCTGTGCTCAGAAAACACCATTCATCTGTCACCACAAACTGAACATAATCTGTTTCACATCATGTTAAACAGCTGGTTTTTGTCTTCCCTCTGCTCAGTTTGCTGGTGTAAGATGGATTTTGGGCACATGGGAGACCATCTTAAATACAGCATGACATGTTCAAAACATGGAGTGAAAACAGTTCACTGTCATTTTGTTTACTACATTTATGCACATTATGCAGCTAACAGGGAACATTCTCAGAACATTGGCTACCATTCTCTAAAAGTTATTTTAAAGTTATTAAAAGGTGTTCTTGCAATGTTTTAATGCTATATATCATATATCAAAAATGGTATTCTTAAGTTAAACAGAATAAAAAAAATAAATGTTCTTAAAACCAAGCAATAATGCTAATACAGTGTCTAAAAAAACTGGACGTTGTGAAAGTTCCTGGCGTTCCATTTAATGTTTTTGTTACTTAATGGAAATGGGAAATATTTTACAGCCTGGAATTGTTAGCTGGGTATGTGGATGTTACAGTACCACATCTGTCTTTGCAGCTCACAGAGTCTTGGAACAGAGCTGCTGTGTGTGAAATGAAGCTGACTCTGCAGCTGGATTTAAAGCTGGGATTGGCTCTATCACACTCAATGTTGCCCTGCTATTGGTCAAGCCAAAACAAATGTAAGTGTATTAATTGACAGCAGTCCTGACAGCACTGGACTCCAGGAGTCCAACATTCTCTCTGTTTAGTCTGGCTGCAACTCCAGACACAGAATATTGTTATTTCAGTAAACAGTGGAGAGACTGTTGGAGGGAATGAGCTGCGGGCTGTGCTCCAGACTCACCTGAGGAGAGCAGGTGGCACAGCTGTTATATTACTGCCCTGTGTAGAAACCCTGGTGGTTGAATTTGAGCTAAAAAGTATTTGGACATTTGAGCCACACTAGCAATGTATGAATTTCAATGTGTTAGATAACTTTAGATTACAAAACCAAGTGACATCTGCAAACAATTCTAGATGTAAGTAACATGTAAGTAAAAGTAATTCTAGATGCAAAAGTAACATTTTTCTTAGACATTTTTTCGATGATGTAAGCAGCTGGTTAGCTGATTTCCCTTAAGTTCACACAGGTGTCCTAGCAGATTAACCACAGATGTAGTGACAACAAGAAAGATGATTGATATATCTATTGTTTCATCTGAAATAGTTTTCTTTCTGTGAAATTTACATGTGCGAGTGTGTATGTGGATCAAACCAGCAGGTGACTGTCATGCTTTGAGATCTCTGCTGTCTTCCTGGTTTCCTCCTGAAGGCCACATGAGACGTTTCATCACAACAGCTACAGTGTGGAGGGTGAGTTAGGAAATGATTATTGTAAGCCATTAAATTACTTTGATAATCAGCGTTACTTTGATAACTATTGATACCTGAATGAAACCTCACTGAGATGTGTCTTTGTTCAAACCAATAACATTTTTCACTGCAAGATATCATTCCCAGTTCCCTTCAGAAATATAATCAGAGCCTGGAGTCTGAAGAGTACTGTTCATTTGGAGCAGATGTCTTTTGTTGATTTTGATAAGTTTGGAATGAGTTCTCACTCTGCAGAACTCTATTTCTCTCCTCTGGCTATAACTGGGACCGCAGCACAAAGATGAATGAAGTGTAATGTTTAAGGCTGATCTGTTGGGTGTAAGTGTGACACATGTTCTCAGACTGTTTTGATAAGTAAAAGTGAACTTGTGCCAGATAAGTAGCAGATTTCACGTGTCTAATGAACTGAGAACAGCCCCTGCCTCTGTTAAACAGTCAAAACAGCAGGTTCAAGATTCTTTGAATTCGTTTTGAATTGCTGTGCACCTGTGCCAAAGAAATCAACAATAAATCAATGATTCAGTGAAATGTGACACACTGGTTGCAACATTATCTCTAAAATCAGTCATTTGTCATTGACACAGACTGAAATATTGTACAGCAATGACACCCCTGTGTTTTGAGATCAGAGAAGTGATGCAGTTCTGTTCTGGGTTCAAGAGAAACTTGTCTTGTGTAGCTTACATTTACACATTTGGCAGGCGCTTTAATCCAAAGCGACTTACAGTACATTCAAGTTATACATTTTCTTAGTACATGTGCTCCCTGGGAATCAAACCCACAATCTCTTGCGCTGCTAATGCAATACTCTACCACTGAGCTACAAGAGTGTAGCTGAATGATAGAATTGTCATCATGAGATCCCACCCCTTTCACCATCACCACACTCACACTCACACGCACACGCACACTCACACTCACACTCACACGCACACGCACACGCACACTCATACACACACTCATACACACACTCACACACACACTCACACACACCTACACACACTCGCACATGCCTGTGGCGGGCAGAGGTTTGTGGTCAGCCCAATAACAAACAGTTCAGTGTAAACACGGTTTCTGGGTTGCCCAAAACCCCAGATCTGTACTGCTTAGAAACTGCTCACAGAATTCTCACTGTGTGTGTGTGCGCGTGTGTGTGCGTGTGTGTGTAAAGTACTAGTCTTATTAGTGGGCATATGAAATTAAATATATTAAAACTGAGATGAGATGAATAAAAAAATTCAAACACAATCTGCATCTCTGTCATGCAGTGCTGCTTTATTTAATGAGTTTACTCCAAAACTAAATTCCTGTCAACATTTATTAGCCTCATACCTCATACCATTCCAAACCTGTATTATTTTCTTTAATAGAACACAAAAATACTTGTTTGGACTTGTTTCAAAGTAATTTGCTCATTTGCCCTGAGATTAGGAGGTGAGTAACTTTGATAGAACACGCGTAGAACAGTCAGACATCCAAAGCTTGCTCTGGACAGAGTGGACATGCAGTCATGTGTGTGTGTGTGTGTGTGTGTGTGTGTGTGTGTGTGTGTGTGTGTGTGTGTGTGTGTGTGTGTGTGTGCGTGTGTGTGTTTGTGTGAGTTAAAATAGTCTGTTTTTGCAAGAGACAGACAGAAAGACATGGAGAGAGAGACAGAGAGAGAAAGACTGGTGGAGGGATGGGAAGACGGGATTGGCCATAGAGCATACCGGAGCAGATCACCCTATCATCATCCAACTAATGATGAGTCTTGTTCTGATGTTTGTTCTGATTAATTTACAAACCACATAACAGACTTTAAGCTACAGGTCACATTTAAAAGGTATTTCCTTGCATAGATAACAATGTATCAAACCAGATGCGTCTGCTCCCCTTAAATTAAAACAAGAGTAACCATGAGAGCAACCCTTCACATTTAACTGAAGACAGAAACTAACTATTCTTTATATATGTATTTTTGTGTTTTGTATCTAGTATATTGGATTTAAAGTAGTTCATATTAATGGATATCCTGTTTGTAATGGCAAAATATTACGGCAAATTAAAATCCGTAAATGTTTTACTAAAAAAAAAACAGTTGAGTAAATATAAAACAATCTTCTTACCTTACCCCAAATCACAATGGTAAGTTTATAATACTGATTTCTACTTTGAGCTGTCAGGTCAGCTTTCACGGAAAATGACAGTTTGGAGTCATCTGACTTCAGCATACATAATGAAATGTAAACCTGCAATTTTAGGTTTCATATAGAGGTAGCAACAAAGGCAAAAGTTACGGATTGCAGGTGACACAAGTTGCCAGTTCTGCACTTAGTTCTGTAGTAGTCGACAGGGCATGTGAATATGCCCACAGACTGAGACATAGTAAAACCAGTACATTTTGTTTGTTTGTTTGTTTTTATCGAGTTGATTTTGGCCACAGAGGCTGTAGCTACAGTAGAGCTGATCTTATTTAATCCACAGCACAGCAAGACATACACAGTTCCTGTTTTCTAGCCAGAATCTTTGCACTGAATTAGAAAGGCATATTTGTTTTATTAAATTTATTCATTAAACACTTTAATCCAAAGCAATTTACAAACAAGAAATGCTACACAATATATAACTGAGTTTTGGAAAGTGTAAAGTTTAGTTTCATTCCTCTGGCAGCTAAACCCGAACAGTGTAAGACA
Organism: Chromobotia macracanthus; assembly: GCA_036877525.1. Classification (NCBI taxonomy): domain Eukaryota; kingdom Metazoa; phylum Chordata; class Actinopteri; order Cypriniformes; family Botiidae; genus Chromobotia; species Chromobotia macracanthus. Next base: position 1,946,414 of record JAZGTH010000073.1, on the reverse strand, counting down.
TCAAATTAAACACATTTCAAAGTGGTTTCTTTAGATTGCAGTTTGACAGTCTGATTAATCCATCGAGAGAATACAGAGCAAATCCTTCAGCTGTTAATATCACTCAATAATATATTATAATCACACAATTATTTTTACAATTAGCTTGAAACTTAAAAATAGAAATAACACATCTAAATCATACGGTTTCCACATTTACAATATCCATGTATGTGAATCATAAAATACTCTTACAGAATGCTCAGTGTTAAGTGCAATTTGTGACGACATATTTACAATACAGTAATTTACTGCAAGAAGAATATAAAGTTCCTTATAAAGGGAAACAAAAGCAATCTGCCTTTTGTGATGATCCAGGAAATAAAGTCTTAAATAGCAGAGTGTACAACAGAAACATTCATACACTGCAGCTTCTCTGCAGACGTTCAGGAAATATGATCAGTTCTTTCGATGGTGCATCCTTCCGCAGAGTCAGTTTCATCTGTCGCAGCTGCATGTGTGTCTGCATGCATGCGTGCATGTGTTGTGTGTGTGGTGCAGGCAGCATTCTGCAGGGTCAGCGTGGTTGGCAGGTATGCAGGTTTCTGGTTTCTGCTCCAACTTTCTCTCTTTGGCCCCTGCAGGACAGACCAGCTCCACAGTCACAACGCTGGAAGATCTCCAGACCGTGAGCCCCTTTTCTTCGGTGACGCGTGCACACTTGCCCCACCGTCAGCACGGGCTTACAGATCCGAGACCAGAAGTGCCGGGCACAGCAGAGCCCTTCCAAACAATCTGAAGACCTCAGACATGTCTCGCCTTCACCTGACAGAGAGAGAAGAGACTGATGTCTAAAATGTAACTATTCATAGCATACAGAACGTGAGAAACAGAAGAGAAGAGCAGAAAGAAAATAAAAGAGAGAAGAAAAAGGAGATTTGGCACCTTTCAGTGGCTGATGTGGGTTAATCAGGACTGTGTTTCTGTTAGGAGGTGGCACCTCTGTGAGGTTGTGCCGACGTGTTACAGCCGCAGCAGATGCGTCTGTTTCTCCAGCATGCTGAGTGTCATTTATATCAGCAGGTTGACACGCACCTGAAAACAGAACAAGAGAAGTGTGAGGAACATGTCCTCAGATGAAGTCCCACAACATATGGCGAGAGAGCGAAAGTCTGTACCATTAATGCAGGTGTTTCCGGCGCAGCACATCGCGTCGCGTGCGCAGCGCTTCCTGCGCCTGCGGCAGGGCAGACAGAGTCCGCGCGAGGCGTTACAGAACTCAGCGAGTCCGCACTCAGAGTCCGCGGAGCAGCGCGGAGACTGAAACACAAACAGCATCACAGCGTCACCACTGCAAATCCGGACGTGTGCGTGTAGTACAAGCTCACAAGAAATGAACAACAACAGAGTAAACGCAAACTGATTTTAGCTCCTTCATTCTCAGCGTCCACTGATGACAACACGTACCGCCGGAGCGCCGCGGTCTGCGCCGGTTACGCGCGGGCTCGCGCTGACCGTGTGGCTCGGGCTGGATGCGGCGGGCTGCTGTCTGATGGAGTTCCGTAACACAGATCCGGCCTGAGCATCAGCAGTGATTCCTCCGCAAACAGCGAAACAGACCGTCACCAGGGTGAGCAGTGAGACCATTCTTATGTTCTTCTGTGCCAAAAGATGATCAGTGAATGAACATGTCCAAAGTCCAGAGCACTTCATGCGTCTCCAAGAGTTCGTGTTTGAGTTTTATACACGCGGGACTGTTTGTATATTCCCGCCCCTTTAAATAACGGAGCGCATTAACACGCTTTCCACCTCCCCTCTCATCGTCTGCGCAGACGCGTTCACCCGGCGCAAACGTCTGCGCAAGCGAGGGGAGTGTAGGTGCTGAGGCGCGCAGCATCACCGGCTCATGAATATGAATGTGTACCGACAACGTTGCGCAACCTACTGAATATTCATAAGACAAGCCCTTATTAAAATGAGCTAATTTAGCGCATCTTGCGCAATAGTGCTGCGTAATTACCTCCGCGCCCCTCCAGAACAGACTGCGAACCTAAAGCGCTTCAAGTGTAATTCAAGATCATTATACACGACGGGGCCTGTCAGCAGACCGAGTGCTGAATTTACACCTGATGTTTGCCTGTCAGCACCTACAAGAAAATGTTCTTGAATGGTGGGCGAGTTTATCCAACTCACTGCAGTGCAGAAGAACTTTCCTCCCCGAAACGAAGTGCGTCATACGGGCAAAAAACGCGCAGGCTGTTAACCACGATTAAGAAGTCCCAAAGTTTATGTTCCGCGCTGATTTCATTCACGGCATGTTTGTTAACTGAATTAATGTGCAATTACCAAAAATAACGCCGGAAATTGGAGAACTGAGCAGAAACTACGTGGATTCATTCATGCGGATGTTTAAAGCGCTTCAAACGCGACAGACCCAATCACAATATCTGTACTATTGTAATTAGTTTATGCTGAGATGTATTAAATATGATCTGTTTTGCTTTCAGAGGTTTCAGACACAGGTAAAGCTTGTTCTTTTATTATCTTTAATAAAACATCTTTTTCAGTTTGTGAATTTATTCTGCAGTTTGTGAAAAACTGAGTGCGCAGCCAGATTAAATATGATCTTTATCCTGAAGAATTCAGAGGTTCTGACGTCCATCTTTCGTGAGGTGTTGCGTCTGTCTGAAACGGTCATCTATCGCCCCCTACTGACGACGCGCAGCATCCTCATCCAGCATCCTGGACACGTCCCGAGGTTCAGAGCACTTTAACTGTCTTTATTTCAGAGGCACGAATTAAATCACAGCTCATGCAGTACAACATGTATTTTATTGGGATTGTAAAGGGTACCTGCAGGTGCATTAATGAGAAAATAGATAATTCTGTGGCAGCTGGTGCTAAACATTTTGGGAGGGCGCAAACAAACTGAAACATTAAACTTAGTCATTTATCAGGTGATTATGTATCATTACAGCTAGATAAAATATTGAAAATGTTCAAGTCAACTGTAAAGAATGCAATTAATGTACCATGAATGAGTGAATGTGGGTTTATTATCAGCTTTCTCTCTATTATGTCTCTCTCTCTTGGGATTATCATCTTTCTATTAGTAGTTTTATAGTAGTATTATCAGTATGAGTGATCAGGGTAATCATTCAACACACACACAGTGAAGTGGTCTAATCACTGGCCAGTAACACTGTTTGAAACACATTTTGCTCTCCTTTCTTTCTGACTTGCAGATTTTCAGAGATGTTTTAAGTCGCAAACCCCCGTTGTTGTCCACAACGTTTCGGTGCAGGACTTTGAAACAGCAAACAGGGAAACAATAAAAGGCATCACATCACATCCAGCTAACAACTCCGTTTCCCATAAAGCACCGCGTGTGCGCTCGGCCGCCATCACGTGACTGCTGAATCTGCAGGTTGGGTGGATCTGGTCAAGTTTCTTCATCCTCTTTTTCTTCATCCTCTTTTTCTTCATCCTCTTTTTCTTCATCCGATCGCTTGTGAAGGGTGTTGTTGTGTATTAAAGATAAAAACCGAATTTTCTTTCATTTCCACATATTTCACTTCCACATTGATCAGCACCTGTCAGTCACATGACAATCTGCTGCGCAGGACTGAGGCTCGTTGAGAACGGTCCAATCACATGAGGCCAATAATATAAACACAGTACTGATTCGCTAAAATCAAAAGAGGGCGGGTTCACTGCGCCAGAGGACAATCTGAAACAGGCCAATTAGAAGTCAGCTTCAAATCACGTGCTTTTCAAAGGTATTTTAATAAATGATAAGATGACTAACAGTGGAGTAGTACGACTGAATGTTATTTCCTTATTCATTTGCGATATATATGTAACTAATTTTTAAACATGTTAAAGTAGCTTTCTTCTTTGTGAATCTGATTCTGCTCATCTGCCTGACTGCACAGTGACTTTAATATTAAAGCTGTATAACCTGCTGTAAATACTGTAGCTGTTTGTAAAGAGCAGATCAGGTGTTGCTTTCATATAATTTCATTATCTGTTTATAGATCATCCGTTTATAGATTCATAATCCCATCAAGGATGTTTATGAGGAACTGAGTGACTCTCAAAATCTAATTGAAATCTTAACTGTTATTAAATGTGTCTTAATGGTCCAAAAATAAGCGGAATATATATTTTTTATTGTGAGATCATATTCAGATTCACTACAGTACTCAGTTACCTGTAGTAACCAGTGTTTGTTTTGCTGAAGATCAAGCACAACACACAGCTTATATATCAAACAGCACTAAATATCTACCATCATATTGCTTCACCTGGAATAGTAACAGAAGGCAGATCTGCATTAAATGGACATCCTGTGGTAGTGTAGAGAATGCTAAACTCATCTGTCACTGGACCATATCAGCATAATTTCACATCAGTTTGAGCAATTCAGTGGAGCTGATGGCCTTGTGTTTGATTTGAGTTACAACAGTGGGCAAAGGAGGATTTTAATTGTTTTGTGCACAGCACACAGTGGCAGTTCTCATGAGGACACAGGCAGTGTCTGAAACAGTCTCTTTATTGTATAAAAAGGACAGAGAGAGCGTCTGACAGACAGCAGCAGGCTGCAGGGATTGTACTGAAGGCATGCAGCATGATGGGCGATTCAGGATGCCGTTGGTTTAAGGCACTAACACTGTTCATGATCTGACAGCTGAATCTCTGGAGAAATGATTACAGTGTATCTGCACTCCAGTTAGTCCTTTGAGTGACAGGAAATGTCCATAAAAGGGAAACAATCCAAGTTACTTTCCTGTTTTAACTCCGCCCAGTTTCTCATTCACAGTGATAAACACCTTCTCATTATAAATACAGTACACTGAATCAGTGGTTATGAATTTGAGGCACATCATTTCATGGTATTACAGCTGGAGAAAACAGGGCTGGGCTCAGAATATCATACACTGTAATGACTATCGTACTTGGCAATAAATTAACAGTAAACACAGATGAGATAATGTGTCTAATGATGTGTGCGTGTCTGAAGAGATGAACGTACGGTAGACCAAGCCTGTATTTAACTGTAAGAATGAGGTCTCAGGATACACATGAAAAATAAACTGATATGCGTATGCGTGTTTTTGGGGTATAATGAAAGAGTAACATTCAGTTCTGTGTGAACTCTTCTGACATACAGTGTTTTCATCACAGTCTTCTTTAGAGTAGACTGCAGACAAACTGGTGCATGAAGAGTCTGCAGCCAATCATGGAGAACAAATTGTTCTCACAACCTTTTCTCCTCAGTTACCTCACAGTAAAGATGGTGATTATAGATCAGATGTTAGCACACACACACAAACACACAAGATTCATTTGTTCATTTCACAGTCCTCTCTACAGTCACGCCACAGGAACCTGATATCATGATGGATAAAACTAAAATTTTCCATCGTTTTTCCTTGCTTTTTTTCTGAAGTTCTCATGATGTCCTAACAGTAGCACTGGACTGTTCCAGACATGTGAGCAGTGTTCAGTGTGTGTTTAAGTCTGTTTAGAAGTCAACGTCCCAGCCTGAGTTATCATCAGGTGGTGGATCCTCATTATCTTCTGGAAAGCTGTCAAAGTTACTGGTGTCCAGAGAGGATGTCACCTGCAGGAGCACAATGAGAAGAAACAGCCGAGCCTGTGACATGTGACATTCACGTAACTACAATAGGACCCAACCAGGTGCGGCTTCATCTAGAAGAGTTTAGTCCTTCACTTCATTACTGCTCTTCATTACAAGTGTTTACCAGAGTAGACACACCCCACAATAACACATGAGCCGTAGTTTGAAATATTTTGACCAGGCATTTGTTCATAGTCTAATATCAGTATACACAATAAGTACTTACATTAGGAATGATGGGGGGCATTAGTGTCCCTTTCCTCAGTCCATCCCAGTTAAATCCTTCAAACCATCTGCACACACATTTAATACATCAGATGATTAATACAGAAGCAAAAAGGGTCTCTTTATTCAGCTACATCTGACCCCCCATTCCTTCCACCACATGCACTCGCCTCTAAACCACACCCTCTACATGTCAGCCAAACCTGAACATGCAAAATAACTGACAGGCAGAGACGGTTTCTGATAAGCTCCCCTGATTTTTGTTCTGTCACATTTTGTGTTTTTCAAAAAAAATATTGCTTGCAGCACCTTTTCAAGTCCATTTTAAACTCACTTGTGCTTCTGTATGTCTTTGACACCATTTTTCAAGTTTCCTAGTCTTTCAGAGGGAGAGTCTCTGAGAACAAAGAAAGACAGAAATCTGTTTGAGTCAGAGTAAATGTCTGTTATTCTTTCAAAGTTGTGATGGTCGTACCTGCATAGCTTTTTAATGAGATTTGCAGCATTTTTCGTAATTTTCTTTGGGAATTCTATCATGTCGATGCCTCTGAGAATGATGTTGTATGTTTTCATTGGATCAGCGCCTGAAAATGGAGGACTGAGAGATATATGGTGAATTAGGAGATTTAAATAAAAGTCAGCAGGTTTACATTTACAATTCAAACTCACTATGATGTTTAATGGGCTTCATTCTAAAGGTTAACTGCGTACCTGCCGGTCAGCAGCTCATACATGAGGATCCCCAGCGACCAATAGTCTGCAGAGATGTCATGTCCCCTGTTCAGGATGATCTCTGGAGCCACGTACTCTGGAGTACCGCAGAACGTCCATGTCTTCTTCCCAAAGCCGATCTTCTTAGCAAAGCCAAAATCCACCTTTAACATACTTACATGTTAGAGTTTTTACACCTGAGTCCTCTTTAAACAAAAGATCCAAACTCAGACCTCTTTAAGTGGATCAAAAAGCAAACCATGTGAAAAGCTAGACATTACATTCACACTTTCCCGGTGTGGAAAGTGTTACATTCACAAAGTCCCGGCCTTTAAAGTGAATTCAGATCCTGTTCTCACCAGTTTGGCGTAACCTCTGTGGTCCAGTATCAGGTTCTCAGGTTTGAGGTCTCTGTATATGATGCCTTTGGAATGCAGATATGCAAATGCTTCAACCACACACGCTGTATAAAACCGTGTGGTTGAATCGTCAAAGTTGCCCCTGTGAAGATACAAACCCCCCCACACTCAAAGCTGTTCAATGTTTCAGTGCTTTTGACCATTAAGATTTTAAGAAAAAGTTGTAACATTATACGAAAGTCAAAAACAATAATAAAGAATGAATGGATTTTTTTCACATCTCACCGGTCTCTGAGGATGGTCCACAACTCTCCACCTAAACACGCCTCCATCAGCATGTAGAGATATTTACTGTCCTTAAAAGTTCTGTAGAGTCTACAGAAACAAACACAGTTTACAGCATTAAATACCAAATTACACAAAAACACAAGAGTCACAAAACATCACAGTTACTTTATACATAATGTCTGATGGAAAGCAGTTAAGCTGTTGGGGCATCAGATGTATAAACAGTGAAGTTTCATGGTGCTGGAGATACCTCACGATGAACTCTGAATGCGCCTCCTGCATGATAAGCTTCTCAGAGCGGATGTGCTCCTGCTGTCTGGTGTCCACAATGTGACGTTTCTTCAAGATCTTCAAGGCAAACGTTTTCATCTCATCACTCTTGAGCTGCACCTAAAAATCATTATCTGGGACATTAGCATATAAGCAACATCCAGTAAAAGGTTATTAGGAAGGCTGCAAAATTCACTGAAATTATCCAAATATCACACATGTATCACAAGATGCATAGCACAATAGTTTGCAGTAACTGAATGATTTTATTAGTTCTAAATGGTAGTAAAGCTGGTTTCTATAACAACAGTGGCTGGTGAATGATCAGTCCAGCAAAGTTACACTAGCTACTGGCTCTACATAAATATAACAATAGTATTATTTTGCTATAGATCAGGAGTCTCTAATTCATGTTTCTGGAGGTCCACAGATCTTATTACTACTATTATTAAAACAATGTTGTATTACCAGCTCTACACGCCCAAATCCTCCAACACCAAGAGTGTCGATGATGTTGAAGTGTGAGAGATTTAGGTTGGAGAAGAACACATTCTCTGCCTCATGTCTGCAGTTCAAACAGCAGAAAAAACAGTGAAGACTTATTTAAATAAATAAATAAATATTTATTCAGGTTAACAGTTCATGTCTTCATCAGCAGTTGTCTTTACAGAGTCTAATTTGCCCTCAGAATCATACAGCTGACATCACTCAATAAAACACTGTTTAATGTTTGTTTGCAAACTCAAACTTGAGCCAGTGACCTGTGCACACAGTCATCTGTTTTCCCCCAGTCAGAACACATATAAGAACTGCCAGTCAAATCCCTTGAAAAGAACTCAAGTGAGTTTATCTTGTGGCTAATGACACAACTGAGTGGCTGTCTGGCTTGGCAAAACTGCTTTCCAGTGTCAGATAGAGGTTATTATTTTACCTACAAATCAACACACACACACATCCTGCAGTTATTACTCAATCTCTTTTACATAATCAATTATGAGGGGGAGAATCTTTTCTGGGACCAAAATGTGCACGTTGTTACACACAGAAATAAGCCACAGCACAATGCACAAGAGCAACAGTGCAGTTTTACTCACTGAGTAAAACCACAGAGACCAAAAGAAAGTCACTTCTGTAGACATAAAAAGACACATTGACTTTTCCAATCTGAATTCTACAGGTACCTGAATAACAAACACAAGTGTGTGTAAAGATAAACTGATAAACTGAAGTTTCCCTACAGGAATTAATGGAGTGTGTGTTTGATGACTTATATTACACAGGAATTGTTCACGCTTCACAATTTTGCTGGTCAGCTGATATTATGTCCCCAGAAATTAATAAAATAAGTTTAAAAACAGTTTAAAAATGGCTTGTATAAAATAAACCCTCGGCTGACTGAGCAGGCATGTGATGTTGCTTTAGACTTCACCTCCTCTAATTCATTACACACCAAAACCTCAACTAACACATGAAGGTTAAAATTAAAATTAACCTTCATAAAAATTTAAATAATGTAAAGATTTTAAGAATAAAGCTAAAGAACATGAAGAGAATAATGTTTGAAAATGTTAATGAAATTGTTTGAATTGTTCGTTCTTATATCCAAGCAATAACATTAATAAAACATCTAAAAAACTGGACATTTTGAGCATTCCTAGAACTTTCAAAATTCCTTTTTTATTGTTTTTTTATTTATTTAATGTAAATGTTAGGGAAACATTTTTACAATCTAAAATTGTTAGCTGGGATGAGGTGACAACTACAAATGTGTCTCAATACCAAACCTTTTCATTATTTATTAGCACTCATTTACACTGCAAATGAGAAAGATAAGAGAAAGAAAAGTTTCTATTTCTGTTCAAATGTAAGATAAGGGAGGGTGTTTGAGTTTCTGAGCTATCCCACGATCCCTCATTCTGTCTGCACACGTCTGTAATTCTCTCTGTGAATGCTCTGCATGTTAGGGTTTCCCGTTTCTCTGAACAGGTTATTTTCCCATCACTGTGCAGTGATTGTATCTCTCTCTCCTTGTGTTTCTTTTGATTATGATCAGTTGCTGATCTCTTACATAGCATGTCTTCTGTGCACTGTCACAGTCTTTCCAGATTTATAGATATGATTACAGTACATCCTCTTCTATAAGAGGATGTATGCTGAAGTCACTAAATATTTCAGCAAGACAATGAAACTGATATATATAAATATTTCCTGAGTTGAATGCAACAGCAACAACTTGTTTCATCTGAATAGTTTCCATGGTAACAGGTAGAGTCCTAGACTAGCATTATCCCAAAATACTACAGAAAATGTTGTTACTTGAAAAGGTGTCTTACAATGAAAACTATTTTTTCCTGAAAACTACACAGACACTCTCAGAGCTGAAAACTACATAATGAATGTCTTGTGACAGCTTTACAAACTGATGATATGACTTATGCAGAAGGTTTTCAGAAGAGATCTGACTTACTTTGCTTTGGCCTCTGCGTCTTCACAGGCTTTGTTAGACACGTCTTCTAAACCTCCAATCAGATGTTTGTATGAGCTGCAAAGAAACAGCATATAAAGAGTGAGCTAAAGGTTGTGATTTATGACTTTCATCTGTGTGATTTCACATGTGTGATTTCACATAAATCACATTGTGTGTGATTTATTGATCTCTATACAGGAGCAGATAAACACCTTCAACCCCCCAAACAGAAGATCAGAGTAACACCTGCAGATGATCAATGAGCGGGAAAGCTCAGACTGGATCTCCTGCACTGGAATGACAGTTACGCATGCAGAATAAATGTGACATATACTCACTCTCTGTCAATCACAAGACAGGTGACTGTTTCTGCTGCGATGAAGTTAGCTGCTCTGATATCCTCACTATTGAAATACAAAAGAGATTGAGTTCAGAAAATATAGTATATCCAAAACACAGGCAGACAGGTAGAAAGACAGATAGATAGATTTATTTAATTTAAGACCATAAATGCTGCATAAATAATCATTTTAAAAGCATCAGCAAAATTCTGTTTATAATAGATTTAGATGGAGTATAGCATGTCACATGAAAAGAAATTTTATCTTCAGATATTACCACTCAATATCTGAAGTTCACTCTAGCACAGTCCATGAATGAAGCACTCAAACAACCTGATAAAATATCAACAATTTCAGTCCAGTGAATGAAATAAACCACACATAATCTGAATTTAGAACACAATCTCCAGCCTTTACTCTGAGAAAGGAATAACCGAGCATGCCTCTCTGGATTCTCCTCTTCACTCTCACTCCAGTTACAGTCATCAGAGTCATCTGAGTCCCAGTCTGATGTCATGATGTTCACTTACTGTCTACAGACTACAGAAATTACTGTCTGACATCGGTCTACCTCTGAAGGATCTGATCAGAGGAAGAGCTCTCATACACTGACCACTGAACACACACACAAACACACACACACATATACTCCGGCATCCAGCAGCAAGCAGTGCTGGACACACACACACACGCTGTGCCAGCAGAGGTGAGAATTCTTCATAACACAGCAGATCTAAAGCTGTCACAGCACAAATGCACAATAACACTGCAGCCAGAGGTCACATCTGCTCTGCAATATAACTGTACAGAGCAAAGGAGAGGAAAAGAGACTGAAGAAGAGGAGACAAGACTGAAAGAGAGGACATGAGACTGGAGGAAAGGAGATGAGACTGGAGGAGAAGAAATGAGACTGGAGGAAAGGATAAGAGACTGAAGAAGAGGAGACAAGACTGATGGAGTGGAGACAAGACTGGAGAAAAAGACATGAGACTGGAGGAGAGGACATGAGACAGGTGACAAGGAGATGAGACTGGAGGAGAGGTGATTAAAAATTATTTAAATATAAATCTGTAGTACACAAGTGCACAAGTAGTACTTTCAGTAACGTCTTTTTGTGTGGCTTGGAAAACAAAATCATCCATGTTTGGAAAAGCACCCGGCTCAGTAAACAATGACAATTCTTTTTTTGATGACCTGTTTCTTTAATTATAAGGTTTGTCTTCAGAGGAACATGTCCACCTCTTTAAAGGAAATGTGGCATTAAAATGGACACAACTACAGCTGCCAAACGTGCTCATGATCCGATCAAATACTTCTACACACACACACACACACACAACATGAAATGAATCCTGGGATCAAGAGATTTATTTATGAACTGCTGGTTGTTAATGATCTCTGCAGGACACACAGTTTCTTCAATATCAAGGCACAGTATGTGCTCTGCTACAACAGTTATTTATTGGTCTATGAAGAATTGTGTAAGGAATCAAAGTGACCCTGTAAATCATTCTGATCTTTAAAACTGTGGCCCATATATCACCTCAGATCACAACACTACCACCTGATACAGCAGAACATATCATCACACTCTCAGAATCCTGGAAACAAAACTGAAGGCAGGATTATAATAAGAGATAAACAGTCCCATACAGCAGACACTGAGTAGAACAGAACTGAACACTCAAGCATTCCCACAACGTTCCTCAGACAACCTGAACCTCCTTTATTTCTATTATCTCTATAGCTTTTAAAAATTAAACCATATCCATGTTCCACTCACAATTATTATAGAGAGTGCATGTGAAACACACTTGCTTCATTCAAATAAAATAACAGGTGTGAGTGAACTCTAAAGCAGAACACTTCTACACGTTTAGCATTTAATCAAGTCGGTGACTTTACCTCTGGAAAACACACAGAGTTATATGACTTTCATAATGTCTTTTCATCAGGTTTGAATCTTCTGTTTGTACCTCTGAAATTGAGATGAGATCAAATCATCACTTCCTTCGTGAAGTAATAAATTATTTTGTAAAACATAAAATTTGAGTAATACTGGCCACCTCTTATTCCTTATAAAATATGTTTGAAATCACCTAAGATGGAAAGAGGTACAGGTGTGAGGGAACATACTTTCAAAGATAAATGAGAGGTCACTCTTTTCTTTAAAAGTGCAGCACTCCAAACAGTTTATATTCCAAATTATTTCTATTCCAAGAGTGTTTTCACCGGCCACAAGATGGCAGCACATCCTTTAAAAGCGAAGATCTTGGATGCACCTTCATACATGTATGTTTTTAGGTGTTGTGTGAATTCAGATGTATTTCATCTGGTTTATAGGTTGGCAGCTGGCAGGTAAGGGAAGGTAACAGTAGCAGTCTCACCCCTGCAGAGCTTTTTCGCCGAATGAGTCGCCTTTCCCCAGAGAACGCAGGTAGACAGGCTCCTGATCAGGGCTGTCCTCCTGAGTTATCGTCACCTGAGTGCAGAGACACAGGTGAGATATTAAGATGGGATCTGTTTCATTTCATCACTACTACTGACACTTATCTGAAATGAACTTACTTTTCCTTTACTGATAATGAAGAAAGTGTCTCCTCGTGCCCCCTGCCTAATGATATAATCACCATCCTCATAGTGGGTCTGTTAGAGAGAGAGAGAGAGAGAGAGAGAATGCAAACATTAGTGTTTCTGAACCTGCTGAATCTACAGTGCCATGGAAAAAAGATCATTTGCGAGTTGTGACTTGCGGTCTGAACTGATGTAATGAATTAAAGAGGATGAGCTCTGGACTCTCCTGTGTAAATTGTAGCCTGTAAAAACAGATGCGTTAGGCCAAAATAAGCCCATAGACGTGCAGACACAAGTCAGTCTAAACGGCTCAGTAGAGAGACAGCCCCCCCAGCTGACACCCACCATCTCTCTGACCCCAGCGCACTGGTCAAGACCTTTACCTCCAGACATGTCAGTCTGAAATCAGATATGACCAGCAGTAAGGAAACTGAACCCCCCCCCACTCAGACACAAACAAAACTCTGTTCCAACATCACCTCCGATCTGACCTCCGAACACACACACACCTCCTGCAGTGTGAGGTCTGAAAGGAGACAGATACATGGGCGACGTCTCATCTGTTTATGGCAGGAAAAAGCACAGAGGTCAAACAGCCAAGTGACGCATTCTTTAGTATTTTTCTTTCCTGTAAGTCGCTCTAGATAAAAGCTTTTGCTTTACACTATAAATGCGATTTACAGCAGCTGTAAGTGTACCAGCACACACACGTCACAGAATGCATTAACGTCACACAGTTATATCAAATTAAGTGGCATCTTCAAACAACACATGCTGGACCTTCTCTTAACTTCACCTTCCTTAGTCATTTTTCTGATTTCAGCCAGCTAGATATACTGTCTGTATAACACTTATACTTTACTGTGCTTATGCTATTTTTTGATAGATGACACAATGTCTTTGATCTTTATCATGTGCTATTCATATGTTAAAACATTGATTTTGATCATTTAAAGCTTTTTACGAAGTACCGGTGGACTTCAGATGTCTCCTGTCTGAGAAGCAGAAATTCTTCAAGTCAAAGAGAGTGAAACATTTCTATGACACAAACAGTTCACCTTCACTTCACTACAAACACTCCTTAAACTGTGTGCATGAAACACGGATAAAAAAAGTAACTTCCTCAACATATAATCAGCAGATACGAATTAAAACTTAGTACCTGTATGATATAGCTCAGTCTGTGGACATTATGCTTTGTACGTTTGAATGATGTGAATCAAAATGTCTAATCTTTAACCAAACTGGGATAATTTTGCTTAATAACAGGCACTTACTCAGGGTAAATGAACAGTATGAAGGGCAGCTGGAGTTCTGTTTGTAGCTCTGCATCATTCAGAGATCAGTGCAGAGAGACACACAGGATTTGCTTTAATAACATCTTTGTTTCACATGGATCAGAAAGACCTCTTACCTCCTCAAGGACATCAGCCAGCTTACTCAATATTTCCTCTGGAAGACCTTGGAATGTGGGAACACTGCAAAAGAGACACACTTCACATTATTACCACGTAAAAATCTCACCTGGATGTGTAAATGCATGAGGACATAGGTCCTCATTTTAATCTGCTGTGTTACTGCACTTGTTTTAATGGCGCTTCAGCCTCTTTATTGGACAGAGTTGAAAGAGAGATGACAATGTGGTCAGAACATGTTGCAGGCCAGATTTGAACCTGCATAGTTCAGCACTTCTTGTTTTCCCACACTTACATTAAAGACTCTTTCTCTCTGTGTTGTTGACTAATATTCGGAGTGGAGGGTGTATTTCCTCTCGTACCCGAGACAGTGGACGCAGCTGGTCATTGTCATATTTTTTAATTAATCCAGAGCCACAGAATCAGCAATTACATTACATATCACCATCATACAAAACCTTGAAACATCTCCGGTCCTATGTCAGTTACATAATAGAGGAAAAGGTCCATGTCTGGCTAATTTGTACACACAGAGGTAATTACCCACAAAATAAAGGCATTAGTGAGATTACTGAGAAGATGTGATTTATAAAACACTAAATGTATCATGTTTATTTGCAGATGGCAAGAGAGGGCATCTGACCTGCTGTCTGGAGGGACTGATCCGTCTCTGATAAGATCTGTTCATGTACACACACCTGCCTGCTGTGTCCACATTCACTCTGGTGGGTCATGAGATGCTCATACATCAACAACAGCTCTTACATAAATATTTCACATGCCATAAAATATTCATGAGTCCATTAAAGACTCATATTACAGTTTAGTGTAAGAACTGCAACAGAGTGACACAAAGATGCGCTGGAGACACACAGGTCAGATCAGGAAACTCTCTTACTTGTGTCTTGTAGATAAAACAATTAACAGTCAGATTGTTCAACCTCAAGCCCAAAGAACCAGAGATTGAGACAGCACCACAGAGAGATGCATCCTAAATTATTATAAGTAATGGGGACACACAGTGATCCATCACAGGTGTGTTTACCTGTGAAGATTTTCTTGAAGCTGAGACTAAGCAAATTAAGTCAGCAGAAAACACAAGCTTGACTCAGTGTCCAACACTTTCACACAACTGTTAACGGCTGGAGAAATATCAATGAAAAGATAGAAGTCTTGCTAAGTGTTCAAAAACACATTTAGCAGCAGGAATATGGTAATATTAACATGAAATGAAAGCACATTAAAAATGATTTCATTACTGTTCATCTTCATTTTTATACATCAGACTAAAGCGAGAGGAAGAACTTCTGATGAAGATTTCTTTCATTCAGCTCAACAGTTCTGTCTGCAGTGTGTCAGATGAGGAGGAAGGGGAGGGGCTTCAGAGACACTCACCGCTTCAGTAACTCCATGTACTCGGCGTGTTTGATGAGTCCAGTTCTCATCATGATGTTCTGGAAACACTGTCTGTCGATGGCCCATAACTTCACACTGGTCACAGCTGACACACACATCACAGAAACACAGCATGACTTTGTCTGGTGTTACAGTAAACGTAATTACTGCAGTATTTATCTGACACAACCTTTGTAACGCTGGGGTTTCTGGGAACAGAACTCAGTGAAGACATGATCAATCACATTTTGAAGCATTTTTTAGGCATTTTTCTTATCTAAACAGAAAATGACACTGATGTATGTGAATGTAAAAACTGCCTTGAAACCATGACAAAACATGATAGTTTACAGTTACTTCATCTGTAGTACTGTTTTGTCCTGGGATGAACTAAACTTGTTTATTTATCACCGCATGTAGTGAACAAATCACCCCTGAATGTGTCTTATGATCAGCGTGCCTCTTTTATGCTTTTTCTGTTTGTGAGAACAAATGTGTGTGTGTCTGTGTGTACTCACTTCTTACTGTGGCTGTTCTGGTGCAGTTATACAGGATGGCGAGCTCTCCAAACACCTTCCCTGGTCCTATAGTGCACAACTTCAGTCCCTCTTTAGTCACTGCAACTTTCCCCTCTAAACAGAATAATAAACATTTTAAACAGAATAAAAAAACATACCGCAGTTATTTATAACACGCTAAACTCTTCCAATCAACATTATATTTACTTTAATAATTGATGAACATGTTCAGTCATGACTGTCAGTAAAGCTTGCACACAATTACACAAAGAATACATTGTTGACTATTATAATCTTGATTTATAATCCACTGAGTCACTGGTTTATAGTTCAATTAGGTGCTTAATTCTTCTTGCGGGGGGGCAGGAAGTTGAAAGCATTTCTCACTTTTCAGCACTTCAGAAGACAGACACCTGTCCTACTCTGACATGAGAGAAAGATGCAGAGCAAGGTACTGAGAGTGTGTGAAGTTTCTCAGATTGAATTCAATTGGGGAGACCGAGAAAGAGAGAGAGAGAGAGAGAGAGAGAGAGAGAGAGAGAGAGAGAGAGAGAAAGTTGATGACCTTTATCTCCTGATAATGAACCATATTATCATTAATAATCAAATAATCAGCTCTGGCAGAAAAGAATTATGGGATGGAATGACCTTCATGTGGCCTTGACCCAGTTAAACATTTGTATTCAGTGTGACCAAAGTCTAAATTAATTTGCCAATTAATATGTGTGTGTGCAGCACAAGTTATTGGTAACATACAGGCACGACTGCGCATCATATAAGGGCAACACTGATCTTCATCATGAGCCCTATTTAAACTGAATGATAATCTACAAATTTAACTTTGTTAATTAAAAAGGGGGTATTTTACAGACTGTGATCTTAAACAGAGTCGAAGTTCTAAGGTTCAGCCCAGAGTTTGATCAAGCTGCAATTCAGCTGTTTGAAATGCTTTTGTTTCTCCCAAAGTTAATACACACGCCACAGAAACAGGAAGTCATATTGTACAATAGTGTGACCTTCAGTTCATCCCCTGACAGAGACAGGAAGCTCTGACCCTCATCATTACAACTCATTTCCCAGCATTCACTACTGTGTTTCTTTGGCAAGGAATGGAAAAATTCTCATAATGCAACACTGGACACATACACTGGAGTGCAAAGGGCTGAAGCTAGAGTAGAACTGCCCCCACAACAACAGTGTCTGACCTGCCATGTCATTATTAAACTCTGTTGTTCATATCAGCCCAGGCATCACTCTATTAATGACTTACAGCTAATCATCTATCACCCATGATTCACAAAGATAAGAGGAGAGAGAGAGAGAGAGAGAGAGAGAGAGAGAGATGGTCCTGTGACATGAGCTCTGTTGCACAAACATTATTAACTCAGAGACAGATGTTAAGTAATCAAACAGGGAGGAAAGAAAAAATGCATGAGATGAAATAGCAGGCCGCAGATAGACTGAAGATAGATATTAAATGATGTGAGATGAGAAACAGAGAAATTTGATGAAGAGATGTTTTCTTTTAAAGATGAGGATTCATGTGGCAAGTCTGAATCAGAAATGTCTCTACAGCATTTACAGCTGCAGCTCTTGGATGTACATAATGCAGCTTAGAAGACAAGAGCCCTGTTGTGAGTTTGTTTTTCTTTCTGATTCTCTCCCTTTCGGCTTGCTGCAGGATTTGGTGTGCTGGGCAAGTGCCTAATTTTTATCACAAAAGCACTGAATCAGTGGAGTCTGACTAACAAAAAAATCCCTTAATTCAAACCCAGTCTTCAGACAGGCTATGGCATGTCGAATATAAGCCTGCAGGCCACAATCCGGTCTGTCAATCATTTTTATTGATTAGGATGAAATCAGAGTGATGTCTGCACACACTGCTGTGTTTAAAAGCACTCAGTCTGTTCTTCAATCAAAGCTCCCACATGACTAGAAGTCTTAGAGTATAGGGCAACCATCGTATGGACTTCTTTAAAAGTGGTTTCAGTCATTATCTGAGTTTGACAGAATTATAATTTTGAGAAATCTATTGTCTTACACAAATATACAGCACAAACTCTCTGGCTCTTCTCTGAAAGCAGAATGCTCCTCACCTTCCATTACGTAGACGAGCGAGCCCACATCCCCTTCTTTAATAATACAGCTGTTTTTATCATAGTCCACAGGATACATACAGCTCACTATTTCCTGAATCTGAGACATCTCCAAGTTCTTCATGAAGTCATTGTCCAGGATCGCTGACTTGATCAGTTCCTTAGACCTGCATGATGAGGAGAGATGACTGGATCAGGAGAGTTAAACATGATTGGATCATCCAGTAAGAATATGACAGAGCGAGTCCACAGGGAAAGCAGAGAACCTATTTAAAGCGGTGAATGTAAATAATCACAAAAAATGAAAACTGAGTGCAAAGGTTTACATGACAAATGCACACACAGATGCACAACCTGAAGTGACTGAATGTCTACACAACCTCACACACAGGGATTCTGTTATGAACATTAACTGTGAAAGGTGTCTGGATTACAGCATAATAATTCCAAATATTTTATATTATCAGATATCTCTTATTAAACAGGTGTTCAAGTGTGCATTCACTGCTTTGTTTGTTTGAATGGCACAAAATACAAACTTATTTCTTATTATTAATACAGTTTCTCCTAGACAGGAATGAGATTAACTGGAGAACAAAAGGAAATTTTAGATAAACGTTTTAGATGTTTCTCCTGAGAAAAAGACCCAGGACCCTCACATCTCCACTCAAACTGAGCTCAGATCAGGTCAAGATCATTGGAGTTTTCAATACAAATTCAAATATTTCTTATCAAATTTATTCAGATTCCTGAAGCTATACAATCAACAATACTTTTACAGCTTCATACTCTTAAAGTACAGTAGATATATGTAACTGTATATATGACACCTCTAAATGTTGTGACAGCAGCTCTCTTGTTTTGGTGGACCTGGACTAATGTGAGACACCTGATGTTGCTGCTGAATCTCACAGATGCTCACCTGTGATCCTCACTCTGTTTACATCCCACACACAAGCTTCACTGTGAGCAGAAACAAGGCCTTTATTCTTCCTTCTTTAGTGATTTTTACACCTGCATAGATTCCTGTGTAATATCAAATTTCCAAAATCAGAAATATGAAGCTATCAAACATAAATCACAATGATTGCTAGATGTGTGTGGCTAAACTTATGTAATCATGCCAGACGTCCAAGCTTCCGGTGACCACCTTCCTTAACATCCAAACACTTCAGCCACTGTGTGACTTTGATCTGAACTCACTGCCTTCTGCAGGAGAATGTTCACATCACACGTCTACAGACTGCCTCCCTTAAATGGACAAAGACTAAAAGCTAAATGTAAATTGGAGTATGATGTGGATGTGGAGGCATAATGGCTAAACAGCTTGTTGGAATGCAGACAGTGAATTTATCTTACACATGGAAATATAACTGCAGTTCAGAAGTTTTATCAGGAGTCTTACAATATTTGTTCTCAGAAGAGAATGAATAAAAACACTCTGGACTGAAGAATGAATTAGCAGAAATAGCAAATAAACACAAACAGACTTTAGAAACATGACAGTGTTGTGACAAAGTCTCATATGCAGAGGTCAAAATGCAGTCATTCATCTCTGATATTTCAAAACGCCTCAGTCCGGATGTCAAAGAACAGCTCAAAGCAAATGTTTCCATCAAGACTTCAAAAATATTTGATCAAAAACTTCTGCTCTTTCATCATTAAATTCATCATTTCGTTTGGTTAGGTCATCTGGTACCGTCTGTTTTATTTAAAGCAAACACAACATGACACACTATTGGGTGTGTAATAAGAGATGATCATGTAAATCACATAAGCCAAATAATCATGATGCGCGTGCTCTTCCCTGCATCACTGCTTTGATAAGCAAATAAATGATAAATCCGTTAAACAAAGTGGTTATTATATACTGTAACATCAGCATTTCTTCCCATCAGCCTCACCACAGGTGCTCACTACCGCCACAGTATTCCTGGTTCAGATCTTTCATTGTGGAAACTCTTTCTTGGAGTGTCATTACTGATGTGTTTCTGCAAATCTCAGTGAATGATATTCTGAACAGAACGAGTTTGTTTTTGTAAGTTTTTGAATTTACACCATACTGCCTCCTCATGTTGCCACGGTAACCGTATTTCTACCAAAGTGCCATCCATTGTTCCAACAGTTACTGTTACTACAGTACAGATGTATTTGATAGTATCATCAAATGTTGTCAAAGAAATGACACAGTACTAAACATTACTTCAAGTCTCCGGTTACCATGGAAATTCACTCAGTGTTAGCGTTTACACTAACTAGAATATTAAATGTGTGCCAGTGAGATCAGTGAAATCTGATGGCCATTGAGAAGGCCATTTGATAACTGTAATGATAAAGTTTAAAGAGGAAGTGAATGACTGATTCTTTTTTATGCTTTATTAAATATTAAAGTTACTTTTGTACTTGGTGTTGGATGATTTAAATGTCACAGATTTTAATGGTAACCTACTCTGAGCTCTTGGGCACGACGGGCAGGGTCACGTGACTCAGCTGGACGTTTGCGGGTTCGGCGCTGATCGCCTGACGTTTGGTGCGCTGATGATCCAGAAGCTCTGAGCTCTGGGTCGCCGGGCGGATCACGGATCGGTACTTATCTATCTCGTTCTGTAGTTTCTGGATGAGTTCGTCCTTCTGGTCCAGTTCGAGCTCCAGTTCGTCAATGAGCGCGTCTCGCTGCCTCAGTTCTTCAATCTTCTCCTGAAGCGCGTACTGGAGGTCTCGTAAAGTTCCCATCATCATCCCTTACAAACCAAATAAAACCACGCAGATCCTCACAGATCTCCACTTTTCTAAACTTTCAGTAAAAAGGATTTCACCACTGAACAATCTCTGTTCCATTCAGTTCTGTTTATTCTGTTCTGTTGAGGAACTAGAACTAACAAACCAGAGAAACTCGTGTATGATCTGTCGGTGGATTCGTGAAGAAGAAAAAGCGCTCAAACCCTCACAACCCCGACAGGCGCGCGTCCGTGTGAGCGCGCGTCCGTGTGAGCGCGCGCGTGTTGTGAAGTGATGAATGAGCGGCGCGCGGTTCTGATTCCTGAACAGTCTGAAGCTTTAATGAAGCAACTCTGTCTGACTTCTAACCCAAACACTGTTCAGCAGCTATCAGACTGATGTTATCAGACTGATGCTATCAGACTGATGCTTTCAGACTGATGTTATTAGACTGATGTTTTCAGACTGATGTTATCAGACTGATGCTTTCAGACTGATGTTATTAGACTGATGCTATCAGACTGATGTATTCAGACTGATGTTATTAGACTGATGTTTTCAGACTGATGTTATCAGACTGATGCTTTCAGACTGATGTTATTAGACTGATGCTATCAGACTGATGTATTCAGACTGATGTTATTAGACTGATGTTTTCAGACTGATGTTATCAGACTGATGCTTTCAGACTGATGTTATTAGACTGATGCTATCAGACTGATGTATTCAGACTGATGTTATTAGACTGATGTTTTCAGACTGATGTTATCAGACTGATGCTTTCAGACTGATGTTATTAGACTGATGCTATCAGACTGATGTATTCAGACTGATGTTATTAGACTGATGCTATCAGACTGATGTTTTCAGACTGATGCTATCAGACTGATGTTATTAGACTGATGTATTCAGACTGATGTTTTCAGACTGATGCTATCAGACTGATGTTTTTAGACTGATGTATTCAGACTGATGTTTTCAGACTGATGCTATCAGACTGATGTTTTCAGACTGATGTTATCAGACTGAAGACTGAAACACGTGCACACAACAGACGTCCATCAGAATCATACAAATCCAGCCAGTAAATAAAACAACCAAACACGTCACACAGTCAGAAGTTCAGTTACACAAATGTTGTTTTACGTGTTAGTTTTAAACACCTCTGAAACAATTTTTTTTTACCTAAATTAAACTGAAAAAATCCTTTCCCTTCATTTCCTTTCCCTTCATTTCCTATCCCTCTTTCCCATCTCTCCCTTGTTGTAGCATATGATACTCTTAGCAATGTCTGAAACTTGTATTCTGAGCACTTATTGTGTCTAGTTGCCTCTTCAGGTTCACTCGCTTGTTGTATTCCGCACTTGTAAGTCGCTTTGGATAAAAGCGTCTGCTAAATGAATAAATGTAAATGTAAAACACATGCAACTGAATTACAGTAGGACAAATCTACTGTGACGGGATTTCTTAATGATATCAGGCAAGCTGTCACGTGTTACTGGGTCATATAAAACACATGTGAGGAGTTTAAAAGTTTATTTATCAGCCGTTTGGAGAGTTGCAGGAGATGCCTCATGGTTGGGTTTTAAGGCTTTATTTACACGACTTACGAAACGCGCAGGACAATGAAGTGATGTGAAGAACAGCGATGCTGGATAGCAATAAAGCAGGACAGATAGCGGCTGTGATGATAAACAGAAGCATTAACCTTCACAGACTAGTCTACAAACTGGTAAAGGTTTACGTGAGACAAACCTCTTATCTTATATAACTTAAACTAAAACATTTCTGCAAAAGATATCACAGACCAAAAAGCACCTAAACTTCCTTTTTTCATGTATCTATTTCATTGTCATTTCATTTTGAGTGTTTCTTCTGTAATGCACTTTATTTGTCCCTCAGTCTCTCTCTCTCTCATTGTCATTATCCTTGAAATCTCCTCTTCTAGAAAACAGGCTTTAAATTTCACCTCTATAAACTCATCCTGCAGGGTTCTTCCTATGCCGATCAATAGAAAGATGATCTGTTGGAACATGACCAGTGTGGCCGCTTGTTTCTGCCACAGACTCATTTGCCGCCATCTTGTCTCTTTGGAACCTTTACAAGTGCACATTAACTCTTTTTGTTAGAGACCGCCAACAAGATCTCACTAACCATAACCAGACCAACATTCTCCTGTGAAAATTAACATTACTCAAGTTCAACTTAATCTGTGTCCAGAAAAAAGTGACTTTAAATTTGAAGGTTGATTGGTTGCACAGTGACTGGCTGAATAACACTTCACGATTCTTCACTCATTATAAGCCACATGCATTTACTCTGCTCAAGAGATTTTTTTATTATATATCTGTGCACCAGATGTGTTAAGTGGAATTTACTTCAGTACTTCCTTCTGATTACTTTAATACTGTGATCTCATAGTGATGTACCGAACTTCTCCATTATTAAGAGTAACTGTACATAAAGCTGTCAGTAATTATAATGATGCACACTTTGTTTATCAGCGTGTCTCTGTGTTCATTAAACTACAAACCACTTTCATCTCTCTGCTTCTTCCAGAATGAAACTATTAAGATAGAAATGATAATTAGCCCAGCACATCTATCTTTATACACACCTGTCACAAATACATAACTGCGCACAATCTGCTCGAAGGGTGTTCATCCCAAAATGCAGTTTCAAAGACTATTCAGCTCTTTTCGTTAGTAGTGATGTAAAGATGAACATCCTGCCCTCTAGTGGCCACTGCTGCTAACATGTTTGCGGAGGGTCCTGTGAGCATCAGGCCGCCACAGTTCATTGATACTGAAGGATCTCTGAACAGATGCTAGTTATGACTCAAAGCAGAACTGCTGACCATTATAAATATGCAAATGCAGACGCATTCCAGATGAAATAAATCATGATCTGCTTTGAAACAATCGAAGACCTAAACCTAAACTCTGTATGAGTTATATTTTCATCTTTAAAAGTTCTGCGGAATCTTCAGAAATGATTCGTTCAGAGAATCAGCGGGTCAGAGCTGATGGGAGGAGAACCATATGGTCAAAGAAAGCGCTTTCTAATGGCGGATTAAATATCCTCAGACAGGCTCTTAGGAAACTAAAAGCCGATAATGCGGAGGCTTCCTGTGCGCGGAGCCCCCTGGGAGCTGACGATGGTTTAGATCAATGACTCTCTCCTCCTCCTGATCTCTCTGAAACTTCACAAAGATGCTCTGTCATCATGAGTCTCTCCATTCCTGCCCTGAATCCTCAGCCTGATGCAATAACGCCAAGTGTGAAACTTTTAAAGCTGAAATGCGCAAACGCAACACGCATCGGCTGCGCACGTTCAACACTTCAGATTTCTTGTATTTCTCACCTGTCAGATTTGGCAATTCTCTGAAAGCTTTGGTTTGATAGATCCTGGTGCGTTTGCGGTTCGGCTGATATTCCCTGCGCTCGGTGCGTCCGGGGTCCGATTTGCGCGCACGGTAAAACCGACTGACATTTGTGCAGCTTCCTCTTCAGCTCGTTTATTTCATCTTCTCGCTCCACCAAGCGCCTCTCCAGATCTCGTATCCTCTCCTCCTTCAGCATTAAAACCTTGGCCAAGTCTTCCTCCAGGTCACTCATTCTGAGGTAGTAGAAAAACTTCGATCGCCTTAAATCAGCCCGGCGCACTATATCATCAAGATTCAGTGAACAGCAGCAGATCTACCGCGGGTTCACAGTTAGAAACTGGAGCTGGTGTTGGCCCCGTCAACGTCCACTTCTGTCCCAAACATCCCCGTCAAAAACCGCGCACCGGACACTGGCCGTCGCCTCTTCCACCGGGTCTCCACTGTAGGCGGAGTTTCACATTGGGGTCAGAAGCGGGGGCTCACAGAAGACCACCGGAAGCCGCATATGAAGCAGAAACAGGTGCGTTTACACCGACATCCCGCACAAGTGCACAGAGAATCAGGGCAGGAAAGCACGTCAGAAAGCACGGACAGACTGGCGAAGCGTCCAGTACAAAAACAGTTATCCAGAGTCACAGAGATTAGATCATTCAAGATCAAATCAATCAAAAAGTTCTTTACAACTACACCATTATACTACCAAAATAATAAAAATCACCTTTTAAACAAGTGTTTTAATCACGCTCTAACAATGATGAAACAGTCTGACTGCCTCCCCGGCCAAAATCTGCGCCTCTTCATCATGGTCATGTGATGATTCTCCACACGAGAATCACCTTATTCACTCTACAAGCACAAAACTGTGTTTTAACATCATCTGTGTCCTGTCAGCCGGGGGGTGAATGATGCCACCCTCATTATGACAATATAGAGTCATTATCTCACCATGATCGATGACCACACTGGAGACATACAGTCATAGCCAGTCAAGTGTGAAAGCTTCTCACAGGTATGAGAGAGAACGAAAGAGCGAGACAGTCACAGGAATGAGAGACAATGACAGAGAGAGACAGTCACAGGTATGAGAGAGAGCAAAAGAGCGAGACAGTCACAGGAATAAGAAAGAGCAAAAGAGAGAGAGTCACAGGTATGAGAGAGAACAAAAGAGCGAGACAGTCACAGGAATGAGAGAGAGCAAAAGAGAGAGAGAGACAGTCACAGGTATCTCTATAAGATATGTGCTGTATTCATGTTCTTGTGAAGTCATACAATACCTTTCATGTTATTATAATAATAATAATTGTATTTCTTAATAATTTGTATTTTGTAAAGACTGAAATCACTCAAAAATCAGGTTAAATAAAACCCTCTTCAGAAAATCACTCTAATGAGAGTAATGAATGTCATGCTATAAAAAATGACAGGGATTAGCACAGGTCTGCTGTACACCTGAGGACCTGACAGGATTACAGGATGAGGTGGGCGGGGCTTGTGGGAGGTACAGGGGGTAAGATCAGGGGCAGACATTATTCATACTTTTCCTGTAACACAGTCTCTCTCCCTCTCTCTCTCTCTTAGTGAAACCCAATAGGATAGCTTCAGAACCAGAGGTCATTGTGTCAGTCATTGATCAGATGTGAATTCTGGGATAAAGGAAGTCAGTAAGGAGATCAATACAGCTGATCTGATCCAGGGTTCAATCATCTCAACTCTATCATTATGGTCAAGGTACACGCTGTATTCAAATGCAAGCAAAGCTGTGAGGGATAGCCATACAGTCTGTTCAATATGGTGTACTCACTCAATGTCCTGTTTTCACAGCACATATTGTCTTTACTTTAAATGAGAACACATCTGTACAACCCACTGAACAGTATTTCTATCCTTCACATGCTCATTAATTTAAATCTGTCTCTACACTGACTGTGGCTCATTACTCATTACTGGAGTTTAAAAACTCCATGCACTACAGACATGTAGCATGCAGACTACTGAGCAGAGGTTTCTAAGCAAACAGGCAAACAATCTCATGGATATACACTGAAGCCATACCTAAGGGCCAGTAACAGCACAGAATTACCTTAGCAACCCCCTAGAAACCACTCAGAACCCTTGAAAGTGGATTAGCAAATACTGAGAAAGTTGTCATATACTGACAGCTGATTCACTGACATGATTCACTAACCAGTGGACTATACAAAAGAGCTGATCATCCCTTCTATGCTGATGGACTGTTCATTTCACAAACAGGCAAACGCTGTTCCCTGTGTGAGACAAAAGGAAGCACTCTCAAAATAAAAACAGTCACTGTACACACTCATGAGCCTCATTTTAAGAGCATCTGCTTGCTAGAACTACAAGATTTCTGTGTTAATATGCTAATAGACTAAACAACTCCATTTCACTCATGTTTAACATGTAGCAGTCATTGGTCTGTTGCTGGGCTGACCTAACTTCATGTCAATGAAGAAACTCTTGAAACTCTCAATGTTAAGACTGTGTCTAAAGTTTTGCTTAAAATAAACATAGTCATATGGGCTCTGGGAAAACTGGTCTGAGGCAGAATTCTCTACTCATATATTCCTGGAGGAGAAACGTTTAAGTTAAGGAATCAGATGTTATTTTCTTAACCATAAACAGGGTCCCTACACAGTATGAGTTTTCTTGGGTACAGCTGGTTTCAAACCAGACCGGCGTGTGGGTTTCTGGAGAGATGTTTGCACATGTATTTCTGTACGTGTTTATGCTGGTTTCTGGTTGACGATGAGTGCTGGAGGTGTTTGTTTGTACCTGTAGTATTTACTGACTGTTTACTGACTTGACCCATGACTGGTCAAGTCTTACGCTGGTCAACTGATAGGTCACATGATGCTCCAGGCTTTGGATCCACTTTTTCTGGGAAATTTCAGGTTCTGCTATGATGGAAGTGTGTGTGTTTAAGTTTTTAAGAGTTTTAAGAGTTTATCTAAATTAGGGCAGTTGGGGTCTACTGGTTAAAGAGTTGGACTTGTAACCCAAAGGTTTCAATGCTGGCAGGTAACAACTGAGGTGCTGGTGAGCAAGACACCTCGCTCCTGATTGCTCCCTGGGCATGGCAGTGCTGTCCACTGCTCTGGAAGTGTGTTCACCATTTACAGTGTGCTCGCAACTCACTACCCCAATGTGTGTGTGCACTTACTGTATGGGTTACATGAAGGGGACAAATTCAGGCAGTATGGGTCACCATACTGCACATCTTTTCTAAAACTGACTGATTAGAAGTTATCTAATATTTAAATCAACAAACAAATGTACACGAGAAATAATTAAAATGAACTTTATATAAAAACAACAGAAATCAATGGCATGTTACACTTGCTGTGTGTGGGTGAGAGAGTAGTTGGTCAACTACTGTCAGCTGTCCCACCAAAACACTCTCATGTCACATCAGAAATGTGGTGAGCTGTTGTGAGCCTCCGTGCTGTTGTTCACTGCAATGCTGACTGAGTAAACACACTCTGTTCCACATCTCTGACAGAAATGCTGTGTCTCAGGTGCTTCAGTGCTCAGGAGGACCTGTGACCTCTGCTGAGTTTGATTTAGTACAGCTCGGAGATCTGCTGCACCTTCAGCCCCACATTCCACTGGTCCAACACCTGTTGAACATGCTCAGACAACAAAAACAGAAACAAGTAGTGTCTAAGCTTGTCCTTTTAGTACTGTACACCCACTAAACATTTTAAAAATACAACATTAAAAAACCTGAAGGCTTGTGATCAGATGGACTTCAAATGATTCAGAAATCTCAGAACACATCTATGCTGCTGTCAGCAGCAGAGCTGATGAAGACATCTCAGCAGACAGGATGTAATGCAGATATTGAATTCAGACGTACCTTGATGACTTCCTGTGCTTGCAAAGCAGCATCTTTCAGACACAGTTAATAAGATGCTCTGGCTGTCTTTGAGGTGGCTAATTCTGTCGGGACTGAATCAGATTTCTCATAAAACATATCTGAGCAAAGAACAGAAAATAGTACCTTAACAAACACTTTTGAAGATTTTAGTCTTTCTCCATTCAGGCAGCTGTACTGTGTGAAATGGTTCCTCTGGGCTGTTGCCCATCTTTCTTTAAAGAGACTTTGGTCAAACTCTACTGTGAGTCAAATCTCCAGAACAGCACGTCTCTGTTTGTGTGGCAACAGAGCTGCTCAAGTACAGCGTTCCAAATCAGTCACTTATGAGGCATCTGTGAGGACACTGCCTTAGAACGTAGACAGTAGACAGCTCCCTCAGTTTCTGCACTGGACAGCCTGCAGTGCCTCACAGATCAATATTTCTAAGGCCCTCTTCAGCTCAGACAATTTAAGCTGTAATTCATGCTGCCCCCTTTGATTTAAACAAACCGTCTCAAAAAGGATAATGGTGTTGAAACAAATCTATTAAGTTAATTAACTATTAAGTACATTGAAAACATTTAACGGGTTTTGGAGAAAAAAGCAAGTCACAAAAAGGCACTTAACTTGCTCCTAGTGTACATGTAAACAGGACTACTAAAGAGTAAAATTAGGTTAAAATGATCTAGGCCCATCTTGACTGAATCCATCATCTTTAACTCCTCCACGATTAACCTGTTTATGACCCATAGTGAGTGAACATGACACATTTTTAATCTTCAAAGGCATTTAAACAGTTCTGCACCAAATGTAACTGTAGATCTGCATATATCTCTATGAATTATAAAAACACAAAAAACATGAAATTTGTTCTGATCCCACTGGATTCACACAGGACTAGATAGCCACTGGTTAATTCATCTTGTTATTGTTCATCAATAAGCCACAGCCTGCTGATGTGAGAGGCAGATCTAGACCATCATTTATTCTGATGGTGGAGTTTTTCTTCCATGGCTTTCATTTCTGTTCTGGGTCACTCGAGATCCTGCACTGGAAGTGGCTGTGTTTTTCTCTTATTCAGATGGAGGGAGTGTATCTCTCACACTGGTCAGGCAGGTGTTCAGATTGGGAACTCGTGGTAGGAGCCTCTAATGGAGCTGATGGTGAGAGCTTGTTAGGCGATTATCTAAAGCGACGTGCAGCGCATACATTTAAACGTGATAACAATTTATAGGCTATAGACATCACATTTACAGAAGCATTTTCTCTGTTGCGTTATCAGATGACGCCATCTAGCGTTTTAAAGAAAAGACAGTCAAACGTCACAGCCTGCGCTCCGAAACTTAAGTGTTTAATTTGTGTAAATATTATACATGATTGTCATCTATAGGCATTTTTATGTCACCGGGGTTGACTTTAATTCGTACTATATATTAAAGATTTCAACTTTTAATGAAGGTCTAGGAAATGTTATCCCGCCTTCCTAATTTGTTTTGCCTCTCACATACAACAATCGTCTTCATGATTTTGTGGTTGTACACGCGTTATGAATTCACATTTACGGCTAGTGTGAGATCATTTCTTCTTCAAACACTTCATAAATGTGGAGGAAAGAATAGCGACTGCAAGCCGCGCCCGGACGTCAGTCCCAGGGCCAGCCGAGCGGAGACACACTGACAGGCTAAACTCCAGAAAACTGTTGCATTCAGTGCTTGAGAAACACTCTTCCTTTTACAAGTTGTACATGTTAGTTATTGATGTCATTTGTAGGACACTTAAAACTACAAAATATAAGTTATATATGAAGCAAAAGGAATGATTTCTCATTATATACTGTAAAACCCCAACTGGTTAACATTTGGGACTTTCATTTTTATTTTGCAATTAAAGACAAAAATGTCTGTTTGGCAACTAAATGGCAGACATGACTAAATGTCATCCTCTTCTGCCGTTCAGTGACATTTCTGCATGTTTGCAGGCAGCCTGCAGTGCACACTGTGTGACGGGAGGGCTGAGCAGACACTGTTTGAGCACCTGCTGACCCGTACACCACTGCTCATCAGCCTGCCGATTATTAACACCATTACATGTACCTCCACACAAATAAAAGAAGACACTGAGGCTAAATAAAACAAGCAGGTCACCCGTTTGCCACATGCACATTATTCTCTCAATATCTAATATTGAATGTCTTTCCCAAACAAAAGCATGCATTTATAGCAAACACAAGTCACAGAGGGCTAAATTAAACATGAGCCAAAGCAGTCAATATAAATTAATATCTGCCAACAGTGAGCGTTTAAACAGCATGACAACACAATCACAATCAGTGTATATGTTCACCGTGTTTGTGCATGAATGCACACACCTCTCTTAAATCACGACACAAACAAAACTCACTCGCTCCCAGATCACATTTACACTTCTGAAGCGGATCAGAGCTGCTGTCAGCCAATCACCGCGCAGGATCACTCCTCTCAGCAGAGAGCAGCCAAAGACCATTGAAGTGAAGTCACCGCACTCCGGACGGCTACTTCAGTCACACAGGACCAATTCCTATTTACATGAATGGGGAAAACCGATAGCTCTAAAATCACTTGCTAAGGTCATATTAGAACAACATATTTATGACTATCAATTAAGCCTGACATAAAACACACCTAAATGTTGTTTCCGAAACTCACATTAAGCTGAAAACCGCAGTTTTTCCAGATTGCTCCAGCTGCTGCGCATGCGCCTTACCTTTCTTTGGAGCTCTTGGGGAAGCGCGCGGCAGAACTAACGCGAGATCTTTGCGCGAGGCGACAGATCAGCGAGAGCAGCGCAGACCCGGCGAGCCGAGTCCGGTTCTGTCTGCGATCCGCCGGACGAAGCGAAGCGTTTCATGCTCTTGAGGTCGCACAGAAGCATCACAGGTATGTGAACAGGTAATGAGAACCGGTGTGACCGCAGCCCTCCGGTCACGGGTGCGAATAGGAGGCAGGCTGACGTCATCTCTGGCGTCGGTCTTCCTTCAGTCCGTTTCAGTGTATCCAAATGAAATGAGAGATGCTGCATCAGTGAAACAGGTGAAGTGACGCGGGTTTACACTGCACACACGGTTTGTGCCATATTCAGTATTTGTTTATACGAAAGCATTTGAAACCACTTCTTTGGTCTATGAAACTGAATCAGTGTTAATATTCTTTGGTTTTGTTGGCAGTTTGGTGGAGGTATGACATTAACCCGGGGCTCCTTCACTTATTCCAGTGGAGAAGAATATACTGGAGAATGGAAGGAAGGCAAGACATTGCTTTTCATTAACACTCTTTATATTTCACATGTAGTTATATGAGTACGTCTCAACTCTAAAAAACAACATTGTTGATTGATGTTTCTGCTGTCAGAGTAAGTCTGGTTTAACAGGACTGAAGTGGGTTGGTATGGGGGAGTGGCTTGAGGAGCTACTGCTAATGCTGAAGATGCAGGAGAAACTATCAGCTGTTATTACCAGGAGATCTGTCCATAGATTATTATACTGTGATAGAGCAGCACAGTATATCAGAAGTATTGAAATATAACAAGTGTATGATGTATGAAAATCTTAATGATGAAATGTAACAAACGATGACTAGCAATAGCCGAATGATTTTAATATTTCAAACCTTTAAATGAATATCTTATCAGTTTAAGGTTTATGCAGATACCAGAGAGATTTCTATTAGAAGTTACAGTGATGCATTTTCCTAGAAAGAATGTGAAAAAATAATGCTAGTTACAATTTAAAAAGTTTTTAAATGTATATAATTTTTTGAATATTTTATTTAAAGCATTACAAAAGGAACAAATTTAAAGTATTATCATATTGCGTAGAGTTTATCACATATTTA
Organism: Chromobotia macracanthus; assembly: GCA_036877525.1. NCBI lineage: Eukaryota > Metazoa > Chordata > Actinopteri > Cypriniformes > Botiidae > Chromobotia > Chromobotia macracanthus. The sequence continues at coordinate 1,914,286 of JAZGTH010000073.1, read as the reverse complement.
GCAAGTTATCACGTATTGCATTTTTCTTCAATATCATGCGGCCCTGTATTGTACACTGTACTGCCTGAGAAGTATGAACCAGATTTAAAGTTCTGCAGCTGTACATTTCCTGTGCAGGTCGGAGACACGGCAAAGGTGAGCTGAAGTTTGCAGACGGCACCTGTTATAAAGGTCACTTTGAGAACGGCCTCTTCCATGGATCAGGCGTGTTAGTATTTCTTGATGGATCCAGGTCAGTGCATTTGTGACCCATCTCATATATAAATATTTCAGATATTACCACGCCAAAAGAGCAGTAACAGAAAACATCATGATCTTCAATCAACAGATACGAGGGTGAATTCGCTCAAGGAAAATTCCAGGGGGTCGGAATCTTCAGTCGATTTGACGGAATGAAATTTGAGGGGGAATTTAAAAGTGGTCGTGTTGAAGGACATGGTAAATATCCCCCTTTAATATGACAACCATCCTTTCAAAAACCTTACTGAATGATCATAATTACCCTTACATAATGAGGGTAAAAAATGAAAGTCGATAACTAGTGGCGATGACTAGTGAAAATAAGTATTTCACAAAAATGTGTTTGAACCCTGAAATATGCTTTTCTGCCCCCATGTAGGGCTGTTGACATTTCCAGATGGTTCCCACGGCGTTCCACGGAGTGAGGGTGTGTTTGAGAATAACAAGCTTCTGAAACGAGAGAAGTGCCAGTCTGTGGTGCAGAGAGCCAAGAACTCAGCGTCCACAGCCCGAAGCCTGTCTGTGTGAAACACTGAACTCAGTAAATAAACCCCAAACTGCTGCTCTCAGATCAGATGCCAGAATACAATACAGACTGCACAGGCACAAGCAGAGAGAGCAAAGCTGTTTGTGGATCTGCATTCAACCTGAAAACACACAAGACCCATCAGATGCTCAGGGATGGATGAAAGAGTTTCCATTCCACACCTCTCTGTTTCTCTCACTTTGTTGCTCTGCCCTGGTTTCCTCTGTGGCTTAAAAACATCACAAGATTGTGTCTGTGTATTTTGGAGGGACGGATGGTCACATTTGTGTGTGTTTTGAGTATGAAAAGTGAGTTCAGATTGAAGGTGTTTTTAGAAGAACTGAATTTGCCTTTGTAAGCCTGCGATTGTATCACTCATGTTTGGCTTTATCAGTTTGAGTTGTTACTTTTCAGGCTTCCCATGGTTATACAAAATGTAAAAAAAATCAGGGAATTTTAAAGCTGGAATTTCTGAACCATGAAGAAAAGGAGTAAAATCTCAATGCAGATCTCAAAGTAATAAAAAATGCATATTCAGTAAGCTGAAAGGACTGGAAACTGCTGATGTCTGGGAATCCTGCTGTTATATCAGTTTGTGTTCAACATCAACACGTTCTTTACTGCACTTTTGTCTAGTATTAAAAGTTGTTGAAATCCAACAATTGCAGGAATAAAATCGTACATGTTACTGATGGACAGCAGCTGTGAGTGGAAACGGCTATTTAGTAATTTGTCTTATTTGTCTTTTTTAGTTTAACTTACAAGTACTTATAATTTACTAACGGATTATAGGCTAATGTTGTATTATTCCTGTATAATGCAGAAACATAAAAGTGGTTTAAATGACATTGACTGTATATGTTTAATGAATGATATATATCTGTGTATTTAATTATTATTTAAACTGAATGCTTATGGTTCATTGTTCCCGTCATGTTCACTGTTAAAGTGAAGCCTTACACACATCATCTGAATATACTGACACCAGAAAGTATTGCACTGAGCAGAATCAAAAGATTGACATGAAAAATCAATGAAAAATAAAGATAGAAAAAACATGTATATTTGTCCTCAGGATTCTCTGTCATCACAGAACAACTGAATGTTTTACAGAAATGATTTCCAGGCACACAGTAGATTTTATACCGGTGAGACTGTCAGCACACACAAGAAACACAATGAAAACAGGCCCACATATCAGAATTACAGCTACAATTCAACAGCAGAATCGTTAATGAAGAGTTGAATTATTGATTCAATCATATATTGAGGCATGTTTGCTTGTAGAATTACTGTAGATTCTGTCTGTTGGATTGTTATAATGTGCACAAGTTTCACATCAGTTGTTAAAATATCAGAATCTGAGCATGTTGAGTCTCACTGAGTTTTAGTGGTTTTCATCAGCTGGTACGCTGATTGTTCTGACAATACAGTTCTCAACAAAGTTCAGCACGAGTTCACTGAGTCTTATGATTGTAGAAATGTATCAAATGAGCTCAGAACAGCACAGGTAACATGTTCATATGTGTTTTTGTGCAGACTGAGTTTCATAATCTTCCAGCTTTGATTTCACAAGATTAAGCTGGACTAGAGAGTGACTGTATCTGGACTAAAGACAGAACATTCCTTCAACAGTGCAGTGCATTAATGCTCATGAACACACAGCAGTGAAATAGATGAACAAGAATCAGGAGATTAAAAAACTGTTGAAAGCAGACGCACAAACAAAAGTGAGAATTTCCAGAGCAAGTGTCAGTAAAGATAAAAATCTGCAGGAATATTTGAAAAATTCACTTATCAACAGCTGTCAGAAGACACATCCCAGAATGCACCACACCATGACAGGTCTCTGTTTCATTTTAAAGCACTGCTTAAAAAGATGTGCTCTTATTTTCAGGAAATCAATTTGCTGTGACAAATTCCTCTGAACATTGTCTTACTAGTCTGTCATTTGAGGTATGAGACAATTTGTGACAGTAGGTTTAAAGGCAAAACAAACATTTGATTCGAGGGTAACATGTTGCTTTAAATAATTTAATTTTCAGTTGGAACACTAGAGATAAATCACACTGGAATTTACAGTGAAACAGTTTAATGCCCCAGTCATTTCAAGTTCACAGTCTCTGTGTGCATGTTTAACACTTTTAAATTCTCCATACAGACACATACAGCAAACACACACATCCTTCAGTTGTGCATGTAATACAGTCAAACCTTTGGAAACATAATGATAAAAACTGGTTCTCTTTCATCAGCTCAAACTCATCAATACAACAGAATAAGATGTTGTAACATTCAGTCTCTTGTAACTGCTTGAACTCTTAAAATAACACAAGATCTCAAAATCATGATGAACCTTCAGATTAATGATCTCCAGAGTCAGTCATCTAAACAATACCAGCAAAGTGCTTATTAATACAAACAAGATGTACAGGTGCAAAATGAATACTGCACAGAATATTTGAACACATTTCTGAAAATATACAGCAGGAATAAGGTGAAAGGGAGACAGACAAGACTGGGGGCCATTTGATTGCTTTAAGGTTAAAATAAAGTTAAAACAGGAACTTCTGATGAGTAATTAGACCAGCAGAAAGTGGTGTTAGTGTGTGTGTCTATGTGCGTCTGTTTCTGTGAACACACACACAGGAAGTGTATTAGAAATGCTTATTGGACTTGAGTCACAGCCTCATGAATCGACTCGGCCACATAGTCAATGTTTTTGGAGGTAAGACCACACATGTTGATGCGGCCACTTGCCATCAGATAAATGTGTTTTTCTTTGATCAGATGTTCCACCTGCTTAGCTGTAAAACAGAAAGAAAAAGCATGAAATGATTTTCTATCTAAACTTCTATATAAACGACAGAGTATCAGAGACCGTTTTTGATCTAATGCCTCCAGCAGCAGACTGAATGAACTGTAACAGACGACACTTACGGTTGAGTCCCGTGAAGCTGAACATGCCAATCTGTTCGGTGATGTGCTCCCACGTTCCTGGAGTTCCTAAAGATTTCAGCTTCTCCTTCAGCTGAGAGCGCATCAGCAGGACTCTGTCTGCCATGGTCTTCACATTGTCCTTCCTGTATGACACAAGTCAAACTGTACTCCCCATCAAACTAACAGATGTACAGGAATATCTCTGTTAGATCAGACTGTAACTCTGTTCACCATTCAGCAAAGAGCTCAGGGCTGTTGAGTGTGATGGCCACCAGACGTGCACCCTGGGATGGAGGGTTGGACCAGGTGATTCGAACGATCTTCTCCATCTGAGACAGGACACGAGTCAAGTTCTCCTGGTCTTTGGCTATCACCGTCAGATTCCCAACTCTCTCATCTGAGGAGTTGATTACTGACAATCAGACATCTGACAGACACACACAACACAAAGCCAAAGAAACCACATGTGTCTGATGACACTCACTGTAGAGGCCGAAGTTCTTCGAGAAAGACTGAGCACAGAACAACTCAAAACCCTGAGACACAAAATATCGCACAGCCCAGGCATCTTTATCCAAATCTCCTGAGGCAAAACCCTGATACGCTGAATCAAAGAAAGCAAAAAGATTCTTCCGCTGGAAAGACAAAAAGACAGGCGAGTTTGAAATTGAGCTACAAATATTTCTTCATATAAATGAGAGACAGTGTCTTTCACTTAACCTGAAATGGTTGCAAATGGCTCAAAAATCTGTTTAATTCAAATACATTCACAAACTCTTACTTCCATTTATTTGGACCACTTCCATATCTGAACCTATATATTTTTTGGATAAAGATTTCTGCTTTCAGAATGTCACTAAAGATTGCAAAGACATGTTTTAATATATTACATCTCCACTAAAGTTTAGGTCCTGCAAAACTAATAATTCTGGCTTTGCGTAGAATTATGATAAAAATCGTGCAGTGTTGGCTTTGTGTAGAATTATGATAAAAACCGTGCAGTGTTAGCTTTGTGTAGAATTATGATAAAAACCGTGCAGTGTTGGCTTTGTGTAGAATTATGATAAACACCTGTGCAGTGTTGGCTTTGTGTAGAATTATGATAAAAACCGTGCAGTGTTAGCTTTGTGTAGAATTATGATAAACACCTGTGCAGTGTTAGCTTTGCGTAGAATTATGATAAAAACCGTGCAGTGTTAGCTTTGTGTAGAATTATGATAAACACCTGTGCAGTGTTAGCTTTGTGTAGAATTATGATAAACACCTGTGCAGTGTTAGCTTTGTGTAGAATTATGATAAACACCTGTGCAGTGTTAGCTTTGTGTAGAATTATGATAAAAACCGTGCAGTGTTAGCTTTGTGTAGTTATGCAACTTTACTCCATATTTTTGAAACTATCAGCAGGTCACATTTAGACAGCAGTGGGCTGTAATTGCAGGTTTTGCTCTTTAATGCCTAACTGTTAAGATTACATGCAATTAGGGTCCATTTTTATAGCAATTACTCAGTATTTCTTCTCACACAGGTTATTTTTACTCTCTCACCTTCATGATGTCGGCGATCTGCTTCCATTGGTCCTGGGTTGGATCTGTACCAGTTGGATTGTGAGCACAGGCGTGAAGAACGAAGATTGAGTGATCAGGTGCGCTCTAACAGTGAAAACACACAGCAAAGACAATCAGACTCTATCTCAAACATTTATTAATACAACTTGTGTTACAATTGGGTGTGACATGGCATGTTACCAGCCAACTGGAGCACATGATGTTTAGTATTCAGACATGCAAACATGAATTTAGACCAATGGGAATTCACAGTGGGCAGGGCAACAAACCCTGTATTGGTAAAAGAAATCTCAACGATCACAGCTAACCTCCAGGTCACTCAGTAAACCAGCCAGATCAAGTCCACGCTTCTCTGCATCCCAATATTTGTATGGACGGATGTCCTCAAATCCAGCATTAGAGAAAACCGCATTGTGATTCTCTAAAACAAACAACAAGCTCAATGTGTGAAAGGGCACTGCTTTAGCATTCACGATATGCATCAGAATATTTCAATATATAATACTTCAATATATGAGTCAAACAAGCAGGGTTGTGTTTCTCAAAAGCATCAGAAGCTGAAGTATATCATAGCACCAATCGACACCAGTGCTCTCTCCGATCATCTCAGACTCACAATGCTTTTGAGAAATGCAGCCCTGAACATTTATTTTTTACATACTGCCGGCTATTATGTATCAGAATCATATTCACAATGCTTTCTCAGTACAGTGTCTGATGATGTGATTAGGTGTTCTCCTCACCCCATGTGGGTGCAGACACATAAACTGGAGTTTTTGTGTTGTTGGTTCCGTTGTACCAGCGCCGGAGAAACTCTGCACCGATCTTTAGAGCACCAGTCCCTCCTAAACACTGAACAGCTCCGACCTGCAATAAAAAAAGTGTAAAATCTAATCCTGACTGTAACAACAAAACACTTGTATTCAGGGTTTAAAACCACAACAACCCTCTTATACTGGAACTGCATTTTATTTATTTTAATTGTTTATTTTGAATTTTGTCACTTAATTTACTGAACCCTGTGTGAAACATACAGTATATACAGTATAAGCATCTAAATGTTTCCTAGAGCCAGTGACAACAATGATCCAGTTATTAAAACAGGTTATTAAAACAGGTGACTGATTCAGGTTTTTCAAGCCTGTAATTTCTGACCCGGTTCTGGCTGATGGCGGGACTATCAGCACCCAGAGCGATTTTAGACGAGCTGGAACGAAACTCTGGCAGGCCCAAGATGGGCAGATACTCGTGGTTCAAACTGTGATCTTCAGCAATCATCTTCTCCACTTTTCTCACCACAGGGAGAACCCATGGTTGACCTTCATCTGTTCTGTATGCTAAATAAAAAGAAAGAAAAGTAGAAAACCGTTACACAACAGAAAGACAATGTTCTTTAAACGTTCCAGCAGCCCGATTTTCACCAAATTCCTTTTTAATCAATATCTGTCACAATTGCTTGTGTTATCAGGGCTGTCTCTAATCACAATCTGTGAACTTTAACCAAAGAACATCAGAAAACTGTACTGGGTACAGACATGTACTGCTCATGTACTGATGTGAAGGCAGATACACAAAATTCCTTATGAACCCTGAACTGCATCTGCACTGTATCTGCACTGTATCTGCACTGTATCTGCACTGTATCTGCACTGTAACATTTTAGCAATATGTAGTTATGATGCCAAGCAGTGACTGAATGTATCAAATGTGGGATCAACAATCCGTTTCAAGCTTCTGCACCAGCATCAGTCTGAGAAATGTCCTCCTCACAATCATGACTCCGGGCTTCTACAGAGATGTGACTCTCAGCTTAGAAGCAGAGAGCCCTGCAGAATCCCCACAGGTCAAACTCATACACATCACGACTGACTTCACATGACACGACAACTGGTGACAAAACACAACCTATTCATCTCCAGCCAACAGCACTGACTGATCTCCACTACAGGTTAAGAGGAACCTGTGATATAGATATCAGCCATTTACAAGAGACTTTTTAACCAATTCACAATAAACATCCCCAGTTCTGCACATTCATGATCTAAATATCAAAGTGTTTCAGAATATTAAGAATATACGTTAAGCGTTATGAATATATATATATATATATATATATATATATATATATATATATATATATATATATATATATAGATATATATATATACAGAGAGAACAAAAAAGAAAAATAGAAGATATATATATATATATAGAAAGAGAGATATATATAGAGAGAGAGAGAGAGAGAGAGAGAGAGAGACAGAAAAGAAAGAGACAGAGAAGACAGAGAGAGAAGAGACAGAGAAGAGAGAGACAGAGAGGAAGGGGGGGGGAGGGAGAGGGGAGAGAGAGAGAGAGGGAGGGAGAAGAGGAAGGGAGAGAGGAGAAGAGAGAGAGAGAAGAGAGAGAGAGAGAGAGAGAAGAGAGAAGAGAGAGAGGGGGAGAGAGAGACGAGAGGGGAGGGAGGGAGGAGGGGGAGAGAGAGGGGAGGGAGAGGGGAGAGGGAGAGAGAGAGGAGGAGGAGAGGGAGGAAAGGGAAAAAAAAAAGAGGGGGGAAGGAAGAAAAAGAAGAAAGAGAGAGAGACAGAGAGACAGAGAGAAGAGAGACAGAGACACAGAGAGAGAGACAGAGACGAGAGACAGAGAGAGAGACAGAGAGAGAGAGACAGAGAGAGAGAGAGACAGAGAGAGAGAGACAGAGAGAGAGAGACAGAGAGACAGAGAGAGACAGAGACAGAGACAGAGAGAGACAGAGACAGAGAGAGACAGAGACACAGAGAGAGAGACAGAGACTGAGAGACAGAGACAGAGAGAGACAGAGAGAGAGAGACAGAGAGAGAGAGACAGAGAGAGAGAGAGAGAGAGAGAGAGACAGAGAGAGAGACAGAGAGAGAGAGAGAGAAGACAGAGAAGAGAGACGAGAGAGAGACAGAAGAGACAAGAGGAGAGAGAAGAGAGACAGAGAGGAGAGAGAGAGAGACAGAGAGAGAGAGAGAGTTATGACTGCATGACAGCTCAGATCAGTGAACATGACATCACATACTACATTAACCTGCTGCGTATGTAGTTAAACTGAACGTAGCTCTGTGCCCCGGCCAGCGTACATGAAGGATCTCGTGTTACTGGATTTCAACAGCTGACCTGGAATCATGTGCGTGAGGGCATCTTCATCAGCATCATTACAGAAGCACCATAAAACTCCAGCTGCACTGCGGGACGTCATGCATCTCTCTCAGACTGTCTGCATTCATATTAATAATAATAATAATAATAACAATATGATTCCGTGTCACTGTTTCTCAGCTATTAAACGTCTCACCTCCAACTCCCAGATTCACCTTGTTGAGACTCTGATCGTCCCGAAAATCCGCCGTGAGTTGAAACACTGCGACAGGCGCCGCCTGCAGAACCTCACTGAACACCGACATGATTGCTGTGGAAGATCTGAGTACAGACTGAAGAACCGGGCGGGCGGACGAGCGCTGGAGACGCACCGCAACCTTCTCATGCGAATGCAAAGCAATGGAGGACGGGCGTGTCGAAATCAACCAATAGAAAGTACGAGTTCATGACTGACTCAAGAATTAACCAATCATCTCTAAAACAGCAAGGTCAGGAATTGCGTCATAAAACTACGCCCTTGATTATAAAGCCTGGACCAATGGAACATCGCAAATTGTAAGTGACGTGCCTTCTAACCAATAATACAACAGAGAGGGCGGGCTGTCATTCACATCGAGTTATCTGAGGTCCATATGAACCTCATTTACGAACCTCATTTATGAACCTCATTTATGAACCTCATTTATGACTGTAATTTATGACTGTGTACCCTCATCATTAAACGTTTCATAATACGCTGTTTAATACAATTATAGCAGTAGCTGTGTAGATTTTATCTTCTGGATTATGCTGGAGCAGCGATCTTCATCTACATGTTAATTGGAGAAAAGAAAGAACTAGAAATATAAACAACAGTTACTGTTTTATGTGTTTTGATATCAAAGTGATATTGGTCAGGTTTTCCAGCTAATGACCCCGATATAAAATAAAAACCGTTCATTTATTGTGCATGTCATTTGCTAGTGAGACCACAAGGTGGCGGTCAAGGCTTTGTGTTATTGTCCATTAAGCTTCTCTCCTGGATATGTAAATCAAGGCCCAGCAGGAAACATGGGCTGCTCTGCTGCCACTGTTATATCACTTTAAAATCAAAAGTTCAAGCCTTCTTCTTTTTCTTGCTTGCTTTTAATGGCTGATTTTTTACTTGCCCATCATAAATTCAGAGGCTTGGCTGAATCTTTTCAGTTAGCTAAAACATGATCATTGTATTATTGATCATGAGTATAATTAATTATTATTGATCATTAGTGAGGTAACATGATCTTGAGTATAATTAAAACAAGTTTAAGAGAAAATTCGCTTATGGGTTAATAACAAATAAATAGGTGCTGGATGATTAAAACCGCAATCTGTTAAAAAAACAATTATAAATGTGAAAAGCTTTTAGAAATGTTATTAAATTCAAGAAACGATATGTAATTCAAGTGATATTATGTCTTCTTTAATTTTCATCTTTAATTTAGCCTAGTGTAATTAAACAACAACATTTTGTTCCACTGTATGTCCCCACATGTAGCGGAATGACAATAAAGCTCAACTTCAAATATGTAGTCAAAATAATTAATCTGTCTGTGACGGAACAACTCTGTTAAGCAACTTACCAATAAAGCATGACATCATATGTACTACTTGTGCCAAACAGATATAAAATAGTGATTATTAAACAAACAAACACTGTCTTAGATCCTGTCATAGATCTGTACACCACCACAACCCCCAGGAAATGTGGAGGACTTCTACACCTGCATCATGACCTCCATCCAGCCCATCTCTCAGCTCCACACAGATGTTTGCATTCTTTGCCAGGCAGGAGGATAGCTTACCTGTGTGTTAACTGTCAGCTTTGTAATTATGGGATTTGAAGCTTCCAGCACAAGGTTCATTGGCCTGGGGACAGACAGGGAGGGAGAGAGATGGCCTGAGAGAAACACTGAGAAAAAGAGAGAGAGAGTGAGATGAAGATCTCAGAAACATGACACAAGTGCCTCCTGGGAAATTGTCTTCATTCATTTATTATGAAGCTGATCTAACAAACACAACAACTTTGTAAACATAAAACTGCACTAACAATAATGTCTGCAACACTCAACATCACAAAACAAGGGTAATATTGACTGGCTCTATTTCGAATGAAAAAACACTAAATGTGCATGTCCAGAAGGTGAAACTTGAGAAGACTTCCTACTTCAAAAACAAGCACAAACCATGACGGAGAGTCAGTGACTGACAGCAAACATGTACACAGACAGACATTTCTGTGCAGGACCTTCCCGTGTTTTTCATGTGTTACATTAGCCTCTCTGTCATGGATCAGCACTTCTCACTGACTGACTGTCTGTTTGAAACTCAGAGTCACTCATTTTGTTTTCTATTGCCAGTTTCATCAATTCTGTTTGACAGACTGGACTGAAAAGACCACCATGTTTTTGTCTGCTGCACTCTGAGTTATGTGGAATTCATCTATGGACCAGAGACATTGTTCTCATTACCAGAAGATCTTCAGAAAGCAGCTACGTGAAATATCATGAGTCACTCTTAAAGAGAGAGAGAGAGAGAGAGAGAGAGAGTGAGAGAATGACAGAGAAAGTGAGAGAAGAACAGAGAGAGAGAGGGAGAGAGAGGGAGTGGGAGGATAACAGAGAGAGAGGGACAGAGGGAGGGGGAGAGAGAGAGAGAGAGGGAGTGCGAGGATAATAGAGAGAGAGGGAGAGAGAGAGGGAGAGAGAGAGAGAGAGAGAGAGAGTGGGGGAATAACAAAGAGAGAGAGAGAGAGAGAGAGAGAGAGAGAGTGGGAGGATAGCAGAGAGAGAGAGGGAAAGAGAGGATAGAAAAAGATACTACAGAAATGTTATGAGGGACACACTGGATAGAGATGTACAGTGAGCAATGGTGATAAATATGATAAAATATGGTATTATGACAATATGATATGAATGCAATGTAAAAAAAACAGCATCTACCAATAGCATAAATGTAAATATCTAGCAAACCATATTTTAAATGACAACACCGACACCACTATTGTCTCAGCACAGAAACAAGCACATATTCAGGTGACGGGGGTTGTGCTGCATGCCAGTATGAATGAAAGCATCATCTATAAGATTTAAGGTGTGATTAGTGTGTCGGAACAGCAGTAATCCATTATAAATGTGTACAGACAGAACAAGTCACACCCTATTTAATGAAGCAAGAAATCAGATTTAATTCTGTTACTTTAATTTTGGCATATACACACATCAATATGGTTGTCTACATATTGAACAGATTTTTTTTTACAACTGTGACCTTGACCACGTTTCGAATCTGACCTTTTTGAACAATGGGAGGAAGTCGCCTCATGTCTAAGAGTCTGCTGCTACCAACTGGTTTACGTCTTATTGAAAAGAACAAATAAACACAGGCGAAAGAACAGCACAAACATTGTCTTAATTCATACTTTACCACAAACGTCACCAGCAACACAGCTGATCCACACAGCCGCCTGCGATTAGTAGTTACAACTTTGTTCACCAGATTTAAAGTCTTTGTAGAAATGTCAGGATATTCTTGCATGTAAAAAAATCTCTGAAAACACAACAGTCTCTTTTAATGTAACAGCTTCACAATTATGTTTGTTTGCATTAGCAGTTCTGATAAATGTTGCACTAATAATCACAAATGTTTGCAAAGCTGAGATGATGCAAGTGGAACCCTCATACTTCTGATCATTCAGTAATAAAGACTGTGAAAGAACTCTCACAGCTCCTGATGAAATACTACAAGTTCTTACACGTCTGCTCTGAATACTTCTAAGATCTTCTCCTTTCATTCTCCACACTGATAATGTGTCACTGCCATTTCTGCTCTTGGGGAAAAGCACAATGAGTTCAACAAATAAATACATTCAGGGTAATAAATCTGAACTGTGTCGTTTCAACTTTGATCCAAAAATCAATTATCAGTTAGTTGTTGATCATATGCTGGCTTTAGCAGAAACCAGTGGATTCCTAGGACTGCAGTTTTAGAAGCTGTATATTTCCCCACAGAAACATGTCTTTCCAAACCTCTAGTCACCAAAGACGAGAAGGAATTAACTTCCATTTTATTTACAGCTATGTTGCTGAATCAATGGGAACTCACGGTTCAGCAGAAACAAATAGTCAGTTTGATGGGAGACGCCACACGGGCTGCAGCGTGTAATACAGGCCCTGCTCGCAACATGTTTACACAGCAGGAGGTCATGTGGTGTGCATCCACGACCCAACAACATACAAAACTGTACAAAATTAATAGTATTATTGTTTGAGTGACAATCTTTGTAAACTGTGCACATACCAGCGGTCAGCTGAACTCCCAGCAACCTTTTATTTCTGCCTCTCTAACAGGGCCCAGAGAACGTTTAAACAGAAAACGAGGGAATTTAGCCTTTCACGTGCCACTTTGAAATGGCAGCATCATGCAGTAACACTGAATCTTCATCACTGCTGTCTGTTGTCATCAACAACATTACAGTCTTCCTCTCTATTCACATTACACACAGCACAGGTCACACACATTACCAGCTAAATGCTCACCAATCTGCTCCCATGTATACACACACCTGCAGGGTTTAAGGCCATGAAGGAGAAAACAGCTGTCTGATTTATGAGTCCCAGGAGGGGGAGCAAGCGCTGTGATTTTCTTCTGGCCTGATTTCCGTCATGGTCTTCTAGACCTCCCTAACTCAGAAAGCTAGTGTGACAGGGAAAGTCTGGTGTTGTCTGCAGCCTCATCTCCTACTTTCCTCTCCATCTGAAGCAGAAACAGGGGCAACCATCAGTCAAACAGCTTGGTCAGATGCACAATACTCCAGACGAGGTCTCAGGGCCTGGGCCAGCACACAGTCAGAAAGCAGGACCTGATAAGATTTCACCTTCCGGGACCTCCTCAAATATGCTTCAGTATATATGAAAGGTGTTCAGGGTTCAGAGAGAATCATGTGAAGAACCTTCTGTCTCAGAGGGGTTACCTGAGCAGAGATTAAAGAGCTACATCCTTAAAAATAAAGCTTCTTCAAAGGTTCTTCAGTGCCATTGTTAAACCATTTTTGGTTCCCCAAAGAACATTTCAGTCAGATGTTCTTTAAAGAACCAGTTCTTTCATATCTTTTATAGTCTAAAGAACATTTTTCCACTACAAAGAACATTTTGCAAACAGAAAGGTTCTACAGATGTTAAAGGTTCTTTATGAAGTCACACACCCTAAAATGGTTTTTCTGTGGCATTGTGAAGCAATTTTAGGCCTGTACCTTATTGTGGGCAATTAGTTACATTAACATATATTAACATTCAAATAGCACAAGAAACAATTATTCTCAATGAAGTCAGAATTTATGAACATTGTGCATGAAAGGAAAACCAGGAAAACCCTTTTTTAGATATACAGATAGAACAGACCAGGAGTTCACAGTTACATGTGCTATCACTCAGTGGTCTTTACTGGTAGACATTGAATACGACTGCAAACCATGTCTTCAGGTCTACAGCGTTTACTTGTGTGTGCTTGAGGTTGCACAGAAGACTGTGATGTGAGCTCTGGATGATCAGAGGAGACTCGGACCTTGACGTTTGTCTGGCAGTCAGCGACCAGATGAAGATGATCTACTGGCCCCTTCAGTCACTCTTCACGTCTGGGGTTTGTTAGCTGCAGGAAACAGGCTCTTCATTCACATAAACCTCCACTAAACAGCCTTTTCTGGTTTTAGGGCTGGCATCAGCACGCAAGCATTTTAAAATTTTAGTCTGTTATATTTTAGTTGGGTACTACAAAGTAGCCGAGGACTAGAGATAAAGTTGTTTATGATCTGCTTCCATTTACTACGATCAAAATATTCATAAATGTCTGGTAATAAATCATCACAAACCCTAAAGTTTCTCGGAGCTCGTTTACTCGACACTGAAACATCATTTTCACTGAACATCATTTTCACTGAACATCATTTTCACTAAACATCATTTTCACTAAACATCATTTTCACTAAACATCATTTTCACTGAACATCATTTTCACTGAACATCATTTTCATCTGAACATCATTTTCACTGAACATCATTTTCACTGAACATCATTTTCTCTGAACATCATTTTCACTGAACATCATTTTCACTGAACATTATTTTCATTGAACATCATTTTCTCTGAACATCATTTTCTCTGAACATCATTTTCACTGAACATCATTTTCCTGAACATGTTTTCCTGAACATCATTTTCTCTGAACATCGTTTTCACTGAACATCATTTTCACTGAACATCATTTTCACTGAACATCATTTTCTCTGAACATCATTTTCTCTGAACATCATTTTCACTGAACATCATTTTCTCTGAACATCATTTTCACTGAACATCATTTTCACTGAACATCATTTTCTCTGAACATCATTTTCACTGAACATCATTTTCATTGAACATCATTTTCTCTGAACATCGTTTTCACTGAACATCATTTTCACTGAACATCATTTTCACTGAACATCGTTTTCTCTGAACATCGTTTTCACTGAACATCATTTTCACTGAACATCATTTTCACTGAACATCATTTTCACTGAACATCATTTTCACTGAACATCATTTTCACTGAACATCATTTTCACTGAACATCATTTTCACTGAACATCATTTTCTCTGAACATCATTTTCACTGAACATCATTTTCACTGAACATCATTTTCATTGAACATCATTTTCACTGAACATCATTTTCTCTGAACATCATTTTCATGAACATCATTTTCACTGAACATCATTTTCTCTGAACATCATTTTCACTGAACATCATTTTCACTGAACATCGTTTTCACTGAACATCATTTTCACTGAACATCATTTTCACTAACACGTAACAGTTGCAGTATTCGTCACAATTTTACAGTGCACTGACCCAGTGACGGTAATGATATTTATATAATATATGCAGAATATTATAAAAACATTTAATTTTAAACGTGCTCATCATCGTCGGTAAAGTAAATTGAAATTATACCTCACACAAATCTATTAATACATTTTAATAAGGGACAGAAAGGCTGAATCTATATGCTACAGCTGTAAGGGTCATTTGTGGATCATTAACACAACATGTCTTCATTAGATAAGAATCGTCTAATCCATTCAGGTACGATTTAACAGAGAAATCATCTAAATAAACTTTTAAAGTAAGCCAATGTTTTTAGTTACCCAAAATATAATGTATATTATATTATATCCCAGGCTCAAAACAACCTTTAGGGAACCCAAAGCAACTCGGTGTGTGTTTGGAAACTGAACGGCGCGATCACTAACACAAAGATGAACACATTTTCTTTCTTTTTGTTTGCTTTGTTTTCCTCCACGGCTGGCAGCATTAAGAAAAGCTTTGATTCCTCATTCATGAAATCGCTCAGCTTCGTGCAGTTTTATTTCCAGCATCTTCTGCGGTCCGCGTTGACTTCATGTCACTTCAGTCGTGTGTGGGGCGGACATTGATCCGACACAAGCAGCCTCAGCGCCCGGACACCCGACAGCTGCCCGGCTGACGAGTGAACTGGGTCCCCTTTAAAACAGCGCACTGAATGCGCGTTTCTCTGCGCTTTCAAACACGGTGATTATTTAGCTGATGTTATTGAACAATCACATTGACTTTAGTGAAAGCTGGGGCGTTTATATACTTCAGATATATTTTGTCAGCACATACAGAATATCATGATATGGAAACAGTGACTGATAACAGATCAAAAGGTTGAACCAAACAAACGCTCAAAGGCTGGTGTTGAATTAGCTGTTTATTTAGCACGATTTGAACTTTTAAAGATGTAAAAAAAGAATTATTAAAAACAAAGATTCAGAATGAACATTTATATTAAAAGAAAAAAATCACAGAAAATTACAGCAAGTCTAATCACTTATAATATGTCAAACATTAATGCTCATAAATGTGTATAATTTTTGACAAAACAAATTGTAATAGTTTCAAGGCCCCTCTCTCTCACACACAAACACAACTTGTCCCTTTCACACACATTTACACACAAACAAATGCGGATCTAAAACGTTTAAATTGTTTTGCTGCGACAACAAAAGTCAGCAGCTGGTCTGTCTAACAGCAGATACAGTGTGTGTGTGTGTGTGTGAGTGTGTGTGTGTGTGTGTGTGTGTGTGTGTGTGTGTGTGTGTGTGTGTGAAAATGGCATTACAACACAAGCAGGTTAATTAGCGACTCTTGTGAAATCTCGAAATATGTTTTTCATAGCAAAGTCATGAATGTAAAGAAATGATGTAATGTTACCATAACTTCATGCTCCTCAAGTTCATCTTCAGGTCTGGTGTCCACCTGTCTCAGTGTCGGGTGGATGAACATTGGTGCTGTCAGGCTGCTCTCCACTAACATATGCTTTCTAAAATGACTGTAATTATCGACAATAAATTGTATTAAACACAAGCTTATAAGTGTCACAGAACCTTTCTGTTGCACACATTATTCGATGAAGTGTGAAAGGGTTCTTCAGACTATTTAAAAGTATGGGAAATAGTTCTTTTAAGAACTTCTGACTAAAAGGTTCTTTGGGGAACTAAAGAGTGATCCTTTAAGGCCTCGCTATGAAAAACCCCTTTCAGTAGTTTTATTGTTGAGTGTAGCATACATTAGACAGCAGGTCCACTGCTTTATTTGGTGAATGGATCAGTGTAATGAATCGCATTGATCTGGAATAGCGCTGTGTAATGTTCAAGACTCTGCCGTGTGAAACTGCTCGTGCACCCGCCCCGGTAACGTGACATCACCGGGCTGAAGAAGTGCCTCATGCTGACGGAGTCCAGGACAAACACACACACTTTCACCTCTAAACCATCAACAGTCTTGACATCATGGCAGATTAATCGACACATTTAGATATGAAATTGCTGCTGGTCAGAACAATTGTTCTTGGGTTTTATATTTGAAGCTGTCAGCTGAATCGGGAATAATATTGTAGATGTGACTCAACAGCACCTGATGATGCTTCGGAACCCGGTTACATCGTTTTCTGTGAAGGATATATTGAAACTAAAGCAGCAATCTCGCCAGTGTCACCTCCAGTCTCTGCATCCAGCGCCATACGCCGCCCAGCTGCACCCCGAACTGCAGGAGAGATTTCGGGCCCCATCGTCCAGTCTTCTCGGGGGTGGAGACAACCTCAGCTTCTCAGACAGCGAGGAGAAAATGGCCTTTCTCCACTCCTTCTCCCTACAGGACAGTTTAGTGGAGAGCAGCCTGACAGCACCAATGCTCGTCCACCCGACACTGAGACAGGTGGACTCCAGACCTGAAGATGAACTTGAGGAGCATGAAACGAGTGAGTGATCTGTATTTGAAAACCTTGTGTTTGGAGATCCAACTGAGTATTAGACAAGGACAGAAAAACAGAGACATAATATATAGGCCTACTGTTAAATATATTACTACAAAAGTCATAGAATATTACAAAAATATCTAACTTAACTAACAATATTATTGAAATTGTCTTGACAAACAACAAACAATAAACTTGATACGAACACTTACTGTACTTACTGTGTTACTAACTTTAATGTTAATAAACGTGCGAATAGTTTATCTAAACGTCAGGTTGGACCTATATATAATAAATAAATAAATATATTTTTTTCTTTATGGTTTGTCATTGTAGGCCTAGAAAATTGCGGCTCTGAAACATTGTTATTGATGCATTTATACAGAGGCCTGTTCACACTTTTATCATTCATACAACGCTTTGTGAATAAGTGAGAGCTGATCGTGTTTGTGTGTACTGCGGTTGGGTGAACAGAAAGCGACGGGCACACGGACTCAGAGCTGGCGCAGCGGCACAGGACGCGCCGGAAGCCGCGGGTCCTCTTCAGCCAGGCGCAGGTCTTCGAGCTGGAGCGGCGCTTCAGGCAGCAGCGCTATTTATCGGCTCCTGACAGAGAACATTTGGCCAGCACCCTGAAACTGACGTCGACGCAGGTCAAAATCTGGTTTCAAAACCGCAGATACAAATGCAAGCGACAGCGCCAGGACAAAACACTGGAGATGGCCGGACACCAGCACCCGCCGCCGCCCAGGAGAGTGGCAGTGCCTGTCCTGGTCCGGGACGGCAAACCGTGTTTAACTGGATCACAGAGTTACAACGCCACGTACGCGGTGGACGCTGCTCCGTACACTTATAATGGCTATTCATGCTATAATAACGCCGCGAACACCCCCCCCTACAGCTGCTCGTGTCCCGGCCTTCCGACACCTCCAACAAACCCGTCCAACACCGCCCTGACGAGCGCGAATCTGAGCCGCCTCGGAACACATTCACAGCCTCAGACCGCACCAGCGACGCCCGTGTCGGCGTGCCCAGGGACCCTGCAGGGCATTCGCGCGTGGTAGTGACAGCCGGACAACATGAACAGTTACCCGGCCTGATCCTGAGACACGCAGGGTCTGAGGTTTCACTATAAACGTGTGAATTTCATCTAGAAACTCAATTCTGCAGATGAACGAATTAAGATCCGCTTACAGCAAAATGATGAAGCGGGTCGAGCGGTGCCGCACGTCCTGCGTTACCGCGCTGGAGATGAACATTATTAATAAGAATAATAATGTTAGTCTGCTCAAACTGACAGCGGCGTGAAAAATAAAAACTGTACACCTTATTTAAAAAACATGCTGCTTTATCAAATATCGGTCGTCTACAAAAACAAATTCTTAAGGGAAAAACTCAAAATGCTCTTTAATATAAACAGGAACCTTAAATCTACGGTTTGTAAACGAAAAGTGTGAAATATCACTTTAAATGTTTGTAATTGTTAACGTGAGTTATCGAAGCGTTTCTGCAATATTTCTGCAATGTAAACGCGCTTCTGAACTCTGAACGAGGCTTTCGTTAAACCCGCACAGTTATACAAACAGAATATAGACAAGAAACATAATTCAAGAAACAAACAAAATAACTGTTATAAGCAACAACAATGGCACATTAGTAGAGCTTTAAAGTTTGCTCTGGTGGGAATAACTATTAGTCGAGAGCTGATATTTAATAGCGATGTTAATTAAGAAAGACTGCAACAGTTTTCACTTTTCCTCCACTGCATATTCTCCACTCATCTGTACTGACATGCTGCAGTGCACCAGTAACTGTCTGAAAATCATGTCTGTACTAAAGTAATGCCATAACAAATGACTGAATACAGTAAAAATAAATAAATATCGACACCACAACATGCCCAATGTGACGGTGTTTTTGAACAATTTTGAGCTTAATTCAAAACCTCCATATACACCTGACAGCTTTATATAAACTTTACACACAGGTTTTGCACATAACCATCCACTGGTTTGAGGAAACCAAATTATGAAGTGATCTTATGTGCACCAGTGACGGTACCAGCATGTTACCGTTCGGTGAATGAGAGGAATTAAAATGAGCTTACAATTGACCTCCAAATGTTTGTCTACAATCTCATAAATGACAATTACTGTAACATGTTATTTTGATTATAAAATTACTATTGATCATTTCTAACAGAAAGCACAACAGCAAGAACCGAACTGAAATAAATAAATACATAAATAAATACTAATTAGGCTACCTAGCAAAAAACGAATTAAAATAAAACAAAACTAAGTAAAGATGTTAAACATTCAAGTTAGACTATTTAATATCAGTCCTGCCTAGCCGACTTTTATTGCTTTTATAGCAATTATTTCATAATAGTTAACGCTATGAATTGGGAATGTAAACTTTAATGTAAAGTTTGATTGGTCTGTCATTACGAACCTTATTGCAACCTCTCGTTTATCTTTCATATTCTTATAATGAAGATTAATAGGAAAGTAAACACACGCTCGTCAGGGGTTTGTCTCTAATAACAGCAGATGACGACCACCATACCTGCTGTAAATGCTGCAGACACACATACCAGTCTATACCCAGATATTAGTCACTCATAAGATATAAATGTATAAAGGATTTCTGGTTGACTAGGACAGGGTGTTGTTAGTTTATCTAACAATTTCGTAAGCCATTTAATTCCATTATTTATACCATTAATTCGATTTAATGGTAGTCAGATTTTCTCTTGACTTTAGATTTATATAACATGATATCTATATAGCCTATTATAAATCATCTGAAAACGAGAGAGAGCCTGTTATACTCGTAATAAAATATTATGATTTAATAGTTTTATAAATCTGAAAATGTACTAGAAGAAAGTATTTAAAAAGATAGAAAAGTACAGCAACAGAATACAAAAATGAATGTATTAGAGGATTAGTTAAGAAATAGTTAAGAAATATTTACAGACCATTATCTGTAGAGAGATGAATGGAAGGAAAACAATAATTTGGGTACCAGAGCATTTGGGTCAAAAGTATAAGGCCACTGGATTCAGCACTGAACTGAAAAGGCAGCCAATGACTCTGTGGATCAGAGCAGAATAAAGAGAAAGCTGTGTTATTGTTTTAAAATTTACGTCAAATGACAAAATTACAAGCTGTGGAGTTCAAATTAAGATCTTTTAAAAATGAAATATGTGCACAGATCAAAGCTGCTTTAGCCCAAAATAAATATATCAAGCTATCAAGAAATAAGTGGAATTGGTTTTTGGAAACACAGGTGTATACCTACAAAGCTTAAATCACAGCATTTGTATGTTGTTTTCACAGACAATGCACAAACTGTTGTCACGTTACTCCTAAACAACACACATATGCAAAGTAAATAAACACAAACCACTGCACAGCGCAAAAATGTTATTCAGAGGGAGAAAAAGTCACTGATCACTGAACAGTGAAACTTACTGATCACCCTGATGTTGTCACAAACTCTTTGAGATAAATGGCTTGTCTTACACAAAACATCCACAGTGGTTTAGTGCCAACGCTTTAGGCGTTGTCCCTGATGTATTTATGTCACAGCCGTGCCACCGGCAGCTAGAGAATGGAGCGCGCCCCCTGCTGGTCACATCAGCCTTGAGCTCATTCAAACACTTTTGATGAAAAGCTGAAAAAGATTTGACGACTTTGACTTAAAGACCAAGTATGGTAACAATACGGTACACAACAGCAGTGTTTATGTGAAGAACAGTGATGAACTACAGAATAACATCTTATTAAAGTAAAAATGTTTTAACATGAACTACTTCCACAATCTTGGCCAGTTTTCATGTGAAACATTACAGCATGTAAAGAAAGTTTTTATTAAAGTAAAGGCTGCTTAAGCGTTTCACACGTACGCATCTCTGAATGAACACATTTGAGCATTTTCTGTGTGAACAGAACAGAACAGTGTAAAAACTGTTTGATAAATGTGTAATCAAATACAACCCTGCACAAGATAAAGGAGACATCAGTAATGCACACGAGTGATGTTAACGTGTCGTTAAACAGCGGAATAAACCAGCGCTGCTAGAACCGACTGTCACGAGGTGGCGCTATAATCGCGTTTCTGCACGACACAAACAGCTATTTAGGCAAAGAAGGCTTTAACCAGGATTTACTTAATGCGAATTTATAACTAAAGCGGTGTTTTAACTCCATTTCATCTAGTTTCATCCAGAACGACTGAGAGAGATCTCAAACACAGTTACAAAGACATTTATACTGAACTTCGCACCGCATCTAATTCGCATTTGTGCTTCACAGAAGCGGAGTTTTCTTAAGAAAACAATCGGTAATACAATAACGGGGCCTGCATAACGATTTAAAAAGCACTATAGATGTTAAAACATTTATATTTAATCATTAGCAGACGTTTCTATCCAAAGCGACTTACAAATGAGAGAACATTTAACATTTTGTCAAGGAATAAAACGCACTACAATTATTTCTAATACCTGAAGTCACAAATTCCACTGTTTACAAAATAAAAACAACTTTTGCATTAAACATCACATTGACGTGTTTAATAAATATAGACAGTGTTATCAGAGAAAGAAATGACATGTAACTTTAAATGTTTCCACATGCGAAAACAAGACATCGACACCAAAATGATTAAGTTATTAAGATAAACAAAAACGAACATGTCAAAATAAACATGCTGTCATTGCAGCATTCATAAACATTAATATCAGGGAATTTTATTCATTTTGTTGCTTTGAGGGCTCATCTGTTGTCTGTCATAAGGTATAATTTGTTTTTAAACAGAAACATCGACTGACAGGAATCTCAGCTACGGAAAATATCAAGGCAGTAAAACAGACAGAAACACGAATATGAAGAGGAATACAGCTGCTTCTGTTTAAGTGCTTTTGACGTTTGTTACTTTATATTCCTAAATATTAAATATACTGAATATGTGATTACAGAAGACAGTCAAGTGAAACCGAGACACAATGAACAAACGCAAACGAAACAAACATTGCAGAAGCACTAAAACTGAGTTTTTAAATTTCATAAACCTTGAAATGGCTTTGTGTTGTTTGTGCTGAAACCATTTTAGTGGAGCTGTGTGGCTGGTTTCACTCGCTGAAACATCATTCTTGTATTAATATGTTCAAATGGATTATTTGAATTGTGATCTACGATGTTTTAAATATGTTTGATCTTTTAATATCTGTTTCGCAGGCACATGTCCGTGCAGCTAAAATAATAATAAATATTGCATATCAATACACACTAAATGCGCTATTAACTGTTATAAGATCAGCTACAAAAATAATTGTGCCTGTTTTGAAGATTTGTGATTTTGTAAGTGATTTTTGTTTTGTTTCACACACGGCCTGAGCTGCCTTTTAAATTGGGACCCTACCAAGGTGTCAATATACATTTAATATATATTACGTATACACATAGATATATATAGCCAATGCATAAATGTCTATTTAAATAAACCTGAAATTCCAACCAGTTGTACATGTTGAAGTAAACAGATTTCGATGGGTCTTCAATCTTCTGTTTTAATGACTGCAGGAATCCGAGGGCGGAGCAAAGATCTCCAGAAAGCTCATTGGCGTCGCGTTTGGAAAGGAAAGAGAAGAAACCGATGCACACCGGACACTTACTGACCTCCTGCTTGTTCATTAGGTCAGAAGACCAGAAGTTTTCCGCGATTAAATCGCACTTAGAGAGAACGACCGTGGACTAATCCATCGCCATGAAAAAGCAGAAGATCGCCAGATAAAAAGCGTCGGAGAATACAACATTTTACAAGCAGGATACGTCAGGGTTAAATGGCGAATAACCGCACGCTCTTTTCAATTCACAACATATTAAACCGAGGAAGTGTTTCAGAGGAAAACACGCGTGTTGTTGATGAAGATGAAGGTGCAGATGGAGGAAGAGAAGACCGCTCGTGCTCATCTGGAGCTGAGCGCGCACGGACGCGCATCTCCTGCTGTGCGCTCGCGCTGGACTCCTCTTCCTCTGATCACCAGTCATGTGAGGAAGACTCCTCACCACTAGAAAGACGACACGGTAACACATTAGGACAACTCCACAGTTAGTTATTGTGCGTTAACCTGTTCAGCTGACCATAAATGATATCTGCTGTAGCCAAAACTGAAGGCCCGTGTACACACAACTAAACAGTATACCACAGATTTGCAAATGATGAATTGTGAAAGATGTGTGTCATTTTGTGATAATTTTGAATCTGTGAAGACATATATAAAACAAACGCTAATGAGAAGTGTAAAAATACAGTACAATTTCAACTACAATTACAATTTCATACAGTAGTTTATTACTTCTGAGGACTTGACTGCAAGCTGACTGCAATTCCTTGTCAGAACTAGACAGAACCAAACAAACTCATTTATTGATCAATAGTCGTCAGTCAATAGTCATCAGACGCAGTCTGATCGAGTGTCGTGTCCCCTCCAGATCGCGACGCTGCTCGACGGATGTGTAACCTCAGATCGGGCAGGAGAAGGTCGCGCGCGGCGTTCTCGCACGCGCAGGTGAACGCGCTGGAGCGCCGCTTCAGTCTGCAGCGTTACCTGTCCGGCCCCGAGCGCGCGCACCTGGCCGGCGCGCTCAGACTGACGGAGACGCAGGTGAAAATATGGTTCCAGAATCGGAGGTACAAAACCAAGCGGCGACAAACGGCTTCCGACCCGGCCACGACTGCCACTGCGACCCCCACGACAGCTCTGGCGAGGAGAGTGGCGGTGAAGGTACTTGTGAACAACAACCTGCCCAGCGCGCCCGCTCCTCCCTTACAGCCGCTGCCGTGCCATCCACACATGTTCTGCTTTCAGCCCGGGACATCAAGTGGCGGCCTGTACTTCAGCCAGAGTGCAGTGATGGAGAACTGTGAAGTACCACCACAATCATGCTCCACCTGCAGGGTTACAAATCCAGAGAAACCGAACTGATAACCAGAGCAGAATGTGAAGTTCACTGCTAATGATGATGATATAACAAACATTCATTCAATAAAAACAGTCCAATCTGTAGCAAGAGCCCTAAAAACATACAAATGAAATAATTATATTGCATTTGATAACAAAATACCAAACTGCAATGTCATCTTCAAACAAACAATGTCAAAACTAACAACATAATTTAAAATCTGACAATCTTGTCTGAAATGGTTTGATATTGTGCATGTAATGCAATCAATGCCATTCAAACATTTTTAATGTGGCTTCAGTGCAAAACTGTATGGTAATACAGTCTACTGTTCATGACTGTAGACCCACAGTTTTAATTCAATGTCTGAATTAAATTCAGTCTCAAGGGCACTGGATAAAGAATACAGGTTTAATAAAGGATACAGAGCAAACCTCTGAGAAAATCGAACCGCAACACCAGAGAAATCGAACTGCAACAATACTGAGCAACATAAAATGACTACAGGGCAACAACCTAACAGGACACAATGATTAAAAGAGAAATGACAGATGTAGCAGTACAGTGTAACATATAATAAAAACACATTAAGATGCGTTCAGGGAGTAAAGTTTGTTTTAGATCATCAAACCAAGTCAGAACTCTTATTTTGAGATTATACTGATGAACGGCTCATCATGTTTTAAATACAGTGTTTAAGTAACACAAGCATTTGAAAAGGCAGTTACTCTGGGATTAGAAGAACAGTTTAACATCAGTATGAAATGAGCAAATGACCTTTAATCTTCCCTCTTTATGGCCTCTCATCCAAGACTAAAGTCTAAGACTTTCATTTCCATGAGGATCAGCAGTATGGAGTTGTCTGCTTTGAATAGTCTGTCCTTCTGTGTTTAAGGAAGGAGGCTGAAGCAGTTGACAAATGAAACCTCATTTACATGAGCAGCAGCACATGACTTTCAATAAAAGAGAAACACAGACGGACATCACAGGTTTCTCTGTTTCTGTCTTTCTGTCTTTCACTGATTTGAACAAACATATTCAAATGTTTTAAGTTGCGAAGCAGAAAAGTTAAGATGAATCTAGTTCTTAAAATGTAAAAAAAGAATCTTAAAATCTTAAAACTCAGGAATTTGAAGTGAATCTGCTGATGGATTTCTGCTCATTAATTACTGGCTGTAAATAAGCATTTGAAAACTCAGAACTGTAGAATAAGCCAGGTAATACAGTTAATTTAGCCTGTTTACATCAATTGGTCAACAATAGAATATCTGTAGTGTTTCTGGTGAAGTTGTTTATCTAAACGAGTTCTGTTCCACATGTATCTCCATGAATGAGACAGAAGTTTATTGCACTGAAAAGGCAGAAAAAATCATTTGTATTTCAAGCATCACAGCATACAGTGGAGCTGTTCTCATGAGTTTAAGCAGCCCTTTCCTGATAGCTGCATGATTCACATACTGTCAATAGATTGTGTCTGTTGTACAACAGAATCTGGCTAAAGACCAGGACACATTAATCATGTATGCTTTAGCAGAAACACCCTCATGACGACAAGAGAAAGAAGATTCACTAACATACAGCATCTGCAAACAGAGATTTGTAGATTCACTGGACGAACTCTTCATCACACACGTGTGTTAATGCTCAATGTGTAAGAGACATCAGTGTGTCTGAGAACCACAGACACTCTTTCCAGTCAGATGTCATTCTGTCCAGTCATTGACTATTTCAGCTTTGCTACTCACTCAAAATCTATCATCAAAGTTAAGAAATGTATTTTTTTTACTTTTTTTTTTTTTTTAAAAACTTCTGCACTAAAGTGTAATCTTGGGTTATCTACTTTCCTGTCATGTTTAAATGTGTTAAAAGCAACTGCAACTGAGGCATCTAGGAAAGAAAAAACAATCTTTCATAATTCTGTTTTATTAATTTAAACACATTTAGCTTTATATATTCATAAATCTACAGAATATGAGGTTCCTGTTATGAACATGGATTGTTTTGGTAAAAGGAGATATTAGAGACCATGAACTTCTTTCATGAGTTAAAATTATGATCAACAAGATTAGATGAACACATTCCACCCAAATCCTCATTTAGACCTCCATCTACTGTCTATATTTTTTATGACCATCAATGTGTTATATTTCAAATGAAAAGATCAGCCACCGAAGAACTGGGGCACAGTTTAGCACCACATGGATGTCTTTGTTTATACAAAAAAAATCCTGAGAAAGTATGTAAACATTGTCTGTTTTCAAGAAGGGCAGACGATTCGTGCAGACGTATAAAGCCACACAAAGAAAACAAAACACTGGGTGTGACAGCTCACCTGGTTCATTTTTACCTGCTACAACAAACTCCCAGTAATTAATTAACAAACAAATCATAATCCCTCATTATTGTGATGTTGTTGTTTCACTCCAGTGAGAATGAAAGAGAGCACATCAACCGTGAGTCTCTATAAAACTGCCATATTCCTAACAAACCCCAGCAAATATTTACAGCCATATGAGTACAGACTGAAATCTTCAAAATCATCGGTCAAGACAACAATTCAAAAACATATTTCAAACCAGAAATAAATGCACATGCGCATCCTAGAGGAATCCTGGTTCTCCTGTTCATAAATACAAGAGACTATAATGACCCTCACAGCTAATTAACACTGAACAATGTGAAGCATCTTTACAAAAACAAAATACCCCACTACTAAAAGTCACTAAAAGACAAAAGTCAGAAATTAGCCTACAAATGGCTTTATTATAGCGGACTGTTGGATATGAGTATTTTAACAATGAAAAAAATACACTCCACCTTTAACATAAGAAGTCTGAGAAATACAGAGATAAAGGAATGCACAACAAACGTCAAATGTCAAAACAAATGTCTCACCACACACAAAGCCTGTTGGTCTAGATCGTCATATCATATACAGATGATAAAGATTACAGGAGAGGAAGCAACACAAAGCAAAACTGTCCTATTACACTGTGCGTAAGGGTGTTAATTCACTCTATAGACTATAGAAAGAGCAGGAGAAAGCAAAGAAAGGCCCACAGTTAATACCAATGTTTAGAGAGAGCACACATTCATTGACTTTGACTCCTAAGGCGACCCCCTCCCAGCACTACCACCAATAATCCACCCCACACAACTCCAGTAAGAGCCAAAAACCATTAGCTGATAACATCAGGACGTACAGGAATGTAAAGATTTACAGTGAAACTTATAAGAGATTAACAGTGTGATGCATTTGTCAGCTCTGCTTCATGAGCTTTATAAGCCCAGTGCAGCAACTGTATTTGATGTTTATACAGCCCTATCAGTGAGGTTTAAGAACAATAATGTAAAGAAAAGCTTAAAGCAGAAATGTTTTTCTAGAACGAATAGTTTCAGATTACCTCTTTTGCCATTTGGTGAATGAAAATTGACTTTACACCAGTTCACACTTCTGCATTGAACCAGATTTGAAGGCAGTGTCGTGTCTACAGTAGCTGTGATTAATCTGCTTTACAACCAGAGACCAGAGCCACACTGATGACTCAAAACTATACAACTCCTCTTATATAAACACTGACTGTAACATGCTGTTTTGCAGTGGTGTACAAAATCCGTCTCAAAAACGTACAACTTATCACACTCAAAAAAGTTCACGCACATGGAATTGTTGTTCACCATAAAAACATGCACAGAAGCGGTTTCTTTTCTGGCCTGCGTGATGGGTTTGAGAGTATGGGATCATGGTGTTTTTGGTACCTGTGTGTGAATAGTTGTGCACTCCTCTGGCTTTGGATGGACTGTTAAGGTCTCAAACCTGTTACATTTCCACTTCCCAACAGGTCCGTCTCTCACTCCTCAACCTCTGTGAAAGGAATTTCAATGTTTTAATTATCACAGATAAGAAAAAACAAGGAGTGTATTGAAGAACACTGACACACGGCAACTTTTTAGAGCAGAAATAAGACCTCCTCTTAGAAGCTCTTACCAGCTCTGGTTTGGCACACATGAGCTCCTCCACTGTGTGGAATGAGGTTCTTCTGTCCTCGCTCTCTCCAGATCTTTACATCAGGCAGGTAACATGCAAACACTCAAAGTCTTCACTGTTGTCAGCCTAGAATCAAAATTCCTTGGAAAGGCCACAAGTGTTTGTAATTTATATAATTGCTGCAGAAGTAAAAGGCTACAATCAAGTGTTGACAGCACCAGTAAAACCAGCATCTATTTACTTTCCCAACCCAAACCCATATACCTTGACGTAATACTACAGCTTAAAAGGTTACAAAAGTTTTGTGGTTTAAAGTCTACAGCACGTCTCTTTTTAGGAAGATGACTATATTACACATATGTGTGCACACAAACGAATGATAACGTTTATTTCAAGCTCCCACACTGCAGTTTTACCAACATTTGCCCATTATTCTTGAATGGATTTTGATTGGCTGTAAAAACAGTATCTCTGAAAGTGACTTTAATGATATCATTCCTCTGTATCATTATAGTTGTGGTGTAGACTCTGTTATTCCCTTACACCTGGATCGATTTGAAAAACGTTACCTTTACAGTTATAATTCTTGTTACTATTTGGAGTCGTGCAGTCGATACCTTGACTCAGATGATGTTACTGGCCTGCACATTACCTGCCACAAAATAAGCATGTCATCTCGTGTCTTACTGCTTTACATAAGTGTCATAAAACAGCTGCAACAGTAATATGATAAACGACAACAATTCACAATCAATATGGCATTTGTTAATATTAAAAATAACAATGAAAATTCTTACCTCAGATAATACAGATAGTACAGCGTACATGTCAGCTGTTGAGATCACAAAGCAAGAAGGCGATTTGCCTGATGAAGCAGAATTCAGCTGATTAGTCTGTATTAGCTGTTTTACAAAAAGCTGTCAGACTAATACATTTTGGAAAACTATTAGTTTCAAAGTTTCAAAAAATGCTTAGAAGCTAAAAATGTTAAAAACTAACTTTCAGAGCATTACAAATACTAAACATTCGTAATTCATTTGAATTATTGATTTGAGGTATTGCACCATATTTAGTTAGAACTGAAATATCTCAGTAAACAGCTCATGAATGGCCAGTGAAGGCAAGCAGACGTTTCTCAATGACAGAAAGCCTTTCTGTGGCACTCACGAGCATGCTGCTCTGTCCAGTAAGCTTTTGTTCTGGTCAACAAGATGATTCCTCTCTACCCTAGGACAGAGAGAGAGAGAAAACAGTGTGCTGTTGCAGTCAGGCTAAAGATCTGGACATCTGCACACAATATTAACATAGAGCTGTGTCCTCAAACCCTGTGTGGTCTTAACCTGACATGACCTTATATATGACCTTATATAAGGTCATTTATTTATTTGTTTGTTTATGTATAACTGAAATATTTAAAATTTTCAAAAGTCAGTATGCAAGCATCACATTTACTCTAAAATGAGCTTTAAACAAGTTCTGTGTAGTTTTATATCTGATTTCATCCCATGTGATCTCAGATAAGACCAGCTCATCCTCATCAATCCGTTCTTTCACTCTCACAGCTGTCCTCATGTATAAATGACAACACTGTGTGCTATTACTAAATCATTGCTGTGAGCTCTGCAGCCCAATGACCGTGTCTTATTACTAGAAACACCTGGATTTATAAGAGGAAGCTCGATCTTCACTACAAACCTTGCATGCGTTTCTTTTATTTGGTGGAGAGTGTGAAATATCCTGTCATGCCCACACCTGACACAAAACAACACAGGCCTTCAAATATAAACACACAACATAAGAACAGGAAAACTATATCCAATAACATTAATGAATGTTATATGAATTCTATCCAGGTTTACTGATTAACAAAACAACGTCAAAATTAAGCTCAGTTAAAAACAAGCTTATTTGCATTAAATAACAAAATATCAAACAGATAATATATACAAACAAATAAAACAATTGTCATGTTATGATGTGAAAATAACTGAGGTTGTCATAAGCAAATCTTCTTTTATCACATTAAAATAAATTAATCTATACTGGTATCAGAGAAAAATATAAATATACATACTGTCCAATGCAGAAATCTGTCACACCTCTAGACTCTATAGGAAGACAGACAGACAGAACAACAAGAAAAAGCAGGTGTTCTTCAAACACATTTTATGGATTGTCTGGACCTTCTAGGCAAAAGGAGGCGTGTGTCCATCTGCGCAGTAAGTATTGTGTGTGTGTATGCAGGATTGAGAATACATGTGAGGGCCAAGTGTCAAAAACTGACTTGAGAGTATTTTAAGTGGTTTTCACTTGAAAAGGCTCATAAATCAGACAAATCATGTTTATATAAATACTTTAAATCATGTCCACAGGTTTATGTCAAGATTACGTTTAGGAGATAGAAAATTATCATTAGCCTGTTATGAAAACAATGAAAATCTAGGATATATCTTCACTGATACAGTAAAACAAATCTGTGTGTGTTAAAGTTATAAATAAAGTTAAAAACAATATTTAATTCTTAATATTCTCTTAAATTGTACACCGTCAAATGATCGTCAGCTGTATAGTAAAACATTTACAAGTGTGAAGCACAAGCAGATCTGTTTGGTTGAAGTATTACAGTCTCATGTGTAAAGGCCAATGGCCATGAGATGAAAACCATCATCGGAAACTTTGGAAACATTTTCAGTGGAGATTCTAGCAGAAGACTCAGTGCGTGTGTGTGCTGGGGGGACATTTTCTGATAGCTTTTCTCTTTATTTGTAGGCAGCTCTACCTGGGCTGTCAATGCTGTACTTACTGGTGCAAACCTCTCCAACTACTGCTGTTTAAAGTCAGTTAATGTAGTTCATTACATTTATCATGGTTCACTTTATACATTAATCACGATGATGTTTCATAAAATCTTGAGAACCAAAACGTGCTTACTTTCTTTTTATCTTATTTTTGAACAGTATAGCTATTCATTGTGGCTCAAGTGTACAAATATTTCTGGGGACACTGTGTGTTAAGTTGACTGTATATACTAACTGTATAAAGGAAACTGGCTCGTCAGGGTGCTGAACAAGGTAGTTTTGGACCGAGTGTTTGAGTGAACATGATACTACAGATTATCTGGTGTGACAGTAACACAGCACTGGTTTGTGTTGACTGCCAGAGATAAGTGAATCAGAGGCAGTCCACTCTGTCATGGCTTATTTAAACAAGTCCTGAGAGCTGCTTTCCACTCACGAGAAGACAATGAGATTCCTCAGCTCACAGTGTCCAGATCCACCAAACTCAATGTCCCGCAGGTCTCTGTCAGAAGCAATGGGGCGCCAAACTGTCTGTCCAAAACCCACTCTCTGAAAAAGAAATGACCAAGAACCTCACCATTAAAAGACCATCAGCTTTAACACAACAGTTAAACAGTGTTCAGCAGCTCCTCTACTGTAGAAGTGTGAACGATTTCATTCGTTCCTGCTAAACTTCAAGAAATGATTTCACCCTTCCATTTATAACAATTTATTGTGATTAACACTAAAGCACTGTTCCTTATATACGTCTAATCCAATCAAATAAAATCACTTTATTCTAATTAAACTTAAAAGTATAATTTATAATAATAAATTAAAATATAAATTCTAGTAGTATCACCAGCCTTGTTATAAATGACACATTAATCAGTGATTTCCCCCATAACAGAAATACTGAAATACAGGGTTGATCATTTAGTTTATGTTACTTACCTTATATAACTCATCAAAGTATAATAGTTATATTATGATGTTCAGTAATGTATCTTGTTAATTATATAATTAATAAATCATTTGCATCATTTCCTAAGAATGAGGCTCCCACAGGTCCATTGTGTTTATCTGACAGTATCTGATGCACTACACAGAACAGAAGCAGATTTTTGTACCCGTGAGCAAACATGATTAATCACACAACTGACCTAAGCCAGCACCACAAGATATTGTATTACCTTTATATCATTGTCTTAATGTCCACTCACACAGTCAGTCTGCTTCCCAAGACATCAGCACATTCAAGATTCACATTCAACTCCAGAAAAAGAGCTCATAGATGTTGATCAAACAGCGAGATGGAGGGCAGAAGTGAGCTGTCAGCACCGTGAATGAGGACAAATGAAGTTGGATGTAGATCTGTAAGCAGAGCTGTGATGGAAACCCGAGTAAATACGAGTGCTCCCTAAAACCAGCAGGCCTCACAGTTACCTCTGTCAAACCCTGGGCGTCTTTCTGATTAATCACATGCTTTTCAGCATGACTGCTAACTGGTGCCATTTAAACTAAAAACAATATTCTACAGTATTGTATATAGCTTTAATTGTATAATGTTAAACAAGTACTTTCTTGAATAAGGAAGCTACAGCACCCAAAGTTCAACCATGTTGCATTATAGCACTAAAGTGAAGAGGATTTCTCTGCCAGACTAAATAGTTTAGATTAGGGAGGACTGTGTGTTAACAGACACGCAGAGAGGAGACCTCTGCGAAAAACACATGAAGATGTCAAAGTTCACAATCATGCGGTCCTCAGGTCACGGTCAGTCCTCAGAGGTCAACTGACACACAAACACAGCATGAATATAAACGACTCTACCAAGTGAGGGCAGAGACTGCTGCCATAAGAGAGGCTGTTGTAGATCATTTAAATGCCACAGCTCTGGTTTTGATCAGGAGTAAGCAGTTGTTAGTTAAGACAATATGGCAGTTGTCAGCCACATTAGGACGGTCAGACACACCTACAGGGTGGCCCTGTCTCAGGTAAAGGGGCCCTGTTGTGTAAATGAAAAAAATCATCACAATAAAACCAAACAAGCAACAACAAACTTCTCCAGCACATGCATGAGGTACAAAACAAAGCAAACATGCAAGCTTCTCTGCTTCTGGACAGCGAGATAAAGCAAACACTCAGCTGTCTGTCAGCAGAAGTAAAGCAACACACAATTTCTCACTTAGGAAGCTGCTTCACATGCTTCTGTGACTCATCTGATCAAACATCTGCCCGGGCATTAATCCTAAAACAACAACAACAACAACCAGCTAATTCCCTACAAATACCTCATTCACCATCCCCGACTCCCTACAGAGCAGCACTGGCTGACTCCATGACTCATGGACCATAAACACTGGTAATCCTCAGCAGACTTCACTGAGGAAGATCATCAGCACCATTGTGGACAAGCTCATGCGAGCCAGCCGTGACATGGATGAAGAGAGATAAACGCTAGGGTGGGGTGAAACACACTGTCACACACTCTCAGACATTCAAAGAGTCTTCATTAACCCTCACTGTTTGAACAGATGTCTATTTGTGCATGCCTGTGTGTACTGGCAGAACTAAAAGTTATGTTTTGCACCTGCGAACAAACCTTCAACACAACCTTAAATGAATCTAATAGCAGAATCTCTCTGTTTTCTACACTGGTACTGTGACACACAATGACAATCGTTGGATTCAACAGTAGCAAGAATTAATCCTGTATTATTCTGAAAGAAAGAATCATAACAACTTCAAGAGTGACATTATGTTGTAGATAAACACTCTTTCCAAAGCAAACATTTTTAACGCTCTGCATTGGTCTTTACAAATCGTTCAGCAGTGTTTTATGAAAAGGGAAACAGAAAGTCAGTTGAAGGACAGAAGTGACCTGCATGTTCACTGCAACATCAAAGAAATGAAAGCTCAAAGACCTGATTTCCATGTCAGGTTTCTATTCAAATCCAATAGGTGCTTAGAAATGACACTAAAGAAACAACACCTCTGCAGCCAGACCCTACACACACAATCCCAGAACAGAAGCAACACTTATGAACATGCAAGAACTTCCAAAAAACCAAATGAATCCTCAGCTGAAGGCTACACCACAGCAGATGTGATGTTCTATCTGGGTTATTTCAAACACTTCACCTGCATTTGAATCAGATCTCCTGCAGTCACATGTGCAGCTCCAGCACAGCCCAGCTCACAGACCTGCAGTTAACTTCACATTCAGCAGACTGTGCAGCTCTCAGGAGAAACACTGATGGTTCTGTGTCGTATCTGCTCTTCAGCTTCAGTTTCTGAACATGAGAAGCACACGCATTCTGCTACTTACCTGTTAAATTATGACATTATTATTATGACAACTGAGCATTTACGATAAAAGAACTCCTTACATTTGAATACTTAGTTGCCACAAAGATGTTTAAATGAGCTTTGCACTAGAAACCAAATTATCAAACCTTAAATATCAAACTTAGTGGTGTTAAGTAAACATTTCAAACAAAACATTTCATTAAGAGAAGACAGTTAGGAAAAAAAAGATGTTGTAGATACTTACTGTAATAAACACCTGTGGTTATTTAGTGAGAACATCTGCGTGAAATTCAGGGGAAATTACATCATAATATAAATCTACTAAAACTGACCTTGAGACCAGTTGGTTTAAAGCAGTTGCAAAGACTTAAGAAATGTCAAGTACCATCATGGGTCTGCATTTGACATTTACAGTAGTTACACATTTTAGCATTTCATGCAGTTTACATTTTTTAAGGATCCAGAAATAGGTTTTAGGGCCACTACAGACTGCTCAAGGTTTTTGTTTTACTGAGCAGAAAAACATTTAACCCTCTTGTCTAGACATTAGCAGGCAGGTAAAGTGAGAGCTCTGCTGTCCACACCCCTGCTAATTGTTCAGAAACAACAGGTCAAATGTCACATGTGCACCTGCATCTTAGACCAAACACTGAATGTGCCACCAACAGAGATCTGTCAACTCTCAGAGGAACTGCAGGAACTGTCTCGAAGACACTGGAGAAAAATTCCAGTCCAAATTACACCTCCAGATGTTACATGATCCAGATGGTGTTTGCAAACTTATGAGCATCCCAGGAAAACTATAAACTAATGAGCTATGACAAAGGCTAATCTCGGTCACTAATAAAATATGTTAACAGAGTTGTTGTCTAAATCATCTTTTAAATGATGGTTTTAGTCCTTCTCAGTGGATGAACTTACAGTTAAGCATTAAAGACATTATAAGCAGTGGATGGATTTTACTCTATGAAGTCCCGTTCTGTCCTGTTAGGATTAGGAAAAAACAGTCCTAACCCTTAAACTTTCCCCAAAGATTTCACTCTGGAAGGGGCAAGATGAGTCTCAACTGTGTACTGTGTTTCAGATAAAACTCTCATACAAGAACTCATACAGAAGTCAGTCAAGAGCAAAACAGGAAATAAACCTATTTAAAGTCAAACCATCCAATCTTTTAGGACTTCCATGTGGACAGTGTATAA
This sequence comes from Chromobotia macracanthus, assembly GCA_036877525.1. Taxonomy (NCBI): domain Eukaryota; kingdom Metazoa; phylum Chordata; class Actinopteri; order Cypriniformes; family Botiidae; genus Chromobotia; species Chromobotia macracanthus. The sequence continues at coordinate 1,878,310 of JAZGTH010000073.1, read as the reverse complement.
AACAGAAAATCTGATCTAAGGACAAGCAGGTGATGTGATCTTCAGGTCTAAGGCATTGCTGACTGAGTAACACTGTGTGAATTATTACTGGCCATTTAAAGCATCTGTCTAAAGCAGTTTTCTTGACCAATGTGACATCTAGAGATTTTGTTAGACCTGTTTCTGACAGTTGTGGAGTGACATCACTTCCACTTCACAACAGACTCTGGAATAGTGCTGAAAAAATGCCACAACCTATGAAAATAACATAGAAATCTTTAATTCATTAATTAAAATCAGAAATTCATTGTGCCAGAGATGGCAATAAATTATTGGACAGATCTACAATCTGCCATATGTTGATGAGGTTTAAAGCCCCAGTTTCTGTTGAATGTATAGATTTGTCTTGGGCTGTGCGTGTATGGTTGGCTGGGAATATAATATATGGGTGAGATTTTCCCTTCTTGTGCTTTAAAGGGGAACATAAAAGAAGAGGCTGAAAAGTCCATCCCCACATTTAAGTGACCTCCCCCTTAACATATTTTCACTTCACTCCATCTAAAGAGACCTCTGGCGCCCCCTTGTGGGGTTCAAAAAGTCAAACAATTAAATTCTTGATGAACAAACGCGTCACAGTGAGAACTTGGGTCTTGGTTATTAGTTGAATTATACACAGAGGTTTTCAGCGTTTTTAACTCTTGAAGTAAACAGAGATACATGTTTAAGTAAAATGTATCGTTTTCTATCAGTCAGTCTTTTTGCAGCTTGAGCATTTGGTGTATTTGTGAGCGGCAGAAGAGAAAGCTGAGGTCAGGCAAGGGATAAGCGCTTCTCTCCATCCCTCTGGGTTCTGCGCTTCTCATGCTGGTGTTTGGTGATAATGTACTTGAAGAACTCATAGACAGACCAGCTGATGGCAGTGGAGGGCATCTGATATATGGCCCTAGCCTGAACACCTCTGAAGTAAGCAGGCAGGCCGCCAAGCCTGTAGACTCTCCGGAAGGCATGGCCCAGGTCTGAGATATGTCTTCCGCTCTGACTGATGGAGTTCAGAGCCAGACACTCCTGCGTGTTCAGCAGGGTCTTGCAAACGTCCAGAGGTGTGGTTGCTGTGGCGGCAATGGCTCCCGCTAGAGCTGCATCGTGTAACTGCGGTAGAAGGCCAGCGCCCCCTCCTGCCACCACACACAGTCCAGAACACTGCAGTACGACGAGTTATACATCTGCATTCTCTGCTTCACCACTGAGGGACGAGGTCATTGCAGGCAGACAGGAAACAGAAGAACAGAGGAAGACCATCATTAAATACAGGACTAAACACAGTCTAAGACGTTAGGTCATGAGTGAAATGCAGTAGGCCCTTCAAAGCAGCAATGTTTGGAATGAATTAGGAAAGCGTGGGCTGTTTCATCTGGATACGACAGATCAAATAAGTCTTGTGTCTGACCTACAGTCAGGCCGTCTGTGGGGAATAAACAGGGTAAGGAGGAGCAGGTGTCTACACAAGATCTGAGTGTGACACCTGCACTGATTAACTCATGAATCCTCAAACACACACTGCTGTCAGACAGATGTGGGCCACTGGGGATTTCAGCTAGTGCTACTGTTCAACACAGCACAGCTGTTAATTAAAGCAAGGCCAACAGACTCCCATGAGGCAGTTTTAAAAATGTGTTCTTTTATGGGTTATGTGAGGAAATTAGAACTAGTTTTTAGTGTTTTTTAGTATCAATCTATATCTCTATATCTATATATGTATACACATATATACAATACACACAGATACAATATGTCTGTTGCTTTGTACCACTCAGAATAACTTTAGAAGGATTAATCACATGACATTTACTGCTCAGCTGATGAAAAGCTGAAAAGTGTTTTGTTAGTAAAAATCATTATCTGACTCTTCTCTGACTGCCTACATGCCAAACTTAGAAATAAGTATGCATTTAAAGACAAAGTAGCAAAGTAGGACAAACAGGCATGCATTCAAAATCTTTAAAAATGTAACATTCACAAGACACAGAGATGAATATATAATATTCATATATTATATATAGAGCTGATATACTGATATACCTTCAGCAGGATTCGTAGCAGCGTCGTGAAGCAACGTAGCAACACATACAGCTGCGCCTGTAAGACAGACTCTCAGACATCAGACTCTCAGACATCAGACTCTCAGACATCAGACTCTCAGACATCAGACTCTCAGACATCAGACTCTCAGACAACAGACTCTCAGACAACAGACTCTCAGACAACAGACTCTCAGACATCAGACTCTCAGACAACAGACTCTCAAACAACAGACTCTAACAACAGACTCTCAGACAACAGACTCTCAGACATCAGACTCTCAGACATCAGACTCTCAGACATCAGCACTATAAACACAGAGCACGAGAACAGCCACTGAACTCAAACTCCAACATTCACACAAAAACAGACAGTCATCAAACTAAAAGACATGTTAAACCCTGGACATTGAAAAAACTACTGAACGGGCTACAATACTTTGACTGGTGAGCATTAAGATGCCAGCAGTTACATACCCTCTCTCTCTCTGACCTGGAGAAAAGAGCTCAGCTGAGACATGAATCTATGTTTGAACAATACATATCTCATATATTAACTCAGCCAATGATAAATAACTGTTACCAAATGTGCACATAAATGGCCATAAACCACCACTGAACGTCACTTATTTTTGATACTGCCAGCACAAATGTTACGTTTTTGTTAAGACAAAAAGGCCCTTAGGTCAGTTAGTGAAGGTTAATTTGAGAACCACATACGATTACACTCTGTAGAAGAGAAAGTGTTAAAGGAAGAGAAGTTGTGTTGATGGATGGAAAACTGGATCCAGGGTGGATGACATCACCGAGAACCTTTATTAACCATTCATAGCAGGCGAAGTAAAGTGCGTGGGCTGGCCCCGCCCCCACAGCAGTCACATTAAGGCCTCTGATTGGCCGCCATATGCCCTCTGTTCTCACAATGCGCCACAGAGCGTCCATCACATTGCGATATCAAGCAGCCGGTTATGGATGAAGACTCTGCATGTTAGTGTAAATATACAATTAACTTTAGGGTTAGGGTCTTGACCCTAATCAAGGTAAACTACCACAAAAGCTAGAGTTAACCCGTTCAATTCCATGGTCAGAGAAACTTAACAAAATTTAAATAGTTTAGTGGCATTTCAGAATAACACCAGATAAGCTGTTAGCAGGATTTCTCACACTATTTACATTTATTCATTCAGCAGACGCTTTAATCCAAAGCGACTTACAAAGAGAGGTAGCAATTCCATAGTCAAGTTTAAAGATTTCCCACTTTTAACATTCTTTTAATATCTACATATTTTGAAAAAAATGATACAACTGCAGACAAACTGTATGAGGCATGAAGAAAAAATAATATTTCTCAGTAAACGTCTTAAAATTGTGTCTGTAGTCAGTTCCTCAGGACAGGGCTGTGAAAAACTACATCCTCTAACAGGAAGTTTCAAAACTTCACACAATCTCCTGGAATGTCTGAGCTTACAAAATAGACTAAACAGGGAGCTGGTCATTTCCGCTTCAATAAGAATGAGATGAATTGTTAAATGTCTATGAAGAAATCACAGCCTAGTAAGACTGATGTGTCCAGACTCTAGAGGAAATCTAGATTTGACCTTTTATACTCCAACCAGGTAAACCAGATGACCAATGAATTTTCAGCTCTCAACTGAATCTGATTACTGGATAAACATTTAAAAAACAGTGAGAAACCTATACTCAAAAAAAGCAATTACTGGCTGATAAAAGTAAGCTGAAATGAAAATGTAAAGTTAAGAAGTAAAGTGGACATAAAGGGCTTATATCTGTAAAGAAACTTCATTTATTCTGACACGAGCAGCTGAACAAGAACTTGTTGAGTTTGTCACTGGCTTCCTGGTCAGTAAATCCATAAACGTTATTAGCAGAGAGAGTTCATGCAATTCACTGCAGCAGCACCCTGATGAGGGGACGTGCCCGTCTGCAAATACAGAGCACAGATGTGATGACAGTAACTGTTGTGTTAGTGGAGATTACTGGTCCCTAATGTGAACACAAAACTGATTTAAGTCTGTAACCTGCTTAGTCTCTTTATAGTGAAAAAGAATAGTCAACTAGAAAAAAAGTAGGTCAGAGAAGATTTTATTAAAGGGAAACAGTGTGGATGTGATCACAAGGAACTCAGACAGAATGCTACAGTAACTTTAGTCTTTAAGACAAAAACACAAATACAGGCTGTATAGACACTCTTCTGTTGTCATGAGTGACTTACATCTCATTTGTTGTTATCTAACTGATCTAGAGAAGCGCTGATTGAGGCAAAAAAGACATGTACAAATGATCATTTCATTCACGAGTGTGATACAACTGAAGTGCATTTGCACGTCTGTTATGTTAAGAGAAGACTAAAGTCATGAGTCTTGAGTTCACACTGACTCGAGCCTGCCACTCGTTAGATCTTCCATCTGACCTGAAGAGCTGAAGACTTCAGCAGGACAGTGAATCCAGTCCATGTGTTTGGCTTTACCTTCACGCAGTCAATAGGAAACATAAGGCAGTGCTCATGAGTTCTCATATAACATATGAGTTCTGGTGGATGAACCCAGAGGCAGACCCTCATAGTCCGCTTCAGATAAACCAGCAGCGTCCTGGGAGACATTAAAATGTCCAACGTTCAGCTCCGGTTCACAGATCACTTCACCTCTCACACGATCACAATCAGACCGCACAGATCACTTCACCACGATCACAATCAGACCGCACAGATCACTTCACCTCTCACACGATCAACTGAGTCTAGTCAAAATTCAAAATGCTAATGACTTAATATTAATGACTGAAAATGCCACCAATGTAAGTCAAGTTTTCTTTTCATTTGATTTTAACTTCAACAGGCTGAAATTACACAGACAGCAAAAATAAATAGAATCTGTATATTAAACAATACATGCTCAACTAGTTGGAAACCTTTAGTTAATTAGCTTCATGTTTTCTGTTGCATGCACATGAATAATGACTTTAGACAGACTGCCTAATTTCTTTGCTGCGCCAATGGCTTGGATAGTAAACAGATCCATATCATCAGTGTTCAGTCCACCTGAACAGGAAAGTGTGGAGCTGTTGGAGGACTAATGCAGGCAGGCAGCTGGGATACCCATCCTCCAGAATAACAAAACCTGCAGTAGACACCTCCTCATGTTGACACCTCCTGATCTTGAGAAGGTCTTTGGTCTCACTGGAGGGGTATGAACATGAATTTATCAGATTATATAAGGATTCTATAAACTGTGTTTTGTGTATGTTAGTACTAGTTATGTTTACAGTCATACAGAATCAAATAAATAATTATTTAAAATGTAAATTGTGTGTTTTGAAGATACTTGCGTATTCTATTCTTAATCATACATTATTTTTAATGCTACAGAACATATTCTGTGACCTGGTGAGACTTCGACCTCTACATCAGACCATCACTCATCAGTCGGGTGGTACTGATGCAGTGGCAGCTGTCCAGCTCTGTGCCCGAGTGAATAAATGTCAGCTAGTTTGGTGGACGTGTCCTGGTGCAGCTGGCTGAAACGCAGCTCTCACTGTCCTGTGAGACCATGTGGTGATGGCTTTCACCTGAGTGTGGGGATAAAAACACAGATCAAGACAGATATTAAATGTTTGAGTACTTTTTTACTGCAGATAAGATTTTGAACATTAAAACATGATTTTTTCCACTAATTGGATCTGCAGGCTTCTTACTGTATGTTACCTGTGACACATTTCTCACAAAATTAGCTAGAGGGAGGGGCGCTGTCATCCTAGAGAGCTTTAAACTGAAAAAAACTCCTACCATATCAATAAAGCCACAAAATAATAAAGTATATAGTTACCAACGTTTTACCACCCAGATCTGAGAAAGCAGGTGGAACACTGTAGTAATGCAGAAATGTTGTAATGTGAATATTTCATTTGCATGCATATGATAATTTCACAGCGTCTGGAAGACTGTATACATACATCATGTATTTATTAACATGTTATGAAATAAATGCATTGGTCTTGGTACAGCCCGTGTGGCTCTTTAAGAGCGTCAGTCTGGGAGGCGCTTAAACGCGCAGGAAGAGAAAAGCGCACGTCAGTCCCCGCAAGTTTCGACATGACGGATTATTCCTCGTTTAACGCGTTTCTGTCGTGCACATGCTGCTGCTGAGAGAGTAATAATGCTGGATGCTGGAGCTGATGAAGGGTTTCTGCCGGTCTCTGGGGCTCAGCGGTGAGTTTCACAACATGCAAACTTTATTTCCTTGAGTTACAACATCACATTGCGCACAGCACGGCGCTTCAGTCGTGATTTAAGGTTTAATTCTCGTCATGGACACAGACTTACATGAACAGAAATGAGAAACGACTGAAATACAGTGCAGTGGTCATCTGAAGCTTTTCACGGGTGTCCAGTGTTGAATGTTTAGGAAATCCTCTATAAACGACAATAACAACGAACCTTTTCAGGTTGTCGGACTTCTTTTACACAGGAATTCTGCTTTTTACAAGTTTAAAATGAAAGTAAAGTGTATATACATTTATCAGATGTGGGGTTACCAGCATCTTCACTGTCATTTTATCTTAAAGATCTGCAGCCAAAACGTTTCTGAATGATCCTAATATGCAAGTGAGTTTCAGCTTTATCAGACGTTCTCCAGAAGTAAATCAGAAACGTTCAAAACGGAGATCAGTCAAAAAGACTTGATTTGTGTCTGCAGTGAAGAACCTGACTAACATGTGGACATGTCCTCGTCATATCGAGGGTAATTGTGACCTGGATGTGAAAAGTCTTTGCATTGGAGGTCTTTCAGGTTAGTTATTTGGGTTTTGAAAGCACCAGTGGGTAGACGGTTTTCTACAGAACCAGATAATGAATGTTTTTGAAGAACTGACATCAGCTGTAAAAACCCCCGTTGCTTCTAATTGGAAAGTTTATTTTAAGGTTTGTTTTTTCAGATAGTTTTGTCTGTATTGTCATTATTTTTTTGTTATACTCTATAGTTTTTATTCTATTCTTCAGATGTGCTAAAATATCACCTCTCTTATAGGTGGTTCTGATAGTTTGTGCCGTCAACTTAATCTGTGGTGGAAATGTAAATATAATAACAGCATCATCCATCATTGTTAATGCGGTAACATTGCGGTACATTGTGTTTTTATTCCGAGTTGTTGCTGTAATCGGTCATTTGCCTGTAAGACACATTCATAGTAAAATATTTGGAGATGTCAAAGAGAGGTTTGACAGGGTGTTTGTTTAGCTTTAACTCCTCATTCCTGGTTCATGTTCATAGATAATCATCCATACTCGTATTGGAGCCACACAGACCTGAAATTCGCAGTCCTCTCTGTTATTACGGTTATGTTGTAATTCAATTATATGCTTCGTCTTATTTGTAGTATGAATCAAGATTGTTTACTACTGTAACCAAATAGATTCCACACACTGCAGTGACACCAGCAGCAGTTTGCATGATCCAGATCTGAATGAATCAAAAGATCTGATAAATCAGGTTTCAGTTCTGCTGTTGTCACTACAGTGTGAGAAGACTCATTAAAGGGAAGTGTACCGCTTGTGTACGCATCACTTCCTGGGCACTCATTACAGAGTGGTGATGCTTTCAGACAGAACGAAGCATACTCGCTCTTCTCTAATCTGTGTGTGTTAGAGCTTTGTGGTTGGCTGTGATTTATGACTACAGGTAAACTGTACATCCATTGGGTGTATGTGAACTCTTGGGGTTTTAAGTTTTGTAATGGCTAATGGAAGAGCTTAAAGATGAGGAAATGGTGTTAAGCACTCATAATGGAAGAGCTTAAAGATGAGGAAATGGTGTTAAGCACTCATAATGGAAGAGCTTAAAGATGAGGAAATGGTGTTAAGCACTCATCTTCTGTAGAACAGGAGATCAGTTACTAACCCATAATGATTTTTGTCTTATTAGGAATGTGAATGTTTGGTTAAGCAATTCAGAATAGACTAGAGGGGCATGACTGCAGGTCTGGGTGATGTAAGGTACAGATGGTGAAGTGTTTATCGAAGCCCAGGGACAAACAAGCATAAAACTATCACTGAGCTGTCAGAATACACGCAAGAAAATAGAGAGCGCCAGAGTCAACCTGAAAACAGCAGAATTTAAAATCACAGCTGCTGAATGATGTTCAGATGAAGTGTGATTTGAGAAATAACCACAGTACAAGCAGTGCTGGGGTTCAGTCTCAAGTACAAAACAACTGCCTGTATTCTGATCTGTGTCTGATGTCTTCATCGGTCTGTCACAGGCTCCAGTGATGAGCGGTCTGAGGAAATGAACACAGCAGCTGAACAGAGTGAGGACACAGTCTCACAGGTAAACTGAGTGAAACTGATTTCATATATTCAATAACAGGGCTAAAACAAATAGTTTTTTAACAGGTTGGTTAAAAGAAACTATATGAAAGAATGAAGTGAATGGTGATGGGAGAAATAGGTTTGAAAAGATAAGTAGCGTCATTTCTTTACAAATGCTGACTGGTCTGCTAAATTGATGTCTATGTAACATTGTTCAAACATTTCTAAGAGTGACTTTTAAGATAAAGTCTTTTTTGGGACACTGTAGGTATCTTGGCATATTTCTCAGATCTTTTTGTTAGGGCATAAACGTTATCTTCTGTCATTGACATTTCCGTTGGATCGAGGCCCCAAATGGAGACCCTTCCAGCAGATGTGCTGTAAAGCTCTTTTGAGGGCAACACAGAGTTTTAGCAGTGCTGAATGTTTGTGCAGAAAGGTTCAGTGCTGTTGTTGTTTCTGTCTGATGGTGTGGGTTCTGGTGAGGAGATGCCTGCTGCTAACTTACTGTTCCACTGCACTGCACCTCTGTAAATGTTTCATGTATGTGTGGTTGGTTTAGGATGTGTTATCAGGTGAAGAGGGACTCAGTGAGGAGGAAAAGGCCAGACAGAAAGCAGAGAGACGAAAAGCCAAGAGAAAAGTGAGTGAATTTCTTCATACTGAACACAAAGATCATGCAGGGAAATCATTCACCTGCTGTCATGTTCCTGCTGTGCTGTAAAGTGGACTGCCTTGTTTAGCACTTACATTTACAAACAGGCAATAAAACTTACAATGGACTAGAACATGCATTATAGTATGTAGTATGGTAGAACATCAGTTAGTAAATATGAATGTACTGTGACGTTACTGTGGTATCTGATACCATCAGTACATTATCACTGTATTCATACAGTGCAACTGCTTCATAAACGCATGTATTGCTTATAAGGGCTGTTAAACGTGATGTTTAATTTTTCATTCATTTCAGCGCCAGCGACAGAGGAAGAAACTAGAGCAAGTTAAGAAAGATGAGTGCACTGAGCAGGTAAATGAGTTAAACAGGTTAGTTCTTTACTGGTCCTGGGTTAGTGAGCCGCCTACATACAGCAGGCAGTGTTTCAAGAAGACTTATATAGACAGCATGCTAAGTAGAATGGAACCTCAATCAATGATTAACTGGAAACAGTCTACTTAGGCAGCAGCTGTGTACATCATTCTAACAGCACTCCTCACAGGAAGTTTGCAGGAGACTTGACTTACAAATGATTTGAACAGTTTTGCATTAGCACATAGCTAAACAAACAGTACTCTGCAGTACTCTAAAAAGTGTTTTTATTTGACACACAACATTGGTGTGTATGTAATGCATTCCAAATCAATCACTCTGCAGTCACTGTAGGCTGTTTCTCTTTAAGGGGGTCAGGCCTGTCGGAGCTGAGTTTGAGTCAGAAGAGTCTGAACCAGAGGAGGAGAGGAACCTTCCCAAAGTACAACAGAAACAGGTTGCTCCTCCGAGTAAAGCTCCTGCTGGACCTTCACTGGCCTCAGGGAACAAGAGCAATGGACAGCTGTCGACCTGCTCCAGTGAGGAGGTGGTGAACACCACACCCTTACACATTGTTCACCCAATCAATGTTACTGTAACGGAAATAAAACATTAACCCATGGTTTACAAATGTGCAGTGTGAAATAGTAAAACCTGCATAGCCAAGGTAAATTGAACTTGGAGAAAGATCACTGTGAAATGTGGATATCCTAGGATTACATTTAAGAATAACCCTGGATTAACAATTTCAAGTGTGAAATGGCTAACACTGAAATGACACTGTTCACTCCCAGGATCCAGAGTGGGATGTGAACAGCGCTTTTGTTGCTAATGCCGTCAGTCACATTCAACCTAAAGCCAAAAGTAAAGGAGCTCACAAGTCCAAAGAGAACAAGGAAAATGAGAGCAGAATGGAGGTGAGTGTTTACATTTCTGTATGTCTGTAGGGTGGAGCACGTGAACACTGGGCGGCGAGTTTCTTTGTATTATCGGTTTATAAACATTTGGGTGTAGTCATTTCAGATGTATAGAAGCTTTTGTTCTCTGTTCAGAATGTGTTCAGAATGTGACATGCTGTGCTGTACTGTACTCTCTACTGTAGATTTTACTCTTCAGCTGCTGAACAAACAGAGTAAAACTCTAAAAACTTTAGCAGTATTGACACTTGTAGCTAATCTAAGTACATAAAGAGACGCACGCACATGCACACACGCACACTAGACTGAGACCTGTTGGCCTCTATACTGTATGTTATTTGTCTGGTGAGCTCTCTTTCAGTCTCATTAATACCAATTAATATATAGTGTTTTTACAGGTTATTGGTTTATCAGATGCTACATCTAAAAGAAGTGCCTTACTAGTAGGTATGTAGCTCCCTCTTGTACACACACAGTGTTCACTCTGTGACCATCTATTACATTTAAAAGTTGAAGCTCACACACCTGCTGTACGGTAAATCAAAAAGTTTTGAAAAGTTTAAGTTTACAGTATCTGAGCAGAAGAACCATCATCTCGGAGGTTTGAAGGCAGAACTGGTGTAGTTTTAACTGTGTCTGTGATTTGTTTCTCTGGACTCCAGAGAGAGGCATCCGGCTGGTTCAGGAGGGCCTGTACACACAAGCTGTCAGTTTGTTTACTGAGGCCATCAGATGTGATCCCAAAGACTACAGGTGGCGTTTCATTCACTCTTCATTTCAATGCAGGCTGATCATTACGGGCTGAATGTGCATTTGTTTAATTCTCTTGGATGTGTGGCGGCAGGTTTTTTGGAAATCGCTCCTACTGTTACTGTTGTTTGGAGCAGCACACACAGGCACTAGCAGATGCGGAGAAGTCCATACAGATGGCTCCTGATTGGCCGAAAGGTTATTACCGTAGAGGAAGTGCACTCATGGGTCTGAAGGTATGACAATGATGTGTTTGCGACTCAGTGTGCGTGTGCGTGCATGCGCGTGCGTATTGATGAGTGTTGGTGTGTTATAGAGGTACGGTGAGGCAGAAAAAGCCATGGAGCAGGTCCTGAAGCTGGACGCAGACTGTGAAGAAGCCATCAACGACCTCTTATACTGTAAAATACAACAGCTTATGGTAAATAAAAGAGAACGCAACCGTGTGCCTCTGCGAACAAACTTTACACACACTGATCTCTTTAAGAAAAAAGCAAACGGTTGAAACAGTATCTTCAGTCTGTAATGATGAAAGCTTTATGTTGTGTTTTCTTTTTAGAATCTTGGATATGATGAGGAGCAGAGTATCCAGCTGCTGGAAAAATACAGCACAGTTCAGGCTGTTGTTACAGCGAGAGGTAAGAACTTATCTTGTCCCTTCTTTCATTTCAATGAGCCACTTGAGGGCGCTGTTGCTTCATTTGCTGTAGTTTGATTAGAGGACAGTTCATCATGAGGGCCAGAGTTGTCCAGCCGTGCTTTAAGGTAACAATGACAATGCAGCCTGAAAAAATTCCTTTTTATTACCATTATAATGTTTCAACCCTGTGTGAGTAACTGTCTTTAACTTTTTTTAAACATTAAAGATGTCAGAATGGTAGGAACTGCCTCTGTCACTATTCACTCACTGTACACAAAACAAGATGCAGTGTGAGTGAATGGTGATCAGGGTTCACATTCTTTCAGTGCTCCATTGAAGATGTTTATTTTTTGGTGTAGTGTGTGATTTTGGACAAATGTACTTATCAGATCAAATCATACTGAAGTTTATTTCTCATAACTGATTTTTTTTTTTTTTTTTTTACAGCTTCAAATCAGGACTGTGCTCTTCTGCAGCCAGGGTAAGTCATCAAACAGCTGATTTCCTGAAGTGTCTGTCTGTAAACAACCCCTTCTGTCTGCAATAATCTCTTTCTTTCTCTCTGTTTGGAAAGTTCGTGCAATTCACTATGGGTGGGAAATGTGACCACAGAGCTAACAGAGAAACACCTGCGAAATCTTTTCAGAACGTAAGAGCTGATGATGTATGCACCAAAATTGCACTTGGAAAGCTTCAGTCATTTTTAATGTTTAATGTTGTTTTGTAGTTACGGTGACATCGACAGCATAAGAGTTCTGCATGAACGTTTCTGTGCGTTTGTTAACTTCAGGAACTGTAACATGGCCTCTCACGCGATGGAGAAACTCAATGTGCGTGAAGTCCTTTAGAAATGTCATCCTTTATAATCATCGTGCAGAATAAACATGTATCAGATCATCTTTCTTTGTAAATCTCAGGGGTGTCTGATCGAGAACACACGGTTAGTGATTCGGTATCCAGATCGACGGATTCAGAGAACTGACATCCAACAACCTGCAGAGGCTGCTGGGTAATTCAGTCTGTGTGTTAATGAAGAACTCAACTGAAAGAATGTCCAGTTTTACATATTATTGTTATCCTTATGATCACATTATCATTGCTTTAAAATACAGACTAACTTTCCTTAGTTGCATATTATATATAAAGTATAGACATTATTGTTTGTAGCATCAGCTATATTTTCTGATATCAGCTCCCTTAAAACACTACTCTGGTAGGTCTGATAAACAAGATTTAGTTTTCCATAAAGCTGCTTTAAAACTATATGTATTGTGAAAAGTGCTTTCCAAAAAATGTGAATAGAAATAATTTTTTTTTCTTAAAGGTGAACTGTGTAGTTCTGCACCACATGTGACTAAACACACTATAATCATAATAACTGTTTTCTCTTTTCAGGCCCAGACGCAGAGGTCCTGTTCATGGGGATGAGTGTGTTTTTTGGAGGACCACTGGCTGTCATTTTGGCGATAGGTGTCGCTATAAACACATTCCTGAACATCGAGGCAAAGACTGGCAACCCTGAGTCAACATTAGCTTCTCTTTCCCTCCTCAGGACTTTGGATCTGCGTGACTGAAGCGCTTTAATGGTCACTGATTATCTGTCGATCAGGTGGACCTGTATTGTGAATTACAGTCTTATAGGAGTTTTTCACTTAATTGCTATTACCTGAATTTACTGACTGTAAATTTTTCACTTAATTGTTATTACATGAATTTACTGACTGTAAAGTCAGACTCTAAGACTTGTGTTTTAAAAGCAGAGCAGATGGGCTGCTGGGAAAGCGATTGTTCTGAGGTAAGGTTTGGGTGGTGCAGAGGGGCGGAGCATAACCATACTGCATCATCATCATCTGCTGAGGTTTGGATGGCCTTTTATATTGTACATTCTGTTCTTGTGCCAAACCAGAAGAGACGTAAATCTGGTCTGACTTTTTAAGTTCATTCTGAATTAAATTATTTCTAAGGCCTCTGCAGTTCGTTGCCTCCTTGTTCTGGCCTCTGTGGTTTGTCGCCTCCTCTTGTTTGCATAAATTTGAAAAACTGTCACAGTGTTTAATGACGCACTTAACCAAAGAAACACTAACGTTAAGCTGTTGTACCTCAGACAAACACAGTGCTCTTTTCACACATGTACATCACACTGCTTACACTGTTCAGAATCTCTGCAGCAGATATTTCTGTTTTAAACATGACTGCATTGTTGTTTTTGCAGTTAGTTGTCACACTAGTGCATTTATTTGCATTACTCCTCATTTAAGGTAATTTCATTTGGCCGTAGGCGACAGTCCAGAGTGCCTTTATAAAGCATTCATTTATTTGACTTTTGACCTATTAGACAAGTTATTTTAAGCATTAATATTGAAATCAAGATGTGCCATGAACACGGTCTGTATTTGCAGAGAAATGATTTACTTTTTTTTTTTAAAGGAGTGTGACAACAATACTGTTGTGCTGCATGTAGAGCTCTTAGTTCTGATGTATATTGTTGGATCTTGTCATTTTGCTTTAAAATCAAACCTTTTCAGAATTTAGTCATTTCTGTATTAGCAGAAGATTAAACGGTGAGTTTCATTTTCTCTTCTCTCAGTGTGTTTGTTGTGGTCTGTTTATGTTCTTTTCTCTCTGAATTTTGCAATATTGAGTGTATGCCACATTTTGTTCTGTGTTTTGTTCTTGTTTTCTTATAAGAATAAGCACTGCATCATAATAAAAGTATAAATGCACTATTTTTAACATGTGCTTTTTTAAATGTTGTTTCATCATTGTGATAATGGATAGATTACTGAATATTACTTCCTTTTTTAGCAGTAATAATTTTTTAGTATTCTTCTTTACCGGTTTTGTGGGTTTATGCCCTCAATGTAACTTCTGACACTTTATCAAACAGTTTGTAAAAAGCAATTAAACAATTAGCACGTTCCTATTAAAATAGTCACTTCTATGAAAACTCGCAGGACAATTTTATTGCTTAAAATTAGCTTCCAAGAATCTTAATGTTAGATTTTTATCTGAGACTTGATTAGAGATCTTGGCAAAGTGAAGCATGATTGTTGAGATAACTGGAGATATTGTGGAGAACTCATCTGAATCTTTAGACAGAAGTCTCTGCTTGCTTTCCATTTAATCTCAGTGTAATTATCATGTGATTAGAAATTCCTCCTCTTTTTTATTCTTTCATTCATTTCTAGTTTTGAAAGTTTAACAGAAGACTGGCTCTGTGCCACACGTGAGGTGAGGGGTAAACCGGAGGAGGTGCTATAATTTGCATTTATTTCATGCCACTGTAAACTGTCTCAAAGTAGAGCCTAGACTCCTGGGAGTGGGAGAGTTTGACTCTTAGAGCCTGTGGCTGCTTTACGCACGCACACACACAGTCAGTGAAGACTGTGTTATCTGCATCTGTCAGAGGTCATGACACACTATCAATGATTCTCCTGTTTTCAAAGCTAATAGTGATATTATTTATCACTACATATTGCCTGTGCTGTGCATGAAGTATGAACACATGAACTAAAGTTTTGACCAGTGGATCTCTACCTTTTTTGACTGCAAGTGCCCCATCATTCACAACAATATTTAATACCCCCCCCCCCCTTACAATTTCTACTCATCAAAATATTCTAGGTGAGTGAGAGGAAAACGAGGGACACGTGGAGGTTCTGCACAGCGAAGTCGACGAGGTCGATATTAAACTCACTAATGTGGAGTTGGTGAGTGAGGTTCCCCAATAAACCTCCTACGAAAACAGCACCCTGCCCCTCAGACTGCAGCTTCTTAAAGTTCATAAACATTCTGTCATTTATTTACATGATGTTCCAAACCCATGGGATTTTACTCAGACCAAACGCAGTCACATCCAACCAATGGCAGAACATTAACTCCAGGTCACCGGGACATCTAAGACAAGGCAATGGGCATACACAAAATATCACAAGATGGGATCAGTTTTCCAAACAGCAATTTCACAATCCGGTAATCAGCTCGTGAGACTGTAGTGGATCTCACAAACAAATACTGCTTCAAAATAGCTGGACCAACAATCTGTGAGCTCTCACTTTCATCTTAACTGCAGCTTCTTGACTGGTGCATGTAGTTACAGTAGTGCACTGCCATTGGTGCTTCATTCACACAGAGATTTTGTCAGAGCCATCACAAAAGCTGTAAATGCCATGTGACTAATCACGCTATATCAGAACTCACTGCAGCAAAAAAAAAGCAAAAGGCTATTTCTCACTGTTAAGAGCCCTTTAGAAACTCTGTCTTGTCCATCGTTCTCTAGTCTGCCAGTAAGGTGAGAATTGAGGAAGTGCGACTGCGGCCAGTTTTGATGGCTACAAAAAGGCATGCTCTTATCACTGAGGGCATGGTTCAAGTAAAGCATGCTGAAGCCCAACATAAACACCTACAAGTAAGATCTGCACTTTACTGAATAATAAACAACATTTGGTCCTGAGATCATTATAACACCAGTGCAACATGTCTGAAAACAGACATGTGTTTTGTTGCTTTACACCGTCCGGTAGTCTGTGCGGTAAAGTGATGTCAGTGGAACAGGAAGGAGTTTCAGAATGCGGTTGCTGTTTTAATTACACAGATTTTCTTCTGAATAACATGTACATGATGTTTGCATTAATGACGTGCATGAATCGCTCACATGATCACGAACGAACATTAAATAGGAACAGTTTGGACTGAGAGCTGCTACTGACGCTACAAAAGGCATTAATTTGATAAACTTGTGATTGAAAACTGGATTACGGATGTGGACAGTAGAAGAGTGACAAAATTGTTCAGCTAAGTTGTTTTATAATACAGGTTAGCATCCTTTATAAATAATATAGGATAGATGTGATTTAGTGATCACATCGAATAGATGTGACTTATCAAAATTTGAATTTAGCCCAAACACAATAAGCTGAGCAGTATGTCTGCTGTGTGTGGAGCAGTCAACAGTTAAGGAGGCTCTTGGAGAAATGACTTTATGATGGTTTAAATGATTTAGCATCAGGCAGTTTGAGAAAAACTAAACAAAATGTGTTTGGTCTTTTTGGAATTAAATTTGACCACAAAAATTACCCTGTTATTGGATGTTATACACAAGCTGATTTAAAAAGAGACATTTTGGAAAGTTAGCAGCAGAAATGAGCTGATTCTTAGCTAGTTATACAAGGTGACAAAATTGTCAAATGACAAACATTGAGATTCAAAGATTGAAGTTCATAGATTATGTTTTCATTGCTCTAAAAACAGCATGGCTTGTTAAACTGCTGTACATGTTGGCTGCTGTTTTTCAGCATGGGTTGAAGTTCTCACCAGACTTCTGAGCTGGACTTTCTTGGTCAACTTACTTAACTAAATTTGTGTTGTTCTAAAGTGTTTTTAGCAGTTATTTATTCATATATTCCCTTCAGCTTTAGAGATGTTAATATTCAATTGCATTGTACAGTTTTCTCCTGAATGAAGCAGCATCATTTGTCAAGAGTGGACAGGAAGACACGGGCTTGTTTCTTTAAGATTCATCCTCACTTCCACCTGTCTGCAGAAGAAAGTCATTATCTGAGGCTGTATTGCAGCTTCTGCAGTGTCTTCCAATGATTTAAAAATACATTAGTGCAACTTAACCTTAATCTTACATTGTTAAATTTAGCCTTTTTTACCATGTAAAAGTGTATTAATTAGACAGCCAGCTGAACTCACGGAAAGCTCATTTAATAAATGTGAAGATTTAGGATTGGCAGCCTGGCAATTTCACATGTAATCTGCTCTCTGTGGTAAAGCTGGCTGTGTCTCAGGCAGTCAGATTGTTTCTGAAGGAAGTCAGTAAGTTAATGTTTGCTGTGAACCCTCTTAATCCAAGTGCTTTCCAACCACTGTGCCATGTACATGGCTGCTTATTTCAGCAGACAGACTTCATCAGTCTTATACAGGAGAACCTCATTGTTTTAATGTCTCAGTGGCTGCAGTGCCAGAAGCTCTGTAATTTGTGAACGGAAAGGGATTTGAGCTTAGTGAAAATGGCCGTTGCACAGGTAAGGGTTTTTGAGGTCTTACAGGGTGTGTACACACTGCTGCTAAATACAGTCACTCCTAAATGCTTAATCCAGTTCTGTACACACAAAAAACTAGTTTGCAGATTTTGATAGTATTTTAAATATCTTCACTTTAGTAAGTAAATTTGACCCAAAATGTGTGTGTGCCATGTATGTAATTCTTTTCTGTTGTATCATGTTGTATATATACTTATATCAAGTCATTTCTATTGGATGCACAGTTCTTTATTCTGTAACACACTGATAATGTGAATGTGATCAATTTGATTGTCAGGCTCAAAGCTTTGCAGTGTGGTTGCAGTTCTGTATGTAAACGAGACGAGTGTACAGTTTCCATCTGCCCGTCTGTTCAAACACCTGCAGCAACTATAACTATGCCATGCAACAAGAGGTGTAACCAGGGATACCAGCCGAATGATGAGGGGAACGCATGTGTAGGTGAGGTAGAAGTCAGATGATTATGGCAAATTGATGTTCTGGGGCTCCAGAAGTCCCTGAACAAAGCTTATATTCACAGTCTGTTTCATGACACACAGTGGAATTCACTTTAGTGTTTAATACAAGTTCACTGTACATAGAAAACAAAAATGTTTAAGCTCTGTAATATCTTCTCGACAGCAGTGTGATTTCCCTGGCACAGTGTCAGTATTGATGCAGCATATGCCTCTGCAAGATCTGATGCTGTAGTGATGTCTGTAGTGAACAGCTGTGTCACATGCATCAGTTTTTTGGTTGAATTAAACAACTAAGAACTTGAGTCTTCTAAGGATGCTTGATCGCTCACAGGTTTTGTCATAGTTTTTCTATTATGCCTCCTGTTCTTAATGTTTTCTCTTCCACTGTTAGAGTTTGCTTCAGGTTGAAAATAGTCACTTTTTTGTCTTTCCTCTGTTTTCTCTCTGCAGCTCTCTGCTGGTGGCTTCTGTTGGAGAAGACAGATCTTCAGACTCTTCCAGACTCTGGTCTTTCTGTCTCAGGCCTCTCATACTGACTGTTCTTATCTTCACAGCATGTCTTTGAGCATGAAGGTGGAATCTCTCAGCTGCTGACATCTCTGCTTGTTCTCTGAGATTCTTTCTGTTTGGGAGATGGTTATAAAATGAACTGTCTGTGTTCTTTTCTGGTGTTTCTGCAATATTTAGCTTTAATTGTGCTCAATAACAGACCTGTAAAAATAATGCTTAGATTCCAGCTGGGAGCAAAAGGATCAAAGCTGTTTGTAGAAAACAAATCAAGACCAGAATGAGAAATCTGATCAAATTCTTGACCCTCTGCGGTCCTGTTTCCCATCACATTCTTCAGGAAGAGGTTGAAAGTGGTCTGATCTTCATAAGAGGTTTTCTCTCAGCGTGTTACAGGCATGTAAACAAGCGGTCACACAGATTTCAGACCACTGTCGCATGTGTTTATCAGGAGAGAATATGCCGGTCATCTGTTTCACACAAGATTACAAAAATAATCCACTCACAGGAGACTCACACAGTACATTTTTGACCCGCAGCAGTACTCACGGCTGTTGGGATCAGCACGTTTTGGACTGGATGAGTATGGGTAAACACATCAAAATGCTTGTCAGAGTTTAGCACATAGTTTCGCAATGTAACATTATTCATAACAATCAGATGTTTCTTCACAGTCTTATTGCCATAATGTGAAAATAATGATGTGTTTTGATATTAGTAATGAATATGAATGAATATGTTGATATTAATAATGATATTTACATCATAGTAGCCTTTAAAGTAAAAAAATTCTCTTCCAGAAAAAATGATTTCCTTTGTTTTCTTTCTTTTGATTTGAGTAAAATGTGATCTTGATGTTACCATGAGATTTACAATACAGTAGAACTACAAGTGAGTTTTTACCATAGTGGAGATATAATGTTGTAATGTTGGACTACTTTAATGTTTATTTATTATTTTATTTGCTATATTTCAAGTCTTCTGAAGCTAAACTCCAGTTCTGAGTGAAGAACAAATCAATATCCTGTATGACATTTCATGTTTTTTTGCTGAAAATGCTTTCGGTTTTCCCCCTTTCCCCCTTATATACATTTGACTTATTCTGTATGTATTTTTGTTAATTATATTTTTACCAAAGTGTGTGTGTGTTTTAAGGAACAACGTTTCATTTATGTTCACAGAATGATACACAGCTTTTTATACACAGACAATGTTTGTTCATCAATGTTGCTCTGAGTTTGGATCATCATTCAGAACAGTCATTAAACACTGTGTATGATCATAACTCAAGAGAATGAACATTCACACCAGTAACAATAGATCTGAATCTGCTGTGGTCTGATGAAAATGTAAGACAACAGAACTGACTCATGATATGTGCATTCAGTCTGAGAACAGATTCTCTGTGTTTTATTAAGCTGAAGTTCTCATTTTACATGTTGTGGAGAAAATATGGCAACTGCTTTCCAGAGAAGATGAGTTTCTGATCACTGTACTTCAGTGTCATGACTGTGAGGAGAGGACAGAATCTTAACAGATACATAGCTCTAAACAGAGTTTTGTTTTCTATATTTCCCCTTTATTGTAGGGTTTGTGGAGACTGCTGTGACATTATTTCAGACTTCTTCATGTCAGTTGATTAAAGCGTTCCCATTCATTTCAGATTTAGAGATAAGTTCATTCTGCACACGTGCTAGCATGATGCATTCAGACACATTCAGTCACTGAAGAGGAGGGACTGAATTGGCTGCTGATTGCATGTATTCTGGATGGAAAAAGAACTTGAATATTGACTATCATCACACTGAATCTGGTGTGTTTGCTGCCATTGCCGTTCTCCATGTTAGCCAAGAACCCAAATCATTTCTTAATGGTTGATTTGTTTGTGTTCCTGTAGTTCAGCTGGTAGAACAAACAAAACGTTTTGTTGTTTGGCCTCAGTGTGTGGTCGACTGATTATTTTATTTGAGTCAGGCATCGAACGGGTTGATATCTTAGATCAACCACATGCTGCAACCTTGAACTAAAGGTTTCAAAACATTTTGCTGAAGATGTCTGACAACAGATTATTGCAACAGCACATATTTCCTCTGTCACAAGATCCTCCAGCAGACACAACAGAATCAAGCTTACACACCATTAGCCAAAAGCAACATGGCCACTTTTGAGAGGTTTGCTCCAGAAATCACTCAAAGTATAATATCTGCAGAAAATATCCAGCAGCCAAAGAGTAATTCATGGAGACTGTATTGTATTTTGTTGAATAAACATTCTGCAGCTGAGTGGTTATAATAAATAGACACTGTTAGAGTGTGAACAGATTGTGTCTATGAATAAACTGGCACATCAGCTTCTGTAAGGGTACACAGGGGTTTTTTAATATACATAAAGTCTTTATCTGATATTTTCTTCTATAGTGTATTATGTAGTATAATATATACATATATAGAATATATAGAATATGTATAATATAGAATTATATAATCATATATTATTTGATTAATCTTAAATCACATCATCTGTGACACCTCACAGATCATTGGCAGTCCTGAGTGGGGATCGCTTAGAAAATCCTCTTGGTAACTTCCAAGGTTTTTCCTCATCATACACAAACGTCAAGAAGTTTTCCTCACCACATAAATGTAGGCTTACCCTACCCCTAACCTGCTACAGGGAACATTCAGACTGTTTTCTTCTAAAGTGGTTTGATGTGTTATGAAATGTGCTTTAGAAATAAATCTGACTTGAACTGAATATACAAATGAGCTTAAGGGAATGTTCTGGGCTCAACAGAAACAAACAAAAATCATGTTTACAGTAAAACACTTACAACGAAGATCTATGAGGCAAGACATGCAGGAGAGTTTTAAGACAGAAATGTCAAGCTTGTGTTAATGCACTTATATTTATTTCTCCAAAATGTTTATTACTTTATATTGTTTATTACTGTTGTGTTAAGCGTCTGGTTGTGAGTTTGTGCCAGGTAAACTGTTTACTGAGTTATGTAACAGCCTTTTCTTTCTCTTTTGTTCTGGAGTGTTATATGCAAACGGTTGAGGCCTTTTATTGGATGACATGAGAGGTTTGGAAATGTTTGTGTTTTAATGTTTTTTCTGATGTTGTAGAATTGCCTCCTAGACTTTCATTTGAGCAGCAAACATGCGAGCAGCAGAGAGCCCAGCTCTGTAAAATATCATTCAGACCGGTGTCTCCTCTCAGACTATACATCTGTTCCACTGGCTGCAGATCCGGTAAACTAGTGCAGCAGACTGGACTTCATGAGCATATGTACCATAATGAACAATATCTTTATTTACTGTTTACTCTTAATTCTGCAATCTGTAACTCTGCCCCCTTGTGATCTGTGTATGTAATGAGAAGAAATCTATATGGAATTCTGTAAGTTTTCATCCATCTGTGCTGCTGTGAGACACTAGAATTTTCTAGAAGTTTCAACTTGATTGTCACTTTAATTGAAGTGACCTTACAAGAATGAATAACAAATCAGATTGATTTAGTCTGTATGATTACCTCTGCTTCTCAGACAACAATATCTCTTTTAGTTTGTTTTTAAAAGTTCAGAATGCAGAGCTGGCCTAAGTTCTGACACTCAACTGATTTTAATTTTCCTTTTGCTTGATAAAGATGATGTCTGCTCTGTAAACATGAGTTCAGTAATGCTCTGAAAGGCTCGGCCTGACCTGTTTATTGCTGAAAACTACATACATTCATGGAAAAGCTCCTGCTCACATTTAGGCCTTGAATTAATTTTAGTTGTACATTTTGTTACGGTGTTTCATTTTCCAAAATAAAAGTCATCTGAAGTGTTGAACAGCCTTTATTAAAATGGCCACACTGTTTGTAGTAGTAAAAAAACAGGCCCTATTTATAAAGTGCTGCTCTATATGTATATTTGTTGCCAGATAATTCTATATATTAGAATTATTGGCTATATATATATATATTAGAATTATCTGGCCTCAGATATATATATATATTAGAATTATCTGGCCTCAGTAGACAGCACTTTATAAATAGGGCCTGTTTTTTTTAAATGATCAGCAAACTAAGATGATTAACCTTCAGTAAACGCTGTTCATCCAGCAGTTTCATTTTCTTTAAGATCTGCCCGTTATGAAACTTAATTTACTTAACTTTTAATTTCTTAACAAACAACATCTAAAGAATGTAATGAAAAACACTTATGGAAAACAATGTAAACTAGACTAACTAGTTTGGGACCAAAAGTTTGATAGAAGTTCAAGAAAGAGCCTGATGAACACTTCATTTATGTTAAAATATAATGCATCTGTTAACCACTCATTCCATGTTAGACTGATTTGAGATCAGTTTTGGTTATTACTGTTAAGTGGCTGATCAGTGATAACTGACAACACCTGTGGAGAGGATATAATTACTGCTGCTGTAGAAGGTGCTGCTGCGGGTTCTTAGTGAAAGCTGGAGGAGCTGAACACGCAGCGCCAGCGGACACATGGGCCCTGCCAGAGCTGGAGCGGCAAACAAACAAACAAACAAACAAACAAACAAACAAACAAACAAACAAACAAACAAACAAACAAACAAACAAACAAACAAACAAACAAACAAACAAACAAACAAACAAACAAACAAACAAACAAACAAACAAACGTATATATAGAAATAATCAAGAAGAAAAAGGACATGTAATCAAGGGAGGAAGAACTGAGGGAGGTCAAGAGGGAAAAAAAACAAGGGCAGGATAAACTGAACTGCCAAACTGAAAACTATGTGCACAGGTCCTAGACACACTTCTCAACACAGATTTGGCATGAAAATGTATGTAAAGTGTTCAAGAGGTCTGAGAAATATTTGTACCTCTAATGATGAGTCTGGTATCTGAGTTTTATTTGTGGAATGGTTTGGGGAGAGAACACTTAAAGGGAGTGAAGGCGTCTTTGTGTCTTTTATGTCCAGCTGCTCCTTTAAGACAAACTCTGGCTCTCTTTATGGTCATTTTCACGTCATTAACAGGAGTCATATACAAACATGTCACATTTGTTGACACACATCAGGCCCAGAAATCAGTCTGTTTTCATTTTAATTCTCTTCATCACAATGTTCAGAATCTGTAACATGTTAAATGTGACAACAGCAATAATGGGATTTAACCTCTTAGCTGCGGCATTAAAGAAGTCTGTATATGTCTTTCCTGTGTTGACTGCTGGTCAGTGTGGATGGAGATGACTGGCAGCTATCGTTTGTTCATTGCTCTTAAGGTGACAGCTGGCTGGACTCTGCAGAACTGAGAGCTGCTGACGGGTTGCCAGATCCAGCTGGACCTGTATTCAGTGGGACGTGAATGAACGGCACTGCCAAGCACGCTTGATGGTCCACTGGATAGATGTTTATTTCCCAAAAGAATAAACCCAAATAAGAGTGTATAAGCTTCCAACAATTTTGTTTCTGGATGTTTTTCAGCGTTTATTTACTGTCATACCTGAAGACTAGGTGATAAAGCTGATAAACATTTCTGATGTTTGGGCATGAGGAGGACACGGCTTCAGCTCAGTCTTTTTAATGATATTCTATATAGAACTTTCATACTAAAATACAGTGAGAAATGTGTAGCCTCTGCGGGGGGTGATGTGTTTAGAGCCTATAAACAGACACAGTCCTGACATCAGCAGCTGCCATCTTATTAGATGTGATGCTTGGAAACAGCTGAACTTCACTGGAACTCCACTGGAAGTGAGTGTGACACTGACCCCAGTGCAGTGAGGATAAGTAATTATAATGAGGGCATTTTAGTTCACATTGTTTCAAGTCACAAATGAATCTGAACTGAATTTTTTCTCTTACATTTATATGAATATCAATTATTTCATCATAATGAATCTCATGAACTGAATACTCAGAGTCTGGCTCAGTTTGGCTTTAAACTGTCAATCAGTTCAGATATAAACACAAGGTGTTTAACCTGCTTCAAGCTCTTCGTCTAGTGATTTTCTTTTAATCACAGAAAAAGTGTTTATCACCTCTTTTTGATTGTATGGTTTCTCAGTGCAACAACCATTGTGCAGAAAAATGGAAAAATTGGCAACAAAGTCAGATTTTCCTTTCTGTTCTGCATTAACAGATGAATGTGTCAGATATTCTTGTAGATATTATTTGTATATTGTGTGACTTTTATTAAAGGGACACTCATGAAGGACTGTGATCCAGTGTTGACTGCTGTAGTGCTTTGCCAAACCAAATATAAACCATCATGGAGAACAGAAGTGTAGGAAAAACACAGCAATGGAAAATATTCCATCCAAAGTGACGAAAACAAAGTCAGCAAACAAAAGGGACAAGCTAGATCATATTCACAACTGGATCATATTCAGTTCTTCAAATAAGTGCCACATTTCGTAAACGCAAAAATCAAAGAGAGCCATCATAGCAAAATGATACAACTCTCATGCCCCTCTTGATATGGTCTGTAAGCAGCAGGCCTTTGGGGGAATAGATCTTCTCGTACTGCTCTAGAACATGCATGCTGATCTTTAGGAGTCAGAAGAAAAGGGGGTGAAGAACAAATAGAAGATTCTTCTAGATTAAAGCATGTTTAAGGTCTTTCAAAAAAAATCCAACCAAATGCCATTTTATCAGGATAATTAAGTTGAAATGCCCAATTCAGATTATTAAATCCTGTTTCTGCCATTTCATGAATGTGTACATCTAAACAAATTTGAGGATTCCTGATTGGTCTTAAGTTATTTTGCTGAAAACTGTCAGGGCGATTTGCAAAAGAACTGGATAATAGATGTTTGTTTAGATCGGGTTTATTTGTTTTGACCTTCTCAAGTGATCACTGCAGAGTTCCGTTCTGCTGTGTTTCTCGGCCTCAGTGGTGTGAAATTGTGCATCTGTGCAGAAAGACATGCATAACTGCACAGCACACACAATCCTATATACTTCTTTTCAATCAACAGGAGGTGTTTGAAGTACTGTGTGTGTGTGTGTGTGTGTGTGTGTGTCCTCCCATCAGCACAAAGAGGCTCATCTTCACTGGATGGACTTCATTGAGTTTGCATTAAAACGGCATGTTTTCAGTCCTGAGTTTATGAATCTCAAAGTCTGATGTGACCTCAGCTGTGTGTGCGTGCGAACGTGTGCGTGCGCCACACAGCCCTTCAGGTACCTTCAGCAGTAGAATACAATTCAAAAGTCATCTGAGAAAAACCTTATGAATCTTAAAACATTCAACCTTATCTCATGCCAAAGAGAAATGACTGCTCTCACTGTCGCTTGCTCTCTCTTGTCATAGCTTCATAAAATTTCAGAGAGGATCCAAAAGATGGAGGACTGGCTCTCTTTTCAGTTTAGTGCTGCTAAAAGGAAGCAGAATTGTAGAATCTGTCCTGCAGCATACATTAGGTATTGGGGGTTGTAAAGCAATTTGATCTGAATTCGATTGATCTGGATTCAATTTGTATGTTCATGAATGTCAGACTGAATTATACATCAGTCTGTCTGTGGTGTTCTTCTTGTCTGCTTTTGTCAGTAAATTTGTGCTTCACCAAAACATACAAACCTTTGGCTAATTACAGTAAAATGAAACCATTTTAATTTCTGAGTGTTTCAACTAAAGCGTTTATACAGGAAATATTGTGATGGTTGAAACCTACAGCAGGTGTCAGTAACTTACATATGAACTGTGTTCATTACATGCACATGCTCTCCGTGGTATTAGAAGATTGTGTGCATCTTACATGAAGCTCGTCTCAATGTGCTGTTAATTCTTACCTCTGTCACCACCATGCCTCAGTCTGTGGAAGATGTATTCAGGATCTGTCCTGGTGCTGAAATCCGCTTGTGGGACAGTCACGGTTGGAAAATTGAATGTAATTTGGAGTGTCAAATTCTGACACTCAGGGTCTTCGAAGCGGAATCGTGAGATCACAGCTTGAATCCTTGTTGCTGCACTTAATTTTTATTCAGACTAATTTTAGAATGTCTTCATCTAACCATAATTTTAAAATGCCTTATGTTCTGTAGATTGTTTTGTTGTGTTAACTTTATCCCAGAAATGCTTTATTAAAATGTTAATAAAAAAAAATAAAATTACACTGTAATACTGTCAGTTAATACTGTCAGTTAAGTAGTTTACATCACACTTTTCACTTGATATCGGGGACTAATTCTTCTTTCAAAAGTTACTGTACCATGGTTACCAAGAAGACAGAATAGTGTTGGTAAATATGCTTGACATTTAATGAGATTTTTAGAAAAAAAGCAGAAATTCAGAGGTCACTAATGTGCGCTATTTTTAAACAAGATGAAATTTTGCCAAATTTTGCAAGAAGTGCTACAGTATTTAACAGTATTTTACAGCCGCAGCAAAGCATAGAAATCTGATTTTTACAAGGCCAAAAGCCTTGTCGAGGAACCTCTTCTGAAACTTTCTCCCAGTAAATGTTTCCAGTATGCTAACTCAAACATCTGTTTTGACAGTATTCCAAAGTGCCTCATTTACCGCTGTGTACTCCAGTGATGTTAAACAAATTCCATATTCCACCTGCAGTAAAAGATGGCAGATCTGAGGGCTGCTGGCACTTCTCATTACTGGCATTTAAAAATATTTGGAAATTACTGCAGTGGCTCAGTCTGAGTCATGCATACAGCAGACTGCGTGATTCACAGTAAGAAGTGCAAGTAAACTCAGTAAACTGTTCAGTAAGCGGTAAGACACAACCTGGTTGAATTCTTCTTTTGTAAGAATACTTGTTGAAAGGCAATGCTTAGCTAATGATCAGGATTAAACTGATTCTCCAACAAAACAATTGCATGCATTACAAATTACAAATTAAAGAAAAATATGATTTTATAGCTGGAGCAAAGAGATTCTTTATCTGGATCACATTAGACATGACAACCCCATCTGTGACTGAAGACTGTAATAACCACACAAAACCGTAGTAAAAGAAATTACTGAACACTCAACAGTTTGATTACAGACACATGAGCTAATATAATCACAACAGCTTATTGCCCAAAGCATGCATGTGTACACACATATACATACATGCATATGCATATACCACACACACACACACACACACACACACACACTGCACTCTGAAAGGACAGAGTATGCACACTTCAGCACTGATTAAGACAGGACACTCCCAAAGGCTTTGTGCTATAAAACAAGGTCTTATTTCTGTCTAAAGCAACCATCTGATGAGGAATGTAAAGAGGACAGCCTCTGCTGCGCCCAGCCTCTGCTGCGCCCAGCCTCTGCTGCGCCCAGCCTCTGCTGCGCCCAGCCTCTGCTGCGCCCAGCCTCTGCTGCGCCCAGCCTCCCTGCCTTTGTTTAGCTCTGCATTTCAAATTTTCCAATTAGCCAGGCAGCCAAACTCTTTAGCTGACTAATTAGTGTGAAACGCTGTAGATTACTCTCTCATTGAGAGCAGAAAGGCTGTTGTGACTGACAGAAGAGGAGGAGAGCAATTAGAACTGAAGGACTGTGTAGAATAGAACCAACAGAACCAACAAAAAACTCATATGAACAAATGTTTTTCAGTTTGCAAATGATTTATTCCCCCAACCGTTTCTTAGGATTTATTTCATATTACAAAAGTAACAAACATTACAAATGTTACAGATGCACAGATGTGTCCCAACAAATGCAGAAAGATGCATCACATGCAAAATTAACAATATTGACAATATAGCTTTACATTGTTGAATTAAAAATGAATGTCAATACTATAACTAACAACTGTTATCAAATTAGGTTTTATTTATTCAAGCTGAAAGTTTCAAGAGTCAGAGCTGGTGAAGTGAAGCACATGTTTGTATGTGTACATACAGCACACAGGAATTCTTCACTGCTAAGGTCTGATGATTACAATGGGAAATTTTTTTTCAACTTATGCAAACAGTGTTGTAGTTATATTTAAGTAGCTTGGCCTCTTTTGCAATGACAGCAGATGTGAGATCTGAGACTGTATCACCACAACCAGAGCTCTTCTGAACTGACATGACCATCTAACAGTCCAGAGCAGCAAATACCAGCTACTCATTAAGACTGTACATAAAACATCTAGAGACAGTATGTGTTAAGTGTGTTCTATCAGATAGAAACCCAAAACCCCAGCAGGTGGCACAATAAAACATCAACATTTCTGGGTGCAACAGATGCAGAGGGCTGGACATGCACCCTGTAAAATGTAGATACTTTGTTTTAGATATCTGTTGCTTGTTTTCAAAATGTTTCTAGTTCAGTGAGTAAACGTCTTCTCTTATAACTTCCTGAGAAAATAAAATCAGAGCTGACAAATTATCTTCAAACTCAGCAGATAACTCCATTAACTCCACTAACCCTGCACGAGTCCAGTGAACTGTTCTTCTCTCTGCAAGAAGCTAACAGGCCTGTTTAAACTGTTCACACTTACTGCGTTACGCCGGTGTGCCAGTAACTGTAGTCATTTAAGTGAAACGTTTCATACATGTTAAATATCTTTAATCACAGTCTTTAATGGATTCATTTATAACATGGTATTTTGTTTTCTGCACTGAACTTGCTTGTCATTATTTATATTGTACTAATTGTACTATTCGTAGTTATAGACATGTTTTAGTTTTTTTTAACAAATAGTTTGACAATGTTGTTCAAGTGAGTGCCACACTAACATGTGCGCCCTCTAGTGTACAAACCACACAACGCTAGTGTCTACGTAATCAAATTAGCCAATCATTGTGCACTGTATGGTCACGTGGAATGTGCAACATTTAAAGAGTCCTACTGCATGTCCCTACAAGTCTGGTTCTTTTGTCCATTTCTGTGCTCGCGTACTGTATTTTAATACAGATCATATGAATGAAATCATCACTCCGAGGTAGAAGCGACACTTTTCTCCCATAAATGCACTATTGTCGTCTTAAAGAAGCTGAAACTGGTCCAAAGAGTTGTTAACCAGCGCTTGTGTTTCTCGACCAATCCCATAATCCAGAGCGCGAGTTCGGCTGCCATGGGAAAGACTCATACCTGACCTCATTTAGAGGGACATCACTGTGTTTCAGCATTTACATTAAAGTCAGAATAAATTCAGACAGACTGTGAAGAGACTAATGACTCTAATACACATACCCTTGTTAAACTGAATCTGTAACTGAACATGATTTAGTGAATAAACTGTTTGATATAAGAGGGATCTTTTGTGTAGTGTAGAGGTTTTAATAATGCTGTATTAATATACTGTGCATGTGTGAGAGTCTGGAGAGAGGCTGAAGGATGTTTTTGTTTTTGAGGGCTATGGTATTGTGACAAGTTTAAGAAACACTGCCTTGGAAATGACTTGATGAGAACCTAAAAGTTCCATTTTTAACTAATTTTTGGCCCTGTATTTTCAAAAGTCTGTCCACCCTGTGACAACGAGATGAAAGCTGACCCAATCATGGAGCATTACTGTGCCAGTGACTTTGGTAAGATAACACACACCACATTTACAAATTCCAGCTTTACTGACACATTAAACTTGACTAATGACATACTTTAATAGGAAGGACCTCTTTGCAAAGGTAAAAATATGTAAGCTAATGAAAAACATTAATATGATGGCGGTGCTCACTTGTTTAGGTGAAAATATGTATGGTCATAGCAAAAACAGAAACAAACTTAGTTTACTTCAAAATATAGATTAATCTTAAAAATGGCCCAATATCAGCCTGGCCAAGTAGATTTGTTTTTTTAAAAGACATCAAATTCCAGATGAGTGTCACAAACATGTAGCAAAATGATCTGTTTTAGTGCCTGCAATACATGTTTGAAATGGACATTAAGCATTATGCAGTGCATTCAAGATTTACACGTTTACCAGCATGTGTTCCCGAGATGACTTGCTCTTTAGAATGAACGCCTGATTAGGTTAAATATGTCATTTACTAAAATAAACAGCGTTTTTAGCTGGTTCCTGACTTACAAAACTTTGAAAGATTGATTGAAAGTGCTTTTGACTGTTGGTCAGGACAGAAGACCGCAGACCCGTGAGCGAATCTGGACCATGTCTGTGCTCTACCAGATCTCGTCACATCAGCCAAGTTTATGACAGACTCTGGACTCGTATAAGCTGTTTGGTTGGTGAGGTTTTTGGGTTTTCTCATGTTTTCCAAACAACATTCAAGATTCTTTTTTTTTTTACTCAGTTG
This sequence comes from Chromobotia macracanthus, assembly GCA_036877525.1. Classification (NCBI taxonomy): domain Eukaryota; kingdom Metazoa; phylum Chordata; class Actinopteri; order Cypriniformes; family Botiidae; genus Chromobotia; species Chromobotia macracanthus. The sequence continues at coordinate 1,847,405 of JAZGTH010000073.1, read as the reverse complement.
ATTTATTTTTTGCTTTAAATTTTCATACATGGTATGAAAATGCCTTTCAATGTTGCGTCCAAGTTCAGTGTAATAAAGCTGAAACTGTAAATGTGCTATGTTCTGTTTAGTTAGAGACTTTGTGATCACTCTTTCCTGATGCAGTTATCGCCTGACATTAATGGAATGATTCCTCTAAATATCATGTCATTATTTACTCGTCATTCCAAACATATGCTGTTTTTATCACACAATAAAAGTGGACACTGAAATTAGTCAGCAAGTGATCACACTCAATGAAGTATCTACAAATGTGAAAATACGAGACGTCTCATGTTCAGTCTAACTGAGCAATGAAGACAGGAGAAGCGTGAAGAACAGAGAGTCTTCTGACAGAAACTCATCAGACAGACAGTACCAGACACTAGTCCTGCTTCTGTCATCAAAGGTCATTTACTGTAATTAAAAAGTCCTGATGATGGGAGACAGGAGGAACAGGGCTCAGCTTTTTGTATAAACAGCCCACCACACCAGCACTCAAACCTTGCATGTTTAGCTTGCTCTCAAAACATGTCACTTATTGTCTGGCCAATGTAAGGACCACCCACTGGCCCAACAACGGAATCCAGTGGTGTGGGTGAAGGTATCTCGCATGTTCTGCCTTTCCGTAGCACTTCTACAAAAATTCTTTAATTTATTACAATTTAGTTTTATTGGCTCTGTGGTTGGTTCCAATTTGGTCAGTCTGATCTTAGTCAGAGGTTGCCGGGTAAACTAATATTATTAAATCTGGCCGCCCCATGCTTGATCTAATCTAATAACAGTTATCTTAGTCACGATCATGCAACTTGCTAAGTCTGTGTTTAGAAATCTGGAGATCTTGGTGGTAACCTTGGATTCCTAATCTACCGGTAATAACACTTTCTTAAAAACAAAAACAATTCTTTATGCCAGGCCGGTTAAAACATCAAAAGAAATAAAAGACAGAATATGAATTTGAATTCAAAGTAATAAATGATCAACAGAATACAAAATAAGGTACAAAGTCTAAATCATACCTGGCAAATGAGGCACAGCAGCAGTTGTGTGGGAAGTTCTGGTTACAGAATGCTTCCCCGAGTCTTTTGCCTAGCCACCTTATATACACAGGTAAGACAGAGAGTCATAAACTCTGTGGCCAATTCAAAATTTGATCTGATCTGTATCAATATGTATTCAACATTACAGCAGGTAGTCAACACCACGCTTCGCAATTATCTACAGGGGCAGAAACGGTTCATGTGTGATTGTAGACGCTCGCCATGAATTATTAAACATGAATCAAACCGCTGCAACAAAAGAGACCAGCATGAACTTCCATATGCTGATGATCAGCAGTGCTGGTCCAGACTGGATTATGGTGGTTTTAGCTGGTGTTGTGATGTTGGTCTAGCTTCTGGGCCGGATTATCAGTGCTGTTCATCAACCAAAAAATACTGATCTTTCTAGTTAGGCTGGCTGACCGATAAAGTATTGGTTAAGCTAGTTAACAAGTGCTAATACAACATAACAGGAAATACTGCATATGCTGACAACCCACAATACTGGTTTTAAAACAGGCAAAACATAAACCAAAACACTAAACTAGCTTCAAGCACAATGTGAGCAATGCCCATGTAGATGTAAATATGTCACTGTACTTTAATCTTTACCCAAGGAGGAAAGTATTCTTTGGGCTGGAAGTATGCAGCGTGTCTCTGACTGTGGCTCTCTGTGCTGTAATCAGAGTGATCAGCCTGCAGGGCGTATCTGGCCAGCTGGAAGTACACTTCCTACTGCTGTCTGCACTCGGAGCGCAGCACGCGCGCCCGCAGATCAGAATAATACAGTTTCTTCACTTTACGTTCACTGTAACATCACAGAAAGAGAGAGACAATAACAATGACAACATGAGCCATTCTTTTAACATAAGCACACAAGTAAATAAAATTACAGTGGCAAGAAAATCATTTTAAGAAGAATTTAGTAGAAGACTGGGCTGTTTGTCTGAAAAATGCCCCCATGCTCTCTCTGTTTTTTTTTCAAATGAAAGCTCATCTTTTACTGTGAGCAGCACTCACTCAGGTGAGCAGAGGAAAGTTGCTTTAGCCATTAAAAGCATTCAGAGACAGAATGAAAAGTCACTCTGGTGAATGCAGCAAGCGGTACACAAGAGCTGCAACAGCAAACACAACCTCATGCCACTGCAATATAATTCTGCAGCTTTAGTAAACCATGTAAAACATGGATTAAAAAGGTTACAATAAATGGCATGATAAGATTTAGCTAGAACCAATCAATCATTATGTACCACAGTTCATAGAAGAAGCGTTTCCAGCACATTCTGTTATCAGTGCTGCTCTCTCACTGCTTAATCACGAGGGTTATGACCCTGTTAAACATCCCCTGAACTGCTGAATTTCAGCTCCATTCCAGACCTCAGGAGACACAGAAACAAAGAAGCCTTTGTCTGAGAGGAGTGACAAAATCATTAAAGATTTTGAAGGATTGAGGCTGGAATGTGTCGAGAGGGGCTCCAGACAGAAAGTAACTGATTGGATGGACTCCTTTTTAATCTGAATGAAGTGTAGCTGATCAGAATTATTATTCATTTTAAACTGATTTCATTTATGAGAAAGCAGAAGCAGGTCTAATATTTCAAATGCTTTGGGCCGATGACCTCGCTGGCTGATATCATTCAGGTCATTCAGACACATTATCTAAACATACTATGCACTGAAACAGAAAAGCTTGTGTTGTGAGCGTCTGTATGTGAAAAAAAAAAAATACAATAGCCCAACACATGATTCTGTTGTGATTACAGTTGCTATTTAAAAGCACCAGGTTGTAGGATTAACATAACTTATAAGGTATGTAAAGTCCTCACTTTTGACTACTGTCAGTCCAAAGTAGTGCAGCTCTTTCACCCCGAGAAGCTCACACAGACGATGAAACACTTCCTGACCTGTTGCCTTCAGCTTGGAAGAACAGAAAAGCTTACAAAGGAACACAGTTTGAAACAAAAGCATCATCTTACACTGTACAGTTCCAAATAAACAATTCAAAATGATTGAGATAAGTAGCTGCCTTTGTCACCAATGGTAAACAGACACTTAAACTGATGAAAGACACTCATGAAATCAATTATTAAAATCAGTAATCCAGCTGAAGGCTTGTGTTACAGTGATTTTATCACCATGAGGGGAGTTTTAAAACACCCATCAATGTCAGAACACATTTTTTCAATGGAAGATGGAGATTACACATCAGCAAAATTTAGTTTCTGTGTTTGGTTTGAGGACATGAGAATGAGAGACACATTGCAGGGCTCAGAATTTACCCCCACTCTGATGTCCAGTGTATCTTTATTGGGAAGGACACACACTGTCCCATCTTGCTTAGCAGAAATAGACATGGCCTATTAAAGTGTACACACGCACACGGCTCTTTTCACGGCCACTTTCCAATTAGGATCTTCACAGGTATTGGCTCCTCCATATTTATTACCTGCAAAAGAACACAACCAAACCTGACTTTAGACTGAGAGGTTGTTATGCATTGCTGTGTGGTTGCTAGGGTCTTAAAATGCTTATTAGCATCTTTAACAACCTGTATAATTAGAGATTTAACATATCTGTAGCACAACCTGAACAGGGTGAATTGTGTCAAAGGTGAATACTAAAAGGATAAAAAAAAATTAAACTAAGATCAAGTATTAAACATATGCAGTAATAATAAAAATGTTTATTATATCCATCTGAAAGAAATGTTATATTTGTCTTAAATTGGACAAACATGTTCCCCCACAACAGCCCTTCTCTAAAAGCTCTTAAACTGCACAAATTTCCTGGCCAAAGACAGATTACATAAACACAATTATGTAACAAAATAATTAAATTAAAAGACATTTGGGCAGTGTTTGTGGAACTGTAGTGAGTTTGAGGTGAAGATAACCTCACCTTTTATTTTCACAAATATAATGGTAAAATACAAGCACACATGCTCTGTCTTAATTAAATCACATGGCTTGATATTTTGTGTCTAAGGCAATACGTCACATTTTGGAGTGTCCAAACCTTTTTCATGAAGTTTCCGATCTTAAACAGAAAGCTCATGGCTTTCATTAGCTGCTGTTATGTGGAGTGTTTCTGGGTGTGTGAGCAGTCACTTCAGAATGGCTGTCCACACCTGCGTGATTCTGATGTGAACACACTTCAGTACAACCTCGGGCCAATTCAGATTTTCTGTAAATGTGCACATGAATACGGTGTCAACAGTCTGGTTCTCTTCAGGTTTCTCCAGTCTCACAGCTTTATCTGCTAGGATCTGGAGAAAGTTTTCCAGGCTGCTGTGGCCGTGGGAAGATCACTCGCCTCTGCCCGTCACAGCCTGCCTTCATGTGGAGACACGCTGGAGGGCGAGTCCTCTTATTACACTTCAACAGCTTTCCTGTCTGTAGTTTTCACACTCGGATCCCACTATATCCCCACCAACTGACTTATGGGGGAAATGGTTTAACCATCTCTAGTCCTAATATGAACAATCTTTGGCGGTACAATCTTCAAGCCTACAGTCTCACTGCGCATGCGAAGTAATGAAACGGAGCAACGTGAAGAGTGAGCGCACAAGACTGTTACTCTGAATTATTACTCTATCATCATACTCATTACAATTACAGCATGAGCTAATAATAATAATTCATAAATATTTCACAGAAATGAGTACAATATATAACATAATTACAGAATGAAGCTACAGCGACTAATTCTGTTCACCTGCTCTATAGAACTACCATTATCGGGACCATGAAATGCAGTCATAACTATTGCATCAGACCTTCAAATACAAATCAACTACAAATGACTAGAAAACAGCAACACTTACCGCTCTGAAAGTCCGCCGCTGCCCGCGTCTCCACAGCAGATGAAGTTCCGATCTGTGTGTTAATGTTATGAATGAATTAACTTCTGTTCATTTAATAATAAATAACATAATAAATAAAAAGACAAGACCAGGATTGTGGGGTACCATAGTCAGGATACATTGTGTAACATAAGTTATGATAGAGGATCAAGTTTTGTAATGATACAGACCCAAAAACCACAATCTTTCCGGCACAAACAAGGAAACGCTGGTGAACGATACGAGTTGTTATCGCATATGGCGACATCTGTTTACTGACAGGACTTCTCTCTGTCCATGGTGCTGAATTATTACCCACAGTAATGTATTGAAATAACTCGATAAAAACATGCCTCATAAATACCACAATCATTTAGGCGTTTTACAGTTATACTTCACTGTTACAGTCATGTCTACTATCACAAGATCAAAGATGTCTGATCATCCACTTCTGAATCAGAACTGTCTTAAGGGACTGCCTGAGGAATTCACATTTTCTGCAGTTTATCAGGTGAGTGGAAATACACTGACTGAGGTCTGGAATAAATGACCAATGCAGAACCTGAACAGATGAACAGCTTGTAATGAGACTCAACAGGGAGGCCTGTAGTGATCCCACTACTAAACACAGCCCTTCAATCCCAGTGGCACAAGAATTTAAAGGTTCTGTGAGTCTGAAAACAGGTTGTACAGCAGGAGGATCCCAACAGTGGGTACCAGGGGACGTATTTTGATGGAGTGATGGATGAAGTATCCACACACACATGAACAGTTACGCGTGAATGTTTTAGTCCAGCTGTATTTACTCTTCTACAATAGCCAGGGTGTAATTCATTACGCTTTATAATACAGCACTACAACTTCTCCCGCACAACAATGAATAAAACTGACTACAGCAAAAACGTCCTTTAGACCATTAAACGGGTAATAGTAAATAGGTTGATGATTATTTGGTTGCTGCTTCGGTTTTAGCTGCAGTCAAATGTCCTGCGGTCTTTTCAAAAGAGTATGCAGAGATCCTCCCATTCTGTCATTGTCCTCCAATCACAGAGCCAGAAGAGAGTGTCTCATGCATATGCGTAAACTCTCCTGTGAGTTCAGACTCTTGATAAGGGATTGTGTTGGCAGTTTTGCTAACTTTTCAGACCACCTTAGAGACGTCATTCTTAAAACAAGTCAAATTTAAGTAGGATAAGACTCGTTTCAAACAATTACATTGTTGTTGTATTGACTAGAGTCTATTCAGTGGTTACATCTGATTTCTGAAGTTTTCTTTGGCTCTTTCTCAGTTACAGTCTGGCCTTCATCTGTAGATATGACATTAAAATACTCATTCATTGTAATCATTTACTGTATTAAAGATACTAGCATTACATCTTTTCACAAATGCATTATTCTGATGTAAATATAAGTTGGTAACCAGGGAGATCAAGGTAACAAGGGCCCAGAAGGGGTCCGTGAGCAGCCTGGCATTGAGGGGCCTCTTGGTAGCCCTGGACCACATGGCATGCAGGGGGACAGAGGGGCCCCAGGATCTTGTGGCTCCCAGGGGCCAGCGGTGGTATTCAAACCTTTCAAAAAGTAGTGGGTTTCTGATTATAGGTTTATAATCTATATGGTATGTATGAGGTTCCCTCATGACTTTTATTTACAGTTCACTGGAAAATGTTCCTTTTAGCTGATCTGCACTTTTCCTTCCCCAGCCTGCTTCTGCACACCAAACCCTCCATGAGAAATCTTCAAAGCACAGTCCATCATCCTTCTGTATGTATTTTCAGCAAGTTTTTTAACTGAGCAGTGAAACTCTGGGACTGGACTCTTAAGGAATAATATTAATATTCAGTTTTATCTTATTTCCCAGTTTAAAAGGAAGTTGTGAAGAAGGTAGAAATTTTCTTTTCATGCTCATTTCCCGTCGCAAATTGAAAGTATAGAAGAGAGAGGCATGAGGACAAATCAAAGAAGAAACATCAGGGATGTTTCAGGGACGACTGTGTGAGGAGCACAACACATTCACAAGACCCTCACAGAGACTGTATTCTGAGACTGTATGTTGTGTGTAAACTAGGATCACAAAAAAATGATGGTTTTAAGTACCAGTTCAGATGTAAGAAAATGAGGACGTGGACTTACTATACTAACTTGAAGTTTTTTTTTTCAAATGAGCATTTGAGCACTTGTGTGTTGAATTATCTAATACAATGAAATGCAAACATATGTTAAGTGTGATTGAAGTGTTCACATGCATTTTGGAGCCATTGTTTATAATATACATCACACACACTCAACAAGAGCGTAACAACAGTATCAGTGGAATGATGATCATCTGTTGAGCTTTCTGAAAATACAGAGCAGAGCAAAGCAACACAAACCACCAATGCTGTTCTCACAACAATAAAAGTTCATTCTAATGAGAACAGAAGCAAGAGATTTTCCAGATATTTCATTAGTTAGTAATGCAGTGCATATCAGAGAGATGGAGTCTTGATGTAAGAATGTCAAGTCCACAGTTTTAAGCCCTAAAGAAGAACTTTGAGAAATAACATGTATCAGTGCTACATGAGTATTCATGCCATCAGCAATTGTCATATAATCAAAAAAGTTTTGATAAAGCAATCTGCAGGCACAGTACACAATCAAGAGTCACACAACACAAACACACAATCACATGATACAAAGTGCCAATATAAATGCTGAAAATGGGCACCAACAATACAATGATAATAGACAGATATGCACATGCATCTAACACAAACCAAATGTGTGTCATTTAAAGGACAGTATTATTAGTGTACAAAAGTGCACTAGATAGTCTTGTATCTTGAGAACATCATGTCCTAACAACAGTTCAGAGTCCTCAGAGATGCTGTTGTTGATGAGAGGCTGAAGAAGCAGTAAGAGATTCCTCCATCTGCTCACTTCTCTTTATCTTTCATGCTCTCATAAGTCTGTCCGGGGTGATATTACATTTTCCAGTTCTGGTTTGGTTCTTCATCAGTCTTCATATGTCCCACTCAACTCCTGGCCACACGTCACTTTGTCATGGAGCTTCTGCCTTTATTCCTCTGATGTAGCTGACAAGAATCCCTCATACCCAAATTTCAATCAACACTCATTGTTGCATGGCGCTCTGTGAGCTTCACTATACTGCTTCATTTCCTGTGCCCTGAGCTAGATTTCTATTGGCTTAATTTCTTTCTTCAGCTTCTGTTCTCTGATGTGGTTAATGCTTGACTTGCCTGACAAAGCAATACGATCTCAAGCTGCTGAGTTCAGAGAAGCTCTGAGGAACACTCTGACTGAGCAGCGGCTGACAGTGAATCCAGATGAACATACACATAAATAAAGAGATTCTCTGCTTTCTCTTCGACAGTCAAGAAAAGAAAAGAAAAGATCACGGTCCTGCGCATCAGTGTTTTTGTGTCAGAGACTATCATAGGAACAGAGTAATGCCATCTGTACATTTTTAGTATTTCTGGTTTTGGCTTCTACCTTGAAGTGCTGGTGGACCTGGCTCTCCTGGGGTTCTGGGGAGACATCATTACCAGGAGGCTCAGACAGGCCCCGTCAACCCTCAGAAGCTAATACGGCTGCCAGTGTTTCCTGTCAGAGAGTTTCTCTATGCTGCAAGATCTCTGGAAATAAAACAGCCTGCAGAATCTGGCAAGAGATTTATTCAAAAGTAGCCAACAGTACATTAAAGGTAAACATTTTATTTGCCAATTACCAAAAGAAATAATTCCACTCATGTCATCTGTGTCATCTTGTGACTTGCATTGACTTTTGTTTTTAATAAAAAAAAAAAAAAAAAAAAATTTTATATTTTTTTTTTTAAATTTTTTTTTTTTAAAATATTTAAAATTATTTTTTTTAATTTTTTTTTTTTTTTATTTTTTTTTTTTTTTTAAAGTGTTTTTGTGTGAGAGAGAAAGAGAAAGAGAGAGAGAGAGAGAGAGAGAGAGAGAGAGAGAGAGAGAGAGAGTCATACCAAACTGCTTGCAAGTTAGTGAACAATGAAACTATTTGGCTGCTTTTATGGTCTTGTTTTTTTCTGTAGTAATTCAGCAGAGTGGCTGTGAAAGCAGAGCTCAGTGAATTTATGAGTCATGAAAGCAGAAAACCTCTGGCTCTCCATTTCCTCCTCCCCTCAGCTCCTCTGAGAGGAGTGCTGCAGAGAAACATCTATGCAGAGAAACATTAAATCACTCTTCCATTTCTCCTCTCCCACATGATGGCTCTCCTCTGGGAACTTCTCTGTATGAAATTCTCCTGCTGGATTACATCAGCGGAGCAAAGAAACACAATCTAGCCTTCGTTTCTAAACCAGGTGGTACTTTGTGAATGCATCCCTGAACATTTGCTTTCATGGCCAGCCCCATCAACGTGAAACAAGCTCGTTGTTTCTATCTTGTCTCTGTTCCCCAGCTCATGCCATCACCGTGTCCACCGAGATGTGTTTCTCTGGAGAATATCAGAACTGAGCATGAGCAAACATCCGTCCTGCTAGATGGCGCTGTTGCACCACCAACAGCTTAAAGACACATGTAGATGCAGGAAACGGAGGGGAGGAGGGTTATAGGAGGGTCACTGACTTCCTCTGCTTGATGTGCGCCTGTCTGAAAAGTGATTTGTCCCACAGTTCTGCTAGAGATCTGCTTCCTGTTGTGACAAAGCATCAGGCATCAGAACATTGAACATTTGACATGACAAGCCTTTCTAAACTACAAACACTGTTTGTAGGGGACATTTAATTAGTGATAACATTCATGATTCATGATTTAAAGACTGGTGTTGGGTTTTTATTTGCCTGGGAAAGACAAAGACAAATGTAGGCTGAGTGTAGATCCAAACCTTTATCAGACACTGTATCCTTACCAACTTCTGGTAAACTGCTAAAACTACTAGGAAATATGACAGATATTAGACAATACATGTATTGAGGAAAAACATTAATTTCCACTGACATTATCTGCTTTGACACACACAACTGAAGCCAAAATCCCACCCCATACCATTAGAGTTAAATACCGTACCCACATAGCCTGGATTCTGTCTTTTCCCTAACATTCCCATCAGTAAAGAACACTCCCATCAATCTTTACAACAGGAGCACATTTGTTTTGTTTATAATCTACATATTTAATTAGATTCTCAAATGAACACAAATGTTTAAAATACCATCTGAAAACCTCATTTCTCTTTTAAACTGCAAGCAAACATTAACAAGATTAGTATTTTTGTTTTGTTTTCCATGAAGAGGTAGATCACCCTAGATATGACTCAAGTCATTCCATCAATGAAAGTGTGGGATTTTGTTTTCAACCACTTTATTGTGCTGTAGAACAGTGATAGCACATCTCGTCCTCAGACTTCCTCAGGTATCACTCATATCTGTACCCAAACAGTACAAACGACACAACAAATACTTACGGTTTTCATTTTGATGCAACTGTTAACCTGTCTCCTGGAAGACCGGAGTCCCTCTTTTCTCTGTAAGAACAGCAACACATCAGCAATATGACCATTACTTAAGCTCTCATACTGAAGTACCGCAAGTGTCTGACTCGGTACAAATTAAAACAGCCTTTGAAAGTTCTTGCTGCAGTTATTTTGATTTTGTACCAACTGTAAAAATTGTAGCAGCTTGACTGTTTGTTAGACTGTCTCTGTGTCCTAAACTCAAAACTGTAACATGTCACAGCCAACTGAACCCAGCAGGAATTGGTTATAATAAGGTGCCCATAAGAAAGCTTTGAGTACTAGTCTGTATATCATTCAGATTATGGTGGAGTTGCTCTCTTTCACAATATTTCCATCACACTGGAGCAGAAAGACTTTCCGCATAAGCCCAAAGATTGTCACTCCCTAAATTCAATGTCAAAAAGAACAAAGGCTTACATTGGAGTAAAACCGAGTGAAACATTTTGGTAGAAAAACAAAGAAATCTAATAACTAATGTGACGGTTCAGTTTCCTGTTAGTCTTATAACTCCTGGACGGACACACATCTCAGTTTCCAGAGAATTTACCAAAATTAAAGTGGATTATTTCAAGATGTTCTTACAGTAGAGTGACAGGAAGATGTGAATATAATCTTCAAACATTATATGAAAGACAAAACATTCTGTTATACTCCTTCATTTACCATTTGCTCCTCTGACCTGCATAATGTGCCCAGTGTTTCATTTACCTTTCAGTCCTTGTGAGTCATCAGAACCTTTTTCACTCTGATAGAAGAAACAGCATGAAGACCAACAGAAGAGCAAATCAGTTTCAAGATCAAACAAGCTTTGTATGTGTTTATGCTTTTAAACATCACGGTCCCTCTCTCCTGTAATTAAAGAATACGACACACACTGGTGTGTAAGATGATGATTTTTTTAAGAAAAAGCAAAATAATGCATAAAGGCCTTTAATAAAGGCATAGGGTAAAATTTGTAGGAAATACAACAGGAGTCTGTTCATAGTGTCACTAAAACAGTTTCAAATTCTGGAATTGTACCCATTTATAAATGTATCATGAAAAGCTTCCTGACAAAGAGCAGTAATTACTCAATGCTGAACTCAGTCTGTGCTGTCAGGACAAACCTCTGCAGATCCTCCACACTGTCAATTCAGTCATTCACAGTCCACTGCCTGTGTGAAGGGGTGGAGATGACACACACACACACACACACACACACACACACACACACACTGATGATGATACAGTCACTGGCTGGCTGTAATGAAAGCCATACAGAATAAATATGTCTGATCAGCTGTGAAACTTCTAAGGCTAAATTCACAGTCTGCTAGAACTTGATATATCCTAACACTATTTAAGGCATTAAGCTGAAGAGCTAAACTAAACACTGGGTCAGAAATCGCTTTATATTGCAGTGACTTTATAATGCAGTTTCAGTAAATTCTCCACACACTACGCATTCAAATTATGATATATTTAATCATCTGCAGCATGTCAAGATCACATTTCATCCAACAAATATAAAATTATATTTGGATAAGGACAATAAAACATGGAAAATTCAGATTTTAGCATTGTGACATTATTTTCAAAACAATTAAGCACACGCCCATTTCTCATTGCTGTACATTAATGGGTCCAGAGTTTTTTTCCCTAATTCTCAATTCATTCTCAGACATCATTACTAATTATTCTCTGCAAGTGTCAGTGCTGGATGTGAGCTGACGAGTGCATGTAAACTCACCCCTGCCTGTTTCATTTAAATATTTATATACTGTAAATGTATATTCACACACTGCTTTTGCCCCTGGTGAGATATGACACCCCTGGGCTTTATGAAAATGATTGCAGAGCTTTTGAAAAGCTGAGGAGTGCTTCACGCTGTTTGTGTGTGTGTGTGTGTGTGTGTGTGTGCGTGTGTAACATGCTGAGCAGACAGTCAGTGTTTGACTGAAGGAAGACAGTTTGTAGGATGTGTGTTTGTTCTACTGTGTATCTTCTGAAGGGGACAGTTCTGGATAAATGTGTCATCTCACATGACTGACAGATAGACGGAAAGACAGACCTCATCTCCCAGTCTATAGATCAGCCTGGATTAACTTACAGTCATCTCTTCATATTAGGATGGTGTATGAAGGGTGCATATAAACATGAAATATTATCAGCTTCAACATCACATGTTCCAGGTAGGCCCCATGTTAAAAAAGAAAAAAAAAATCAATTAACTTAATTTCAAGCTATTTAATTACAAATCAATTTTGAGTCTCTTCATTTCAAGTCTTTAAATTCAGTCATTTCTAGAGCAAAAATGATTATTTGATCATAACACAAAACATTTCAACTGTAAGACTAAGCAGTAAACAGTGAATGAATAACAAATTCAGCGTTCATGGTGTATTAAACTCTGTCACAACAACGCCTGTAAATGTCCTCTACAAAGGTCACATCAGCTATTAAACATCGAGACCAATAAGAACTTCCGAAAGGCACTCATTAAATGGCTGAAAAGACGGTTTACATGCACATCGAACTCGAACTCAATCGAACTCACATTTCTCAACACCCTGCGTTTCTGTTTTTATTCAGAGGTGCTTTTTTCCTAGGTACAGAACATTGTTTTCTAGGGTACAGAATATCAATACTGTAATTGTCCCACAGTTCTTTCTCTTCTGGCTGAGCATGTCATGTTATTTTACAGATGACTGCAGATGGAAGACCCATATTGATGAAGATTAAATATGACATCATTGTCTATGTTGTGTGATACAGTAAAGGTTCATGTTTTACAGCTGCAGTTTTCAGTCTTCATTAACATTCTGTCTCTGCTACAGTTAGCCACTATTCACTAATTACATACATTACCACAACTAACACATTCATTATAGTCCTTGTTAACCAAAAACACTTTTTAGAGATAAAAGAAGCAATTATGATGGCTGTACTTCCTCTCTGTAGTCCTAAAGCAGAAAACCATCAGTATCTTTTCTGCACACGGTGGAAGTCAAACACAGCCTGCCATGTTTCTGAAGAGCAAAATGAACATTAAACACTGCACTGAGGTCAAGCAATATAGACCTGCGAAAACAGCAAGAAAACAACAGCAGTGATGCCCAGATAACCTTGAAACTCTGCAGGAAGTCCCTTTGGTGGTGTAGCGCGTCTGATGTCGCACTAAACTGCAATGTGATCACAATCAATTCTTTCATATGGCACCTGACAGACCATCATCCAGAGAAAAGCAGCTTCTGTAGGAGGGCAAAGCTGATGTTGTCACAGTGGAGAGATCCAGACCCTCTGGCTGTGGTGCTAAGAGAAGGTCATGAACATCTCACACTTGTCAGAATGAAGATTCTGTCCAGCAGATCTCTGCATAAGGTCATTTCTGCCACCCGCCTCACATTCAATGTGTGCCTGAGCAGAGGCGCAATGGCCAAACTTTCTCATGCTTGTTTAAACAAATGGCTGCAAAATAAGAATGTAAAAATGGACTAGTGTTTGTTTTACTCTCCAGCATCTACAGTCTCAGCACTGGAAGGATTTTAGAACTCTGTGTGAAAAGCAGACAATACATCAGTCATGAGAGAGGCAGTCTATGACCTGAGCTGCTTACTGAAGAGTCTGAGGCTGCTATTTATTTATTTAATATTCTGCATCTACTAGCCAAACCAGCGGTGAACAAAGTATGTGAAGTAAACGCATCTACACTAAAAACCCACACACAACTGTGTCATCCATGCAGTGCTCAATGCCAAGTGAGTGTAGAGACTAATAAATTCATGTGTGAATACTGCTCAGTGATGTGTATGGATTCAAATCTACACTGCAATCTGTGTCAAATAATGTCCTAAAACTGCTGCTATGTCTCTATAAAAATCAAAGGGTTTCACAGAATTTCTGCATTATAATATATTCTCCACTTGTAGACTTGAACAGGGAATTTTTCTGCCATTTAAAGTGGAAATGTTTCCAGTCATTGCTGATAAAACGGAGCTCATCCAGATGTCTGAGGTACAGTACATTACTCACTCCATCAGTAAACTGAGAATCTCCAGCAGTGTCATGATAACCTCCAGTGGCTCTCTCTTCAGATGATGAGAAATTCTCCTTCATTCTGTTAAATGAGTTTAATGCTGTGCTCACAGTCTCTGAGGCTTCCCCATCACAGTGCTGTACTGTTTTAAAACACAACTGCACCGCATTCAGGACCATTAACCACTCCAGAACTGATAATGTGCGCTAACAGGTGGTAGTGCATAACAGCGTCATTATTAACTCACCCTCATGTTGTGCCAAAGTTGTGACTTTCTTTCTTCCATAGAACACAAAGGGTCAAATTCTATAAAGAACTTTTTATCAACTTCATGTTGAATTAATTGACTCAGTCATTGTGGTTCAACAATGGTTAACAGCTCTCACTCTGACACACACACAGATAGCACACACACACACACACACACACACAGACCACACACACACACACACACACACACACAGATAGACGGACAGACAGACAGACAGACAGTCACACACACACACACAGACACACACACACACACACACACACACACACAGATAGACGAACAGACAGACAGTCACACACAGACACACACACAGATAGACGGACAGACACACAGACAGACAGTCACACACACACACACACACAGATAGACGGACAGACACACAGACAGACAGTCACACACAGACACACACACAGATAGACGGACAGACACACAGACAGACAGTCACACACACACACAGACACACAGACAGACAGTCACACACAGACACACACACAGATAGACGGACAGACACACAGACAGACAGTCACACACACACAGTTTAAACAGTGAGGTGTCTTTCAAAAATCTTTCAAAATACTAGCATCTTAGGAACAACTGCAAAACACAATCATTCACTTCCTGTGTGAAAGTCCGGGAACTTTAAATGCTCCAATGTAGCAGTGGAGAGACAATCTGTGATGCCAGAGACTGTAAATATAAGTGACAGATGTTTGGAAAGCCCATATCCATAACGGCACATAAAACAAAATAAAAAGCAAACATTCCAAATGAACAGGTATCGACAGCTGACTACAGGAGAGAGTGGTGATGTGGCAATATTGCCAGCTTTTGAATCTCTGGTATGTCCTTGAACAATAACAATAACAATATTATTATTATCAGTTAGTCTCGTGCAATATCTGACTGGGTGAGTCTTGAGATCCAGGATCTCATTTCATACACTGAGGAGACACTAAGAATGGCCACCATTTAATCCCAGAGTCCAAGACACGCTACAGCACAACAGACGTATCAGTTTGCTTTGTCTCAAGTTATGAATTCAGAAATTTTTTAGTAAAAATCACACTGTACTCTCTGAAGAGTTGAGGTGGCTTCATTTAAATGACAAATCTCTTCTCTTAGTGAAAGATTAACAGACATCGTTGTAAACCTGCCACCCACCAATTAAAACGATCAAACAACAAAAGTTTGAACTCACAAAAACCCTTTCTGGTGATCAGATTAATGTGACATGCTGAGAGTTGACATTTTAAAAGCTGACACACACAGACAGAGAGACAGACACACAAACACAGAGACACACACACACAGACAGACAGACAGTCACACATACACACAGACAGAGAGACACACACACAGGCCCTCTGGTTGGCATTCCCATCAACTTCCTGCCAGGTCTTTGTAAGAGGAAGTCTGATTGGAGCTAAGGCAAAACCAGTGGCAAAGTCAAAACTCTCAGTGCTAAAAGCAGAGGAGAGAGAACAGTTAAAAAAGAGAGAGTGAAAAGCGGCTGAGCTGATAAACGATGTCAGACATATCGACAGGCTAAACTTACAGCAGCATTTGTTTGGTGTGACACATCAAGACCAGCAGCTACAGGAGGAGAGAATTCTGAAATCATTTAGAGGCTACTGGAAAACACTGGCCTCAAAACAGCAATCTGTCTTAAATGAGACAATTATTATGAATTATGTATATTACAATTATGTCTCCTTTTCTCCACAGATACAGATGTGACTAATAAACTCTTATGATAGTGGACAGTTGAGAACTCAGTGTAGCTGCCAGCAGAGAGAGAGCCTGCCTCCATAAAACAAACTCGATACAAATAAGATGTGCAAATCTGCTCTCAGATCAGCTGTCCTGCTGTGAGACTGTGTTGAGAATGCTGACTGTTGGGCTTTCAAAATCCTGTTTCAAATAACATTTATCTAACTGATCTAACACATATAAGGAAGTTATTTAAATGGTTCAGCCTGAAATGTATTAGTGACTCGACTTTGAAAACACAAAGCAAAAGAGTGTGAGGAAACAAATGCTAAAGCACTTGTCACACGTTGTTTAACTGACAAACTGTCATTGTTATTCTGCACGTTTGCATTTTGCATCCTGTCTATATCATCTATGACTGCATTTTACTCACTTAAAAACAATGTAACATGTCACGTTTAACATTTGGCTGTACCAGACAGATGTAAGTTGAATATGATCAGTACTGTGTGAGAATGCAGAAGGAAGAGAATCTCAAGCTGGGACGCGTGATGGAGGTTAGTTTGAGGTTACTGTTAAATGATGTATGTTCAGATGGGTCTTTAGAGAGAGCTTTAAGCAGAATCTAATAACACCTTTCTTTTAAAGTCCCATCTCCCACAACAATCACACTTAAGACATCTGCCACCTCCTTTTCAAAGGGACCTGCACTGAGCTGAGAGCCTGCAGACTGTTCAGCAGTGAGGCAGAAGAGACCGAGTACACAGTTAACCTCTGCTCGCTCTGGGTACTGCGGCACATGAGAAGAGGTGCAGGATAGGTAAAAAGTATTTTTCTTCCCTCCAAGTCTCATCACTCCAGTGAAAGGTCAGACTGTCCACACACACAAGAATGCATACACAAAGAGGGGGGCCAGTTGTGGCCTACTGGTTAGAGAATCAGACTTACAACCAGATCTTAAACACATCTTAAAGCACTACAGTTAAATCAGCTTTCTGCCATAGGACCAGTTCCTCCAGCAGGCACCGTTTGGGTGAAATGTTATGTTAGCACAATGTTATGAAGCACAACAAGAGAAAATCATCACAAAAGGCAATCACATTTAATGAGGAACATTTGAAAAATGCCCCATTATATAAAGAAAATGAAGCTGGTTTTCAAACAGCTGCTGGGGTTAGCTTTGTTCACTTTTAAAGAGAATTATCTGTTCTGACATATTCATTAACATACAGAGAAAGTACTGCTATAATGCATCTGTCAATCACGCTCATGAAAAGGCCATTTAGTACTGTATAGATTTCCTGTTTATCCCAAGAAAATGTCACAGCAGTTTTTGTGCTCCATATCTGATGCTGCACTCACATTCTTGTGTTTATGTCATAAGGTCTCCAAGTGAACATTGAAGTTATTAAAATTTCCTTAAGCAAGAACTTCTAACAGCCTGTTTACAAACCCTGATGCCCACTTTGTGTTACATGAGGATAAACGCATCAATAAAGTTAATTTAATAGCTGATTACTGAATATGCAGAACTTTCATGAAATCATTTTAATTGTTTTCCAACAACAGTAAACATTCAGAATTTTACAACCAGATCAAGTACTAATATGGGTGTCACACCAAGTTTGTTCAGACCAGTATGACACTGAATGTTAATTAAAAATCTATGAAATGCTACTGAACAAAGATCTGAACAGTTTTGTGTTTTTTTTAAAAAAAATCTGTAATGTTGTTAAAAATCTTTAATTTCAAACTTTTTCTCCTTTTTGTCCTGCCAAACCTAGAAGTCTTTGAGTCCCCTTCTATGGAAGTGTCCAGTGACCAGTGGGGCTGCTGCAGGATTGTGGGTTACTGTGGGTTCACACTGGTCAAATGAAAAACATTAATAAATCATTCAAGTGCACTTTGACTTCAACTCTGACAAATGACAGATTCATAAGGATTTTATACATTAGCATGTATATATGTGGCATAGCTCTCACACAGTTTTTTGTCAAATGCATAACACTGGCCAACTGTACGGCCAACACAATATACTCTGAATATGAAGAATCATGTTAATACGCTAAAAGACTTGAGTAGCAGAAATTAACCTGCGTGGCCAGTGGATCATTCAGCTTCTGTAAGGATATGTTAAGGAATGTTTCTTTAATGCTGAGTGGAGGGGGGATATCACTGTAAATTACATGTTTCAGAAGTGAGCAGGGATGTGACTTTTACTCTAATCGATTACAACAGAATGTTCCTTTAATTAATCAGATATTATTGACTGGATCAACTCGAGCTACAAGGACATCCTCAAGTGCATGGAAATCACTGTGGCTGAGGATGAAAAAACATTCATCCAAGATTTCAGGCTATACAAGAGACATAATTACAATTAATTCAATATATAATAAAATCTAATATTAAAATGAATCCAATCCAAACTGGACTATGTAACAGAATATTTAATATATTATTTAATACATAATTAAATATATTATATTGAATATTTAAATATTAACAGAATATTCGGCTATAAAAATGAAGAAATTAGAAAATGCTGCACAAGGATTTCCAGAGAGAGTTTTATTATTGCAATGTGCAATACAATATGCCAACAAACCAGCATAAGTTGCTGGAAATGCCACTGTATGAAAACCTGTAATGCTAGTAAAATAATAGTAATGTCAGAAGTGTCACTGGTTAGAAGTGACACTTCTAGCACAGAAGTCAGCAGACTTCTGTCAGGTTATTAAAATCATTGAAATTATGAAACTCATAACACTGTGTTACAGGTACAACTGTACTGTACTTAGGTTACTGGCACTTAAACATAATCAGCTGAACAGACAATGGAGAAAATCTCCCATATGAACACATTAAAGGACAGAAGAGAAAGAACTCCGATTTAAAAGAGACAGGTTAACAATGAGTTCATGCTGTGTTCTCTGACAATATATAGGTATGTCTGCAGTGTTATTAAACCCCATTACTTTATGCATGATGCATTACAAGGAAGCATTATCTGTACTTTAACAGCACACGTTTTAAATCACTGTTTACCTCTGGATGATCTTACAGTGAGAGCTCCATCTCTGACTCTTCCACTTACAGTCTTCAGATTCAGAAAGCTGACATTAAACAGAGGCTTGTATGATGCGCTCATTGATTCTGAGAGGTATGGCTGGGCTTTTTTTCACATTCATTTGATTTTTATCGATTTCGATTCGATCTTGTAATTGTTTAATTCTGGGTGTAAAGCATAAAACAATCAAAATCGTGACTCAGTCAAGCGTTCTGAAAGAATGGAGACTCTTCTTTGCTAAGTCACCCAGCCTCACTGAGAGGGGAACAGGGTTGATGCCCCCCAAAGTGTCACTCAGCAGCGGGCACACGAGAAGAGTTACACCAGTGTGATCCAAATACAGATCTGCTCTGTGATGGTAACGAGAATGACTCGTTATGAGCAGATACATGACGTGGATCTACAATAAAAAAGGTCAAATTGAAATGATTGATTGTGATAAATAATAAATATTCAATTATAAAGCAGATTAAATTGACCACAATATTCTTCTAAAGATGTTCGCCTTAAGTAAGGCCGCATTGTCTTAAGAAGGGGACTTTGAATACTTGGCATTTAGGTGACTGATGAAATGATCTCATGTCTGTTTTCCTTCATTGTATCTGGTCAACAACACAAAGTGACATTCACTACACGCTTCTCTCATAATTATGACACAAGCTAACATTAAAATCACAGTGAGCTCATGGAAACACATCGCTTATCACCATTTCCTGTCTGACTGATTCATTAATGACTGCACCATGAGGTTTAAAGTGAACTAAACGCTCTTTATGAAGTGAATTAAACGCTCTTTATGAAGTGAACTAAACGCTCTTTATGAAGTGAATTAAACGCTCTTTATAAAGTGAAGTTAATTAAACGCTCTTTATAAAGTGAAGTGAACTAAACGCTCTTTATAAAGTGAAGTGAACTAAACGCTCTTTATGAAGTGAATTAAACGCTCTTTATGAAGTGAATTAAACGCTCTTTATGAAGTGAATTAAACGCTCTTTATGAAGTGAACTAAACGCTCTTTATGAAGTGAACTAAACGCTCTTTATGAAGTGAATTAAACGCTCTTTATGAAGTGAATTAAACGCTCTTTATGAAGTGAATTAAACGCTCTTTATAAAGTGAAGTGAACTAAACGCTCTTTATAAAGTGAAGTGAACTAAACGCTCTTTATAAAGTGAAGTGAACTAAACGCTCTTTATAAAGTGAAGTGAACTAAACGCTCTTTATAAAGTGAACTAAACGCTCTTTATGAAGTGAACTAAACGCTCTTTATGAAGTGAACTAAACGCTCTTTATGAAGTGAACTAAACGCTCTTTATGAAGTGAATTAAACGCTCTTTATGAAGTGAATTAAACGCTCTTTATAAAGTGAAGTGAACTAAACGCTCTTTATAAAGTGAAGTGAACTAAACGCTCTTTATAAAGTGAAGTGAATTAAACGCTCTTTATGAAGTGAATTAAACGCTCTTTATGAAGTGAACTAAACGCTCTTTATGAAGTGAACTAAACGCTCTTTATGAAGTGAACTAAACGCTCTTTATGAAGTGAATTAAACGCTCTTTATGAAGTGAACTAAACGCTCTTTATGAAGTGAACTAAACGCTCTTTATGAAGTGAATTAAACGCTCTTTATAAAGTGAAGTGAACTAAACGCTCTTTATAAAGTGAAGTGAACTAAACGCTCTTTATAAAGTGAAGTGAACTAAACGCTCTTTATAAAGTGAAGTGAATTAAACGCTCTTTATGAAGTGAATTAAACGCTCTTTATGAAGTGAACTAAACGCTCTTTATGAAGTGAACTAAACGCTCTTTATGAAGTGAACTAAACGCTCTTTATGAAGTGAATTAAACGCTCTTTATGAAGTGAACTAAACGCTCTTTATGAAGTGAACTAAACGCTCTTTATGAAGTGAACTAAACGCTCTTTATGAAGTGAACTAAACGCTCTTTATGAAGTGAACTAAACGCTCTTTATGAAGTGAACTAAACGCTCTTTATGAAGTGAACTAAACGCTCTTTATGAAGTGAACTAAACGCTCTTTATGAAGTGAACTAAACGCTCTTTATGAAGTGAACTAAACGCTCTTTATGAAGTGAACTAAACGCTCTTTATGAAGTGAACTAAACGCTCTTTATGAAGTGAACTAAACGCTCTTTATAAAGTGAAGTGAACTAAACGCTCTTTATGAAGTGAATTAAACGCTCTTTATGAAGTGAACTAAACGCTCTTTATGAAGTGAACTAAACGCTCTTTATGAAGTGAACTAAACGCTCTTTATGAAGTGAACTAAACGCTCTTTATGAAGTGAACTAAACGCTCTTTATGAAGTGAACTAAACGCTCTTTATGAAGTTAACTAAACGCTCTTTATGAAGTGAATTAAATACACCGGAGCGCCGCAGAGCTGCGCTCTAACCGGACCAAACCACTGTGAGGCAGGAGAGGGGGGTCTCAAACTGCTAGTTTAAACGCTTGTTTGCGATCGTATCGTATCGTATCGTATCGTATCGTATGGTATTGTATTGTATTGTGTTGTACTACTTTACACAGTTACTTCTGTGTAGTCGCAGAGAAACGCATGGGCTCATTAAACATGGCGGTAAACATGTCTGCCTCCCGCTCCTTTCCGTTGAATTGGTCTGCTGGTGTGTCGTCCCCTGTGACGTCACCGGTCAAAAGACGCCTCGCGGGCAGCGCGCGCAGTTTCAGCTCGGGTCGCTGTCTGATCTACAGCTCGATCTGTTATCAGTCATGTCTGATCTCTGGTAACGATCATACTGCGTTTTACTAAAAATACTTAATAAGGGGGACGTAAACCCCTCATGTACCCCGTTTTCATGGAAATGGCGTTTCCAGCTCTTAAACGTGCCCTAGTACGTTTAGATTGTTATTCATAATGACCAGATTTTGTTCTTTTTAAAATGTGTTTTTTTAGCTTAGTATTGACATGTGGCACGAGTGTCTAATTTAGTCATTTAATACTTAAGTCATTGTGTTGAACAATAAGAAGCTTTATTCTACATTATTTTTAGAGATAATTATAGATATCTCTATCAGATGGTTCTAAGTGTGCTGCTTTCAGTACCCAATGGCATGAGTTTGGGGCAGGACTGTCTGTTTGACCAGTGGTGAGTAGTGTAGTGCGTTTTCATCAGTGCTTTAGTGACACACTGGTGATGCAGAAAGTACATATAATGTAAGATCTGTTGGATGTTCAGTTGCACCGTGTTGTGTCTGGTTAAGAGATTGTCCTTTTCTCTTACATAATGGGCTTAGTTCATCCTGATTTAAAGGCAGAGCGTTAGGTCATAATCTGCCCAGTGTTTAGTCAGAGTCTAATTCTGTCTGGGCTCATCTCATATAGATCTCATATTGTCCATTTCCTCTGTATCTTCAAGTGATTGTGTCCTTCTACTGGGTTGATATCAGACAATATCAGAGCTGGCAGGCCATCGCACTCATCACATCAGCTCTCCTTTCTGTGGACATCTTCCTGGTCTCCAGGTTCCCCAACAGCACCTACAAGGTATCGGTGTCTGTGTCACTTTCATGTAGCTTTTAATGATCTGTGATTGTGAAGGAAAAACCTCTTACACTCTTATTATCTTCATTATTCTTCAGTATCAAAGGTGTGACAGATAGACGTTATTTAAAGATTACAGGAAATGAGGCTATTCATTATTAGTACGTTATTCTAAATGTTCTCTGCCTCAGATGTGTGGTTGAGGAAAAGATTATACAAACAATTATATTGTAGCCATTCAGTCATATAATCAGGGTCATTTCTCTGCTGTTTATTTTATGATACGCTGGCCTTATTGTGTATATTTAGTTTTCAAGTCTTACCATTGGCCTCAACTAATGATACAGTGGTGATTGTAATAAATTCAGTAAAATTTTGGTCTTGTTTAATGCTGCTGTTTTAATGAAACTTTTACAGTTAGAACAAATAAATGTTTCTTTTACCTAAAGGTGGCGGTTAGATTTGAATTAGTCTGTGAGTTCTGAAGGAAAATATAATAAATGTTACAATCCCCTGATGTGCCTTGTAAAAGCAGAGAAATCTGTTCTATACTTAAGTGTTGTGTTCAACTAAGTTAAGTGCACCTTTCTTTTTGTCTGATGAGACTGTGGTTACCATGGAAACTAAATGCCATAATTATTGAAACCATGGACTCAACATTCTTTTGGATAACGAAAAATTAAACATGTATTATCTTCCAGTCGTAAGAACAAGTAGCAGTCTGTCCAACCACGAATCCATATGACTGTATTCTTACATAGAACACAGAAGATAAAATGTGTTTTACACTGCCTATATCCATACAGTAAAATTACATTGTATACAAAGACTGTCAGGATGTTTTTGTAACTTTGTCCCTGTTCACTAGTGTCAAAATTTAGCCTTGGTTTTAACAGCTCTACAGACAGTCCCTCTTAACACAGTTGTGGTTATTTTAATATGACATGTTAATTTTGTCAAACACACTTAACATGCTTGAATGTTGATGTCAGGTGCATGAATGCACGTGTTAGAGGCGCATGTCATCCTGTTCATCATAGTGTGGAGCACTCCCAACATTCACTCTCAAGTTCAGAAAGCCGTCTTTCTGTTTAATGTGCTGTTTATACATGAGTACCAGAGATGGTTTTGAGCCTTTCTGAAAGATAATCAGATGCAGGTGTCTGGGAGTCACTCAGGTGTCTGGCCTTGAGTGCACTTAAATCTCAGAAAAATCATATAGTGTTTTGCTTCTTTACTCACTCTCCATTGGCTATGTTCACATCTTCTTGAATAAGTAAAAAGTGACGTCAGTTAGGTGTATCCATCTGCCAAGCTTAAACTTCAGATTATCAGTGTAAAAGAGTATAAAAGGCAGAAGTGAGGTAATGTTTAGAACGGAGGATAAGTCTCGCATCAGGAGTACACATCACAGAATTAGTTCTGCAGTTAACGATAAAGCTCTGCAGTTGAGTCAAAGTAAAAGCTTGAAGCATTGCTATTGTACTGAAGATATTTATTCTTTGTCCCAAAACTAGAATATGCGGTTACATCACAGAGGTCTGTACATCACCAGTGCATCAAATGTTAGTGAACAGACTGTAGGCGATTCAAGGGCAAGTTGAACCTTGGCTTCTTGGTTTACAGCTTTGATTAGGCTTGGATTTGAGATGGTGCAGTGAATGAATTTTATACCCCTACTTCCAGGTTGTGGCATCATGTCTTTCATGAAAATTAAAATTCTGTTCGCTGAAGGTCGCATCTCTGCCCTATTGAGAACACAGAACACAGGTTCAGATTCTGTTTGTGCTGGTTTGATAGTAATACAAGACCTGCCACAGTCTCTTTCTGTGAAGTCTCTCTACATTCATCACTGTTGCTATCTGTATTCATGTGCTGCTGCTTTCAGAGGATATGTGGTCCCCAGGAATCAGTGCTTCTAAGAGTCCAGTGCAATGTAAAGTTATTACCTGTGCTGATTTGTAATCTAACAGGCACAAGCCAGGAGGTTTAGCAAACTGCTCATTTTCAGTCTAATCCAGAGTTCTCACTGAATGAGAACAGGCCTGCTTCACATAAACCAGCTATGACACTTAAACACATTCAGAGTTTAACGTGTGTGTCCCCAAATGAATAAAGGAAATATTTGATCAAACCTGTTTGGCCTCAGTGCTCAGTTCACCTGCCAGTGCTGAGAGGAAAGACCTCCCTAATGACTGTCTGCTGCTGTAACTCTCAGAATTATTTAAAAGAATAACTTTGAATATTAATAGAACAACTCAAGATGGTTGTGCCACAGTTGCTGTTAGTTGCTGAATAAACCCATTTTGGCTAATCCCTGTTTGTATAAACAAAGAATGTATGTGCAGTAATGTAATTACAGTGGAAGTCTATGTGGCAGGTGTGCTGTGCAATTGAAAAGGCAGAAATATAAAGCCTGTTGAAAGCATGAAATCTTCAGTAAAATGTTCTGCCACTTGAGCTGAGTGTCTGGTTATTGCTTGTTTCCTGTCAATGGTGTTTTCTTCATGTAAACAGTGCTTTGCTGATAGCTCTCTTTCTTGTAAACTTGCATGAATTGCAATGTTGCAGTTAACTTGGAAACAGACAGGATTACTAAGTGATTCTTTAACACCATCAACACCTGTAAAGTTGTAGTTGAAGTGTTATGGTTATACTCTTTAGAACTGTAAACTGCTTTTATTGCGTATTTGTTAGCATTAAATTTGTGGTGCTGCATACATACCCCATAGGTTAAGTTAAGAGTCAATTATTTCTTGTGATGGAGTTTAAGTTGCATAGCTCAACACCAGGAGGAGACAGTCAGGGAGTTTCACGGATCTCTAAACGTTAGTGTGATGGGTTTCAGTTCTGGGAAGATTGGATTAGACTCTTGTGTTGGACACTGGCTGAGTGATCATCATTTAAGTGATGTTTCTGTGTGGAGCGCTGACCCTGATGTCTGCTCACCCTGTAAACCTCTGATGTTCTCATATCTGACCCCCCTTCACAGTAAACATCAGAGTGTTTCTGATTGCAGTGTCAGAGCGTGAGCTGTTGTCTTCACTGATGAATTATGTACAGAGCCAGCTAAGATCATCTTAACGATAATGCATGATGTGTGCATACCCTCCCTTCACTCCTTTAAAGCTGTGAAGGCACAATAGGGGCGTACTGTAGATCATTTAGGAAGCTGATATCTACATCTGCCACCTAACAGAATTATTGTTTGTTTAACCCATGGTGTGGGTTATTCGTGCCATATTGTAGTGGTTCTGCCTGGGCTTATGTCAGCAACATGCTGTGTAAAGATTTAAATATTCTAGATTAACTCAATGTCTAAAATCATTAAACTATTCTGCTGTTTTGTGCTGAATCGCATCTTCTTTAGTGTGTTCCAGGTCATGTAACTCCCCATCTTTTCCGCAGCTCTACATTCCATCATTTGTTACACCTGTGTGTTCTAAACTGATTGTCTTTTCAGGACAGGTCAGAAAGAAGCTAAATTAAACAAACTATAATCAGGAAACAGTGTGTAAACAGTACTGTACAGTATGTAAAGCAGTGCTTGCTGTCTCCATTTAAAACGGTTCATATTGATCATATCAACAGAACTGCTTATCAGACATTGCTGAGATTGTTTGTGAGATGTTTGTTTCTGACCAGTTTACTGCTGAAAGCGCTGAAGAGCTTTTGGCTTGGTCTGTAAAAACAACATGCTTCATTAGCCATTTCATGGTTGTACTTTGATAAACATGTTTGTTGTTAGTTTGTCTGTTTTGATTGGTCCGTGCTGAGGAGGAAAGTCATCTCACTGTCTGTATTGTCGTTCAGTTCAGTGCTGAGGAGGAAAGTCATCTCACTGTCTGTATTGTCGTTCAGTTCAGTGCTGAGGAGGAAAGTCATCTCACTGTCTGTATTGTCGTTCAGTTCAGTGCTGAGGAGGAAAGTCATCTCACTGTCTGTATTGTCGTTCAGTTCAGTGCTGAGGAGGAAAGTCATCTCACTGTCTGTATTGTCGTTCAGTTCAGTGCTGAGGAGGAAAGTCATCTCACTGTCTGTATTGTCGTTCAGTTCAGTGCTGAGGAGAAAGTCATCTCACTGTCTGTATTGTCGTTCAGTTCAGTGCTGAGGAGGAAAGTCATCTCACTGTCTGTATTGTCGTTCAGTTCAGTGCTGAGGAGGAAAGTCATCTCACTCATTCTATATGAACAGTGAAAGTTAACAACACTGCATACAGACACCCCAATTTGTAAAATGTTCAAGGGCTCAAGGTCATTTTTACTGTATGTGTGTTGTAGTTAACACAGTGAACGTGGTGTTATTGGTTATATGTTTGTGTCCAGATTTCTTTTTTATGGTCATGCTTTTTTGAACCTTATTTGATGATGGTGATAAAAACAAGAAATGTGTCTGCAGAGGTCAGATAGCTGTCACAACATAAACTGGGCTTCAGAGTCTTCTGGCTTTATGGAACTGCTTTATATTTTACAGCATCATTTAAAGGTGGCACATTCATCTCAATGCATCAGTTTGACTGATTTGACCCATCAGCTGAATCTTTCTGATTATAATGCTCAATGATGTTGCTGTGAAACTGCCCTCATTAGTGCAGTAGCTAAATTGCGACTCTATGTGCTGTATGTTGCAGTTTGAACGCTGTCCTCATTGATCGGATGTTAACAGCAGATTTTTAAAAAGCATCAGTCATTTAATAGTGTTTCTGATTTACATTATTGTTTTTACCAGTTCACACAGTGTCTGCCATGGGCAAAAATAAAAGATCATTTTGTAAATAACATTTTTGACTTCACCTTTATATTTTAGATGCACAATGAACTGTATAAAGTTTCACGGCTAATTTAATAAGTATCATTTTTGACAAATGTGTTTGAAATGATGGACATTCATATGAGAATTTCTGTCCTTTCAGTGACCCAGCATAAAGTCTGTTATTGATAAGGGTGATCCCCTCACAGGGGAATGATGTTAGTGAAAACAATCACTTTTAAATGTGTTTTGACCAAAGTAATATAAGTCGCTGGAGATTAGTAATATTAGTGGCTGTTTTGTTTTATAAACGTTTGTTAATGGTGACAGTAAAACTGATGAGCATGAGTTGTTTCAGAGCGTTTATTCCTTCAGTCAGAGCTCCACATGTCAGTGGGAGAGGGTGCTGGCTCTGTTTCAGGAGCTGGGAAGCAGTGGTGAGTACCACAGTGACCACTTGAAATAAATGATAGTTTTACTGACACCTGTAAAGAGAGGCAGAGAGGTTTGTTGAGTGATCCCAGACCGCAGCACTAGAATGACAGTTAATGTTGTATTTACATCAGTAATTCTGTGAGGCATCAACCTTGTGTTTGGTATTCTGCACTCATGTGCCACAGTCTCCTTGAGGCACAGTAACAGTCTGCAGTGAGGCAGTGGCTCTTTAAGAGTGTCTGATGTCTCAGAGGGGTCGCAGAGCTGTCATTGGCCCCAGCCTAATGAACGGAAACCAAGCAAACAGTCTTGGAGTAAAAAAGAGCAGATAAATGGCCTGCCCAAAACAGGCTTCTCTGTCGTAATCCACTTCAGCTTGAGGTTGATGTTGCGAATCCTTGTCTGCGGTCAGTGGTTAAGGTGCCCATACACGTTGTTACCACTCTCCAGGTAAAATTAATAAAACCTGTTTGTGAGATAAACAAGGTCACAATGTCCCTGATAAACCATAGTGACTAGCCGATGAGAGCTGGAGGAGCTAACAGTGTCATCCTGAAGATTTAATGGTCTGTTACTGATGCCTTTGATATGCAGTAGTTCAGATACTCCCTGTTTGTCCTTGGGAAACTGACATAAATGTAAACTGACTGTAATACCTGGTTCTCCATTAGTGTGCAGAGTTTAATAGTGAGAGAGCATGTGGAAGAGTCGACTTCCCATCACAGACAGAGAAATTTTTTTTCACAGCCAATGCCCACAGCCAGAACCCACTCAGACAGCTTTTGTTCTCTGGTTTACCTTCCCCCTGAGCTGAGCACTGAGTTTCACCAAGAAGATTGAACATGATGAGGAGCATCAGGTGTGTTTTTGAGCAATATTCCAGTACCATTAGCTCATTTCATTACATACTTTTGCTCACAGTACTAACCTGCATTCATGAATATAATAAAACATACCATAGATAACATAGATTTTAGGGGGAAATAATGTAATAGAGAATAATCTGGTGAAGTGTTTTACATCTTAAATCACGTCATTTTGAAGTCAAGTGTAAAAATATTTAAACTGGATTTTCAAAAGCATGACTGATCCCATCTGATTTCTCATTAGCCAACAGATGCACATGCTGTTGCAGCATCAGTTATAGTTTTCTCAGCTTGCCCTCAGAAAAAATTGTGAATAAACAAAAGATGAGTTTGTTTCTTCTTCACCCTTTCAACTCGCATTCCTATTAAAACCGACAGATTTGCGCTCTCTGTGCTCTCTCTTGACGTTTGCACTGCTTTGTCTTGATAGTGTTTTGTCAGTAGTAAGTTAGGAGCAGAGTAATTCCTTTATTTCTCAGAATCCTGCGAGCGGTGTGGCTTGTGCTGGTTTCTGTCTTTGAGGATATCATAGCAAACTCATGTTATGAACAGCACAGCTAAGAGCTCCTAATAAACACTTATCCATGGCGACGGTGCATGCAGAGAGTGGGGCATCCACTTGCTTGTGGAGGAATTGGCACTGAAGCAGCTGTGTTGCCGCCACAGATAATAAACAATATATTCTCTGTCAAATCCTCAGAAGTTTTCTGAGGATTTGCCAAACGCAGGTCCTCCTGCATTGTAAGGAGTTTATAAACAGAGCTCCTTCCACACCAAACACAAACACTGCTTTCTCCAGCCTCACACCTTCATCACTTAACAAAAGCAGTCAGAGCACAAAGTGAAAACACTGATGTCTGAAATGAACATTTACATCTGAAACAAAGTGCCTCTGCTTTTTAAATTCTTTTTTCCTCTCTGCATTAGGAAGTATAATCATTTTCATCTCTGGTTTTAGTATCTCAGGGCCTGTTGTGTATGGAACGTGGTGGGTGGTGTAGCAAACGTGGTTCATGTGGTTCAGCAAAATGGAGAGCAGATGTTTTATTTGAGTGACATGAAGCAGTTCCTAAGGAGAGTAAAGAGAGATGTAGACACAAGGGTGAATCCTAGGTACAGGGCTGCTGGTCTAGAGCTTAGAACAGAGGGACGAGGAATGATGTGAGTGTGTTTGACTGTCCTGCTTTATATGACGGGTGGGATCTA
The DNA here is from genome assembly GCA_036877525.1 of Chromobotia macracanthus. NCBI lineage: Eukaryota > Metazoa > Chordata > Actinopteri > Cypriniformes > Botiidae > Chromobotia > Chromobotia macracanthus. The sequence continues at coordinate 1,817,183 of JAZGTH010000073.1, read as the reverse complement.
ACAGGGAGAGTGGTTATGGTCACTTCCTATAAGACTGTCTCAGATCTGAGAGCAGCCATTGTGCCCTTTCTTTGCCCCGTCACATATTGGTGTGCACCAAACTGACAGATCACCAGGAAGGAGCAGATAGATGTATGAGCTTTTATACAGTAAGCACATGTTATGCGATTGGAGATGAGTTTAGATAAATTCAGCTGTCAAAGCAGACTAATAGATCACACACATACAAACACATGTGATTGGGTTAGGGTTAGTTAGGTTAGGTTAGTTAGGGTTAGTCTATAAGGTTAATTGCCAGCACAGGTTTGCAGTTCATTGCAGATAATCTGTTTTGAGTGGGCAGTGAATCAGCGTGTACTTCTGTAAAAGAGAAAGAGGACAAAAATAAGTAATGCTTGTATAAGCAATTAAGCAATAACATAAGATATAACAAAAATAAGCAATGATGTGGAACTGAGTGTTAGAGCTCTGTGATTTTACGAAATCAGCTTTGAAGAATAACTGTAAAAGTATTCCACTGGTTTTAATGTCATGTTGGATTCAGGATTGGTTATGTTTATGGTTTGATATGGTTTATTCATTTATCTTCTGCAGCCTTTGCTATTTCTATCCAGGTGAGGGCACTCCAGTATTACACTCCCATCTCACTGAAGGACACAAGAATAATAATGAAACAAAGATGATAATATGTAATTATCATACAGGCAGAACTAGCCAGTCGTCCTTCAGCAGCCGTAACCTTTCATACAATAAATCTCTGTCCTGTGTCATAGTTCATATTCAGTTTATGTAAACTGATAATGATAACTGAAGCCAGGTAATGATTAACTGGCTTTAAAACATATACTTACATTCTCCTGTGGAACTCACGGCTTCAGTGCTGCTGTGTTTGTGGGATTTGCTAGGGTGTTGCTGTGTTGTTTCTAATAGGTTTTGAGTTGTGTATTGCATGTGATTTAGGGTGTTCTGAATGGTTGTTGTATGGTCCAAGTTCTGGTTCCTAGATTTATCTTGGGTCTCTCCTTCAGTCTCTCCATCTTATCATTAGCTAGTGTGCAAGACATCTTTTGTTTCTTGTGTGTCCCATGCAGCTGCTCATGACCACCCAGGTGTATAATTGGTGTTTATTCCATCTCCGGCCAGGTGAAAATGAATCTGTGAGCTTAGACAGGTACTAGGCAAACACAACAAACACATATAGAGGCATAATGCTGTCACAGACATTGAGCAGCGAGTTATCCAGCAAAATTTAATACTCAGGGTTACAGGTTTTTGCAAATATATCTTTTTCTAAGTATGAGCACTAGATATAGTGCTGCTTGCTCAGCAAACAATGATAATAAGCGTATAAGCAGAAATGCTGTCATGCTACACTGGTTTGTGTCTACAGTTTCCCCATTTAAACAGTGCTCTGTATCATAACCCAGTGATGATGTCTCTCAAAGTCAAATAAAGACAGTCTCACACGATGGAGAATGAATATGGTGAACAGAAGTTGCTCTGCGGGTCATCCAACACTGATCCATCTCCAGCTTACTGGCACTTTAGAACCCATGTCATTTAAAGCGTCTGTTTGCCAGTAGTCAGTCTGTCAGTCATTGTGTTTCTGCCACCTGCCATCAGCAGCAGAAACCCTCATCACTGTTCACAGACTGTGTCATTAGCACTGGACTCTCTATTGCTTCACAGCAGGAGATGAGATTCTAGTTTGCTTTTATTATGATGATTACAGTTTACCAACTGCATGAGACAGCTTCTGACAAAAATAATCATCATAAACAACTTGTCATTAAATGTTTTGACAATCAGCCTAGTGATTGTTTTGGCAGCATCATTTTTCCTTCTGACTCATTTCATCTCAACAAACTTTCCTCTCCAGAGGTTTGAATCCATAATGTTTGTGGTAGAAGTGGAACTAAAACCTGTCAGCAGTTAATTTGTGGTATTTTTAATTCGTTTTAATTCATTTTGTATTTCAGAATGATCCGTCTCTATTTGACTTTCTATAGATGGCATTTTATTTCAAATATTTGACTTCCTGTGGATGTTTCTGATTTTCACACTCCAGCCTCATTTGAAATGTTTGATTTGTGTGATTGGAGGCATGCAGGCTGAGAAGTGCCTGGTTTTCACCCTGGATGATTTTTCGCGTCACTGCAGTGAAGTCAGATTTCTTGTCTTCTGACTAATAGGCTAATGGTTCATTTTTCACAGCTGGCTCAAAAAAGACAATTATATTCCACTTAAGAATGATGAGAGCAGTTTAGCTTGCCGCAGGAACTTTGTGAAACAATCATGTTGTGTTGACCATTTAAACACAATTTTAGAGATATAAAATAAGAAGAAATGACTATGGTTTATGAATTGACTGCTATAAAATATCTGGTAAAATTCCTATGGATTATCATTATCATTAACAGTCATTTAGATGAACAAGTTGGAGTACATGAGCTCTTCAATATGTATTTGCCCGCCAAACAGTGAATGTTGCCCAGTTAAATGAAATGCTTACTGTAATACATAAAGTAACAAAATTACAGCAACTAAAGTTTCAGTTTGTAATGCCACTCAAAACATCTGTTTTAACACTCTTATACTTGTGTGTGACACAATGACGGATCTTGCAAATAGTCTAAAGCTATGATCTCTAAATATATGACCTCTAGACTGCAGAGCAGTTATAATGTTGCTTCAGAGCAGATAATGTCTCTTGTTGTGCTCTACAGAGAGATGGAGGACTGCTGTTTTTTTTACACAGTAATAAATGAAGAAAGAAACAGTAGGACAGAGTGCCTCAAGTGACAGCTTAATTATTTGAATTAAGAGAAATCAATTTAGCACTTTCCCTAATGCTCTCCAGACTCTCAACTTAATGACGGTCAGTTTAAGACACTGGCCTCACCCACTCTCTGTACACTGTTCACCTGCAGCATAAACCTGCTCTGTTAGCTGCCTGAAAATGAAACTATTCAAATCCATGTTTTCTCGTTCTTCTTTTGTTTTTTTCAGCACTGCTCATGCTCTGCTAGATCTTGCGCAGTAAAGGGAGTGCTTTGTTGAGTGTCAGTCAAGTTCCAAATAAGGAGAGAAAAATTTGTGTTATCTGAAAGTATTTCCAGCTGAAAGATCAATATTGTGACGTGTCATTGCAGATTTTTGTTAGATGCCCAGCCTGAGTCTCGGTTATATAGGCTTCTGCTCAAGGTAACTTGTGGTTTGAACACAAATACTGCATGAGTGCTGAACACACAGGTTATTTGAAGGTTATTGACAGAAAACGCCTGCTTTTGTTTTCAATATTTTTTATTATTTTATTGCAATAAAGAGGTAACCAGTTTCTTTTTCTCTTATTTTCACAATGATATATTTTGCAGATTTGTTTTGGCTAAAATACTTCTTTCTTCTCTCTCTCTCTCTGCACTCATTAAATGATGTTATATCTGTTCATTTTAGTCCAGATGTATGTGGAGGATCAAGTGTTGTTGCCATGACAACCATTCACCAAGCCACTGTGACATTAATCTCCTGATCTTTTAAAGTATTAAATAGACACTCATTCAAATCTGATTGATTCACTTTCAAAATCTGATCAGGTTTCAGCCTGCATGACCGAAACCAATCTGTCAGTGATATTCATCAAACCACTGTAATTTCACCATCTAGAGATGTTTTGTGATTTCCCCATCTCACCTGTCAACTAATATAACATTCTAAGACAGGAAGTGAGGGTGAGATAAACCAAATCATTTCCTGAGGGTCACATCTCTAACATGGTAAGGAAGCAATAAAGAAATTAAGTGCTCACAGCGTCAGGACTGTTGCCTAGCAACAAGAATGTTCATTAGAGATGTCTAATGGATATAAAAATGGCAAATGGCGGATACTTACACTAGTTTTCTACTGTACGTTGCCTCTACACCACAAATCACTGTGAATGATGTCATTATGTGGATGGATAAGGACTTTGAGTGAGGTCAGCAGATTGAGTCCTCTTGAAGCATTAGATTCTTCTCTGAGTGAGGTCAGCAGACTGAGTCCTGTTGAAGTATCAGATTCTTCTTCTCTGACTTGGCTGTAACACAGAGGCAGGAAGATGCTGCACAAATCTCAGTGCTTGATCTTATGGGTTCTGTAAATGCTGTTTGTTGAATGAAAAAGAGGGAATATGTTTTTCAGAACAGAGGAAGGCCTTAGATTGAATTATAGTCATACAGTAGTTTGGCATGTTGAATATGTGACTTGAGAAAACATCACTAATGTATCACAAATGTTCCATTTGTTAACATGAATGCATTCTAAATGCATTCAGAGCTTTTTTTTTTTTTTAAGTCTTTGTAAATGTTAGTTAATGCAAATACAATTCTTCATTTTTGTGAAGTCTTTATGCATTAATTGATGTTAACAGGTACAGCTTTTAATAAAACATGCATTAGTAAATGCTGTTTATTGTTGGTTTGTTAACTAGGTAACATTAGGGTTAGAAAAGCTTATTGTGATGTATTAGTCTCAGAAGCAGTCAGAGAGTGTTGTTTCCTGAAGAGAAATGACTCACTTGATTTCCTGTTTAAAAGCTTTAAGCAGAATAATCATCGTATGTATCTGGAGTAGCATGAGGGGGAGTGAATTGATGAATGATTGAATGATTTTCTTTCATAGACCACAAGGTTTTTTGTAGAAAGTTCTGATTATTACTGTCAAATCTGTACAAATAACATAAGGGCGAGTAAATGATGTTTTGGTCTCTTAAAAACCTTCTGCTGTTGCCCAGTGCATTTATTTGATTAAGGTTGGATTAAAATGACAGATGTTTCTGGAGAACACAGTATATACTGATGGGGCTAAAATCACTTGCTTAGAACAAAGATGCCTCACATACCATGAAACAGTGTTTTCATGAGACTGGACTCTTAATAACCCCACAGAAACACCCTGACAAAAGCTCTAGTAAGATTTTGAATGTGGACACTACAGATCTTACAGTATTTAGTTGAATGAGGTGTCAGATGAGGCTCCAGTACAGAACTGATAAGCTCTGTTATACCGTCATAACAGTTTTGACCTGAACAGCCCTCACTCTCAAAATGTACAAATCTGCATCATTTACAAAACTGTGCTGGTTATGTTCTGATAAAATGAACATGGTCATACATATTTGTACACGGTAACAAGATCATATCTGTTCTTCAGCACTGTCTACTGCTATGGCAGCTGGGCTTTTCTTGTGGTAAGTTTGTGATGGTGTAAACAGAGCTGATTTTCAGAAGGCCAGTAATTGAGCCCTTCATTGAGATGTTTTTGCTGTGCAGGTCTTTACACAGTCGACTTTAACAATGCAGGAAGTGATGGCAACTTTTTCATTCTTTCTCTTTGTTCAGGAGTAATGCAGGGCTTAAGGGGATGTTTCAGATCATACTTTTAAAAGCAGTTTGTTGTGACAGATTTTCTGCTGAAAGGGAAACAGTGGACTTAATGTAATGTTCACACTGGACTTCCTGTTTGTCTTTCAAACTAAGATGATACAGAGTGACTGTGTAACGCAACATAGATTTTTGAGATTGAATTAGATTACTAAACATGAATTTGAATTCATTTGTTCATTATTGTATAAACTAGTGACAGACAGTAAAATATTCCAGTACATTGAAATGCCAGACAAACTGTCTCATTTAAGAGAACGCATATACAGTAATATGTTTAACAGTGATGTTTTTAATCATTTGTTGTGAATCTTAATGTACATACCCAATAGTACAGTAATGCTCCTTTACAGTGTTTTCAGTCTGTATACTGAATTAGCAAATGTGTGCCACCTAATAATATAATTACATGAATATTGTTTTCATGTAATTATATTAATCACCTCTGTAAGAATTGTGAATAGAGGGCCTGCGCTGACACACTGTTTTCATTCTTTATATCGCTTCAAGTGGCAGGCATGATGAGATGAATCTGTTCTAGCTCTCCACACATCCCCTGCACAAGAGTTCACGAGGGTTCAGCCACTGTGTGTACAGAACTGTTTCTGTGATTTTTCTACTGTTCTGTATTGTGATGGATTTAAGGTTTTGATTTGCATGTTGGAGGACAGAAGAGGACAAATGCCTTTATTCAAAACCATGGGAAACAGGTACCGCAGCGGGGAGCTCTTGAGTGCGAGTTTGGCTAATGTCATAACAGGATCTTGCGTCTTGTGCTCTTTATTGAAACATGCACCCGCCGCTCACATTATCCAGCCCTTTTACTAAAACACATTATTGTCTGTTCGTCTGAACTTAGGGCAACATTTATATTCTGATGAATACTTTTGTTAACATTTGGAAATCTTTTGGAAATTTTTATGCTGCCTGTTCTGTTTAAAAAAAAAAGATTGATTAGTGATTGATGATTGAATGATGGATTTACATGTCAGTCAGAAGCGGCACCTGCCGCCCATATTATCAAGTCTGGATAAACTGCTTTAATCCCCTTTAACTGCTTTAACTGTCCTAAATCTGTCATCTGTGAAAGTCAATAAAGCCCAAGTGAATCTGGTAAAGATATTAAATCTAATCCCAGAGTTTTAAAATGGCCTCCTCAAGAATGGTTGAGGATTGTTGAGTATTGTTTTTGTATTTCTGGACTTGTGATGAGCTACCAATAATGTTATACCAATAAAGAACAGTAATAGACTGTAATACAAACAGTGTCAGGCTGAACGTTTCAGGTCTGGGTAGCAGCTGTTCTGATGAGCCATATGCCACATTCCACGTGTTACACTTTTGAGTTTGGTTTTTGTAGTAGAGGCACAAATCCTGTTTTGTTGCAAACTTTGAAATACTGTTGTCTACCATTACATTACCTGAGGTTGACACCCGACAAACAGTGCTTAGGCTCTTTCGACAGTATGGTTTTCTTTTTTCTCAGTATTTATTAAATTCAAATTAACTGTAAACTTTTTTCTTGATACGTATTCTTGACTACAAACTCACATTTAGACTCAAATGATGCAGCTTTTGCCAAGTGACCTTTTAAAGCACCCTACATCATCTTCACACTGACCATTAGTTTTGATTTATCAAGTTAATCTGTTACATTAACCTTTGGGTCTAACAAATCCTCGTCAAACATCTTTTTTCTCATTTTCTGCTGCTGAATTGCAGGATATTTCATCCAGAAAACCGTATGACACGCAGAACAACAGTAACAGTAATTTAACAAGCTCTGATGAGTACAAACATATTTCCTCTTTTATTTACATTAGGTTCAAATATTAACATTTTTCATTAGAACAATGTTGGCATTTTCTAATCTCATTAAAATAAACTTGGCACAAAGAAAAACATTTTTTTGATTTTTAAATATTTCATACAGGGCTGCAGATGAGAGAGCTTTACTGTTATTAAGCAGATTCTGCAGTATTAAAGTTTTAAAATATTCATAAAAAAGTATCATCTTTATTGCAATTTAAAGCAATGAAGAATGTAGCCTGACAAACATTCATTTTTAAATGACAGAAATAGAAATCACTCTTTGCTTCTGAATACTTTATAAAATTAAAGTAAAAAGTGTAGTAATGAACAAACAGACTTTTTATTAATGTTTTAAAAACCTGCTCAGGTATTTATACATTGTGTTGCTGAGCTCATCTCAAACATAAACTGAACCCAAAGCCACTGGTGCGTGGATGTCACATTGTCTTTAATTTTTCTCTTTGAGGTCTGAGACAGGAGATGTTTGAAATTCTTCTGTGAAAACTGGTACTTTTGAAACACATGATGGTTCAGTGTTGTATATATCTGTGATGTGTAAATAAGTGTGAATGCAAAAAATAAACAAACATCTGTTGTCTTTTTGTGAAGTCTTATCCTGCCTTCTGTTTTAAAGAGTCCAGTGCTTTTGTTAAGTGCAAAACATATCCAGCTTCAGACACCCGTCCCTGCTGCCGCTTCATTAATCCTCAGACTTCAGTCTGAAAATCTCCCTCCTGCACATCCAGAGGAAGAGTGGCACGTTTCTCCCACTCAGCGTGACTCATCTCCAGAGAGTTCTGAACTCTGTCTGATTCTAGAACATTCATTGTGGCGTAGTTCTGGTATTCACTCAACGGACTGAAGCTCTCCCAGGGGTTCTTGTTTGGCATTACCTTGTCCTACAGAGGATGAGATGTTAAAAAGCTGACATTTCTGGTATGTTGTCAACATGTTTCCTGCTATGGAGACTTGCATGGTTCGTGTTTTTTTTTAACTCATGAAGCAGAAATTCTACAAGAGACTGAACCACTCAACTCATGTGATATGTTCTCCTGCAGTGGCTTTTAAAACTATTTGGACAGTTCGACTGTATGAACGTAATGAAACTTTAGATTTCAATGGTTTATTTTAATGGTACATTTTGAATGTGTCACTGCTGTTTTTCTAGTTTCCTGCCATTCATTTGTTACTGTGACTTCAGTGTCCAAACACATTTCAGATTCAGTGTGAAGTATAAACACATCCACATATCAGTCATCATGTTTGGAGGGTTTTACATTCAGGAACACACATTAAACTTTGAGTGAATAATGAAGGTTCATTGCTTCTGGTGGTTACTAAGCAACAGGCAGTGAGAGCTGATTGAACTGAAGGGGAATGATGCGGTAAAAGGAACATGGAGCTGTGACAAGGTGTGTGTCTGATCTACACAAATGAATTCCATAACAATAATAAACAAATGAAAAATAAAAATGACTTCATTGATGAACACAGAGAGCACTGCAGCGGTATTTACCTGGAAACTGACACTGAGCTGATCGGTGACTCTGATATCAGTGGCTGAAAGTTGGAATTGATCTGATTGGCAATTTGATTCAAACAAACCACTCTTACATCTACACATAACTGATGCAGCGCAGTGCACATTACACAGAGAGCCTCTCCAAAATAAGAACCGAATCGAGTGATGTGTTTTCTGTGCATTCATTTATTAGCCAATGAGGAAGAAAATAAGCATGTTAACAGCTCTCGGCCTTGTGTCTGAATAAGCGCATGGTGACAGTGATGACCAAAAGATGACTGCTGCTTCTCCTCTTTTCTCGCTCTATTGTCCCTTACTACCCCTAGCACTGCTCTGGGGGCGGGCAGGCACACAGGGGCCAAGCTATTTTTCCCCATAATACACTAAGTGGATAACTATTAATTCTTCAAATCGGTCACTCACTGAAGAGTAAGGCATTTAGAAGACAGAAGCTAAACATACACAATGTGACACACAAACCAGCATGTAATGAGACATGCTGAACCCACCAACCATTTTGAGTTACTCACCATGCCCATATTTGGTACGTCTCGATATCTGTCCAGGGTTTGAAATTTCTGATTGAGCTCCTGGAAGAGTTCCATATGCCTCTTTCGGGTGTGCATGACCTTCTGAAATGGTAGAGGTAAAGGATAAGGATTGGGATTTGGAGTTCAGTCAAGCTGAGAAGCAGAACTTTGCAACAAGAAATAAACTTGCCTACTTCCTCCTTTCAAAGCCGAGAGAAAAGCTGTGCACATGACAGGTGATGACAAGCAGCGCTGGGGTAAAAAGGGGTCAGTGACAGCGCATGCCCTTCATTTTTTGGTAAAAGGCAAAAACACGCTGGGGGATATTGTGAGTGAAAATGCTCATGCTGTGTTTGATTTCCAGCTTAAAGTTGAGGGTTGTGAAAGGATAAAATGAGAGGATGGGCCAGCTGACAGCGGTGCTTTTACACTAAACCACACAACTCTTCATAAATCACAGTTGTGTCAGGACATGCTACTCCAATAATCTTAAGTGCTACACAAAGCAACTGTAAATTAAAGAGGCAAAACACAAATACAACAAATGTCCCTTCAGCTAATGTCACAATGTCCCTTGTGCACTTCAGCAGCACTTTCACTCACCTCGCAGTCTAAATCCTGATACCTGGACTTTCTTCTCTGTAGAACCAAGAGAGAGACAAATGAATGGACACGAGCAGAATCAAATCTAAAGAAGTAGCTGAATCCGTTTGTTAAATATTATATGCCGTTATACCTTGTATTAACAAAATTAACATATGATCTGTCTATCTGTCATGGTCTGACAAGAATCAGAATCCATTTTTAGCACAAGTTTACTCTATCAGGGTAGCTGGTTCAATAGAATTTTCAGAAGCATTTTTGTCTTTGATGGCGAACTCTCTTAAACCATCTACATGGATTTGAAATCTTGGGACAGCGAACCTCTAAAGAGCTCATGGAAACAGTTGAGCCCGTTTCGCTCCGAGACAGCCCTCCACTTTCTTCCATCTCAGCCAAGAAGTTCTTCACGGCCGTCCGGGGCTCAAATGGCAGGTTCTGCATGTGATCGGCCTGACCCAGGTACTGCTGCTCCAAATTCACACCCATGTGCTGCATAACTGAGGGGCAGAGGTTAAACTCAGGGCCCATCTTATAGTGTATCAGCCTTTCGTGTGACAGAGTGTCCATGGTGATGTTCATCTTGCTGTCCTCTTTCAGCAGGGTCGGAACACTGCTGGATCCAGAGCCTGATGCCCCGGCTGCAGAACTGCGGGGCAGTATGATGTAGTCAGTCTCCATTTGCCCCGGCTGGGGATGACTGCTCATCTCCTGCTCACTCTGCCTGCTGGCGTCACCCGTGCACAGGTACATTGTCCTCCGCATGTCTGGTGCACTGTCCAAACTCTGTTCTCCCAGATCACCCACGCCCATGTGAAGTCCAGAGGGCTGCTGGATGATCACTTTAGACATGATGTTGCCTGGCAATGTGGAGTAACTGAGCCCCTCGAGAGCCTTCTGTTCCTCCTCATCATTAAGAGAGATAGGGGAGAGCATACCAGAGATGGTGGCTGCCCGGCAGGAGCTTGTGTCTTTGTGAAGGGCTGCAGACAAGAAACAACATCACCTACAGTAATTGAGTGACTTATATGACAGTCTGAATAAAGACTCACAGATTGTCCTGACTGGCGTGAGATAAAGCCACAGGCAGTGCTTTAAAGCCACAGGCAGTCACATGCCTGTAGCATTGTGATGAGACACTTCATTGTGATGAGACACTTCATTGTGATGAGACACTTCATTGTGATGAGACACTTCATTGTGATGAGACACTTCATTGTGATGAGACACTTCATTGTGATGAGACACTTCATTGTGATGAGACACTTCATTGTGATGAGACACTTCATTGTGATGAGACACTTCAAGACATTTCATAAGATTTGGTTTTAATTTCTTGAATCTCACTGGTCCTAAATCTACATAACTGCATATTAAGCATCAAATAATTTCTGTGATTGGCTATAATAGTTTTCTGTTGCACTATATGTTCATTGTGGACACACAGCTTGTTGCAGTAAACAATGGATCTAGAACATGATATTAGTGGATAAAGTTGTTACTGCTCTGATGTGATACACAAATGAAGTCTTACTGTGACACTGTTACTGAGATTAAGTGATATCAAAACAAAGTGTTACATCGGAATATTTCTGAAAATGTAATCACTGTGTCCTTTAAGGATTAACACACTATAGCATTTAAACAGTTATTTCACAGAGAATCTAAGGAACAACATAACACAACATTTCAGTCTAGATCTTGAAAAGTCTTGCTTTGAACCAGTTTCAAGGGAATTAAAAACTTCATTATTCTTCATAAATCATCTACTTAAGGGGGACAATTAAGCACCACATCTGAGAAATCATACATGAATTCAAAAGATACACTACAGATCAAAGTGTAATTCAACACAACAGAAAGACATTTACAGCACCATCGGGTTTTCACCTGAACGACAGGCGATGTCCACGTCTTTCTCAAAGTCAGTCTGTGAAGAGACATAAGAAACATCTATTATACAGGTATATTATAAATGTATAAGTAATAATAAAAAATATTAGATTATAAAAGCAGTAAAAGCAGAACTAGATCATACAGTCAAAAAAAACAGCAGTATAAAGAATTTTATTATTCATGTTTCAAAATAGTGGAGGTGATGGAGGAACGATTAACAGAATCAAAGACAGTCTGACACTGGAGGCCTCGTTACAGTGAAATGATTCTAGATTCACAACATTACTCAGAACTATGAGTGTTATGCGCCAGCACTTCTAAAGTCTAGAGACATGCCAAAGATCTCCATTTTAACAGCGATTACTCCCTCAGGCAAGTAACAGATGAGGAAGTATGAAAGAATGAAACAAACTCCAGGAGGATCTAATCCATTTAACACGAAGAGCCAGAAACAGCAACGGATAGTTCATTGATGCTAGCACCATTTAAAGTGTTTTCTCAGCCTGCATCACAGTATTCCCGCTCAGGTCTGTGTGTAGAGCAGTAAAATGGCAGCAGGCAGGTTTCTTACCATAATCTGTGCATGTCCGTTGGGGAAGGTGCCCACCGCGTCAGCACTGATGGGCTCTGCACAGTTTCTCAGGCGACATCTGAATGCTTCTTGAACCTGTGAACCATCATTTATGTCTGAATATTCAACTTCCAACATTTCAACACAGCACAATATAAAACCTGAACTTGTTTATGCGATATATAGGTGTATATGTGTAAATATATGTATATATATATATTTTAAAGGATATTTTTTTCTTCAAAACGGGACACTTTGGAAGTTAAATAAATAACAAGAAAAATAGTCCTTAAAGAGTAAAAGTGGGCACAGACTGAAAACAAACTGTGTGTGTGAGATAGGAGCTGAAGGAAGTGAGGGAGAAGAGTTCCAGCCTACCTCTGTTCTGAAGATACAGTGAACCATGACTATTACAAAACCCTGCAGGGAGTCAAAGACAGCAAAGAGAATCTGAAATAAAACTGAACGCTTGTCTGTCATGGCCAACACTGCAGACATCCAGGTGAGAGCTAAGAGAGGAAGAACAACACAGGAACTCCACAAAGAGGCCCTGAGAAAGAGTGTGTTAGAGAGAGATTCACTTATGTACTGATGGTAACTGGTAAAGCAAGACACACTAGAAAATTTCAACTCCAATGGAGTATGTGAACACCGAGCATGTACATGAGACACACACCGTACATGAACTCACACACACTTCCACACCGTATATAAACTCACAGCATAATTGTAGAGATTTTCAGAGGGCGCTGGGCACTTACATGGCATTGCTGGCTGTTGTTGCTGATAAAGCAGAAGTTGAGACAACGCCACATTTGGCACATTTTAAAGTTAATCCTGTATGAGGCTCACTCATCTGCCTGCAGAACAGATAAGCAGACAACACACAGGCAATGTGGTGACTGTGCTCAGAGTCTGGGGCACTGATCACATTACTGCAGTTTATTGGCAGATCTGAGTCTGGACACTGCGCCCTTTACAAACACCATCAAAGGTGAAGTGTGTTATTTCAGCTCCAAACCAAACTTCAGTCTGAACAGTTCAGGGCTGAGAAATATAAACACTGGTTCAACCAATGGCGTGAGCTTGTGATGGCTTGTGTACGTGTTTGACATTCTGACATCCCACTAGAGTTGCGGAAAGTACCCAAATTTACTCTACAGCAGAAAAAAAGATGCTGGAGCACCCATGTATGTTATAACTGTTCCAAAATCTACTGTGTGTGTGTGATATACTTACCCCGCTTGGTGTTTGAGCTTCTTATGCAGGATCCCATCTCTCGAAACCAGTTTGTTAAAAACCAGAATACCAATAACCATGTTAACCTGTACACACACACACACACACACACACACACACAGGGTCTAGACTTATTTATTTGCATAAGAATAAAATGTATTTACATGCAAAAAAACACAATTTTCCATTTTAATTCTGACATGCCAGCCTGGTCCAGTAAATGACATTAAGGTATGCTGAATGGAGTTACAATTAAACATAGTAAAATCACTGTAAACAAGCAGTAGAATTACCAGCACCACTGCAGCAGCAGGTCCCACAAATGCATAGAGCAGACCACCCTCCAGAGAGAGCCAACAGCTGCAAACACAAATATCAGAAAATGCAACATCTGCCATCAGTTTAATGAAGTTTGGCAGGACAGTCATATTATCCTTGAGTGTCTAGAGATCTGAGGCCATATGCTTTAGTCCTACATGAGAGAACTTCAGTGTGGTACAAGAACTCTGAAGGGATCTTCAATCACTGTGTATATGTATATGTACTGTATATGTCCTGTATATATCCAGGAATTCTTGGGAGGAAACAGGATTGGAAATCTCTTGGCTCTCACTTCCTCTTTCATTTCATGGACTTTCCTGCTTGTGGTTTAAGTGGAAGGTTATTTTTGGTGCTGTGATGGGATGGTTTATGTTTCTGGTTCTTACTATTGGGGCATCCCGTATCCTTTAGCTTTTGTGAATCCCAATGAGATGGCGACCACCAGGCCAGGCAGTCCTTCAAATGAGACACAAACATGATTTAGTCAAATATTGGGTAACTTTTCAGTACTTTCAATGTGACAATGGGAGGTTGTTGTGGGTGGTTTCCAGGTCATCTCTAGGTGATTGCTATGGTAGTTGCTTACTGGTTGTCTCTCAAAAGAGCCTACTCCCAAATTTCCATAATAAGATTCTGTTCATGACAGAACAAAGTGCTCTGAATAGAAACAATGATATCAGCTCTAAAGTAATGAATGCATACAGTACAAAACATTGGCTTAAACAATAATCCAGTTTAAGATAGTAGCTGTGGTTTAAAATCAGATTGCTGGTTTCTAGCGCGTCAAAGCTTGTCACAAGTTGGTTGACCAACTTGTACCAGCAATAAACCAGCATGTCTCAAAGTACAGTCACCATCTAAAGTTGTATATTGTCTGTCAATCTTAATCCCTCTATTTCACGGTCTCTTGTATTTTCTGTTCTTCAACAGGCCTGTTGTTATGAAAAGGCTCTTTCTGCTGCTGCCACTGTCTCGTGATCTGAATATTAACACTGACCCTCACACTGATGTTAATATCCCTCCTCCTCTTTCCTCTGTCTAACATGCAAACTGTTCATGACACACTCATGCCCACAGAGATGCACACCAGCTGATTCACAGTCCAGCTCAACAAACACACACAATGTCACCTCAGCAGTGTGTGAAAGATGTTATATCATTTGTGCCATGCTTCTTCTGACCACAAGCAAAGCTGTTTTATCACTTTCTTCTAATCTTAGGATTCTGTGACGTGAGTGGCAGTCAGCTTGAGCTCTGTTTGTGAGTGAGGGAATCAGCTGCTGTTTGTGTGACACTGATTTCAGGTCAGCATTAACAGGTGTGATGGTGCAGCTGCTGCTGTCTAGTCATATATATCACATTCACTGTTTAGCAACCATTGTTAAGGAAATCAAGTGACAAACTGATTCAGAAGCACCACGTTTATTTTATAGCAAACGTCAATCCAGATTCTGTCTGCATTAAATTGAGATTCTGATGAGAATAATACATTTAAAATGTTATATTTGTTTAACACAGACAGTGACTTTAAAGGGACAGTGTACAATAATCATTTTTACCTAATGTACCATCAATATTTATTCAAATGTTCAAACTAATATACACTTCACGTCTTGTCTTGTACCCCCCATACTACACTGATGGAGAACCAGAGTCTGTTTGTTGCTAGGTAACTGCAGTGTTAGCTCTTCTGTAATCAGTCTGATGTGTGTAAAGTGGTCCTGTATAAGCAGCCCTGGAGAGATCTGGAACTTACCAAAGATTATTTAACAACTGCAATGTCACATCCATATTTGAGAAGCAAACCCACACATGATGGAGCAGGAGGAATATAAGTTAGAGAACAAAGTTAGAGAAAAGAGAGAAAGAGAGAGAGAGAGATATGTAAAGAGATGTAAAGATAAGTTGTTTATCTTGGAAGTGTGGAAGTGTCATGGAGAGCCCAACACTCACCCCATCCCAGACAGAGAAAACGTTTCTGGATGAGTCTGGTCCGAACCTTTCCCGTCACAGCCATGTAGGACTGCCAAGCCTCTGTCAAAACCCAGCAGAAAGACGCCAGGAAAAAGAAGTGCAGAAATGCAGCTGTCATTGTGCATGTACCCTGATCATTGAGAGAGAGAGAGAGAGAGAGAGAGAGAGAGAGAGAGAGAGAGAGAGAGAGAGAGAGAGAGAGAGAGAGAGAGAGAAACATGGGGTGGAACAGGTCAAACTAAGGGTCAAGGTCAAGATAAGTCTAACTGGAGGTCCTTTGCTTCTGATTCTAAACCCAGAAATCCTCACGGAAATGGCAAATGTGTTAAGACACACAACACACAGTCACCAATAGCAAGCAGTTGATTGGTTGATAGAAATTATGTTTCAGGGTGTTGTTCTAATGACATGTTTCCTTAGCTAAAGTGTGTTAGAACAGGAGCTGAGCTTGAAGAGAAAACCACCCAGTACTCAGTGATCTACAGTGTACAGAGAGAAGCTGAGGTCATGGCTGACAGGATGTTGGGCAGCTGGAGCCAGAGACGGGTGTAATGAAGACTCCCACCTGCTGCTGGCAGTACCAGATAAAGCCCCCTAATGCTGCTATTGTGTTTTACTGCTTTTATAGGATTTGGACAGTTGCAAAAGGCAACAAGATTGTAGTCCAACTGACTACAATAATGCAAGCAAAGTGAACATGTGCAGCCATCCTCTTGTTTAACATGTCTGGTACAGCGTCACACAGATGCGGTCAGTCGCTGCACTGTTGAGAGCATGTGGACTCATGTAAGCATGTAATGTACTGTATGTGTTTGTGTGGGGGTGTGTCTGGGGTGGCACACAGCCTCAGCTGAAGCCCAGAGTGAACGCTGCACTTTACAAAGGCTAACTGCCTGGAGATATTCAGCCCATGTATCCATGGCAACAGAGGAAGATCAGGAGACATTATGGTTGACGTAAGGGAAGGTGTGTGCATGTGTGTAGGTTGCTGCTGCTGTGTGATGCTGGGGCTGAAAATCACAGATCAGCTGAGCTTATATATGCAGTACCTTGGGGAGGGTTCAGAGCATTAGCTAAAGAGTTTATATCCATACACACAACAGCTCCCTGGTGTTACACTAATGCACATTAATAACCTTTCTGACATTATTTCACATAACAATTTGAAGGTACATATATAACATGCTACATATTAGGTGACTGATGTCTAATGAGTTCCAGTTGTAACTTCTAAATTGTTTTTATTTGTGAACTGCAAATTTGCTGCACATTAAAACACTAGAGAACTCTGCATCCATTATACTGATGAAACGGACTGCAGCAGAATGTCATTAATATGTGAATGTAAGGAAGTGAGCAGAACAGTAACAGATTATTACAGTCTGGTATGTTGAACACTGTTATATATGATATCCCAACAATGATACATTCTGGACGATCACTGATGCATCGTGACTCTCTTAAAGAATTCTGTATTTATCATCATACAAACAGTCATAATTCCACATTTTAATTACATTATAATTCAATTATTAATCAATCAATTATTAATAATTGTGTAAATGTACTTATACAGGATTCACAGTGTAAGGCCAAAACAAATCTTCAAATGTTTATAAATGCACAATGTTTATTATTAAAAACGATCAGAATAATCAGAAACAGTTCAGTGGCGATCATTGTCTTTACTGTGGACGGATTGAATTAATATGTGGGTTAAATGTGGGTTTATCGGCTCATATAATCAGAATGCAGGTATGTGCTTTATAAGAGATCACCTGCACTGCTGCTAAAAGTTCATTCTGACTTCTGACTGTGATTCCTCAGTGTAACCTGAATAAATTCAAGAGATTACTACAGATTGTCATGTATCATGTCTAGCAAATTCAGAACACACATCATCTCACACTTTGAGTGGTACTTTAAACATGGCTGCCGTTTCAGAACGCTGATGAATGGAAATCATTAGTCATATATGAGGAGCAGAGTGGTCAGAAGATATCTGCTGAATTCTTTCTAAAGCACCAACATTGGAAAAAGAGGATGTACAGATGTCATATGTCTGTCAGTGGCTCAGATGTTATTCATCATTCATCTTATGAAACAAGACACAAGATTGACTCAAACGAGAGCATGTTTTTATGGGGAGAGATTTCTGCTGTGTATGTGAAACATTCAGATGGGAGTCATCCATCTTGTCAACACAGAATGCTTTCAGTTGAGATGATTCTTCAGACACACTCAACATTCTCTTTGAAGATGCGTTTAAATAACACTACAAATACAAATATATGATATCAAATATGATGTCACTGAATGGACAGCTGCCAGTATGAACTCAGTTTTGTTCTGTTTCAGTCTGGTCAGATTTTACTCAAAAGTTAGCATGTATTTTTGTCCACCAATTACCCCAAAGCATCAAGCATTCTGTGATCACTCCAGGTTTTCTATTTCAAGTTCCTGCCCACTCTCTGAACACTTCGTTTACTGGTGAGAGAAACCTCAGCATCCTGGAATGACAGAACCAACAACCTTCAAAAACCTGCCCCCTGATCCAGGCCAAATCATCCCACCTAACAGGCCTACATTCTACACAGCTCACACACATACTGCCCATATACCCACAGACAAGCTTTGATACAAGTGCCAAAAACATTAATCTAATGTTTTTTGCAGTTCCATTTGGATATGCTAGTGGAGCAGAAATGACACATTTCAGATTTACCATATAAATACTGAACAGGAAATTGCTGCAGTGAAGCAACACTGAGAGATTAAGCAGACTAAAAGAAGCTACCCAATGCCTTTCCATTCAGTCCTTCAACAGGCAGGTTTCCATCACTGGTTACAGTGTGTTCATTATAGTGTCCCACTATTCATTATAGCAGAACTACACAGCAGAAAACAAGATGTTTTAAAAGGTTTTATTTCCAGTCTCAATCTGGATATTTCAAGGCCTTTATTACAATCACGAGTTGTAGCACAACATCCCAGTTTAACAACTATTTATTCGCACTGTGTCAAGATTTTTGCTGGTGTTACATATTCTCCTACTGTGGTACAAACAGCACAGTTCATTTGCCCAAATGACCTTCCCTTCTTTCTCAGAGAAGAGAGCTTCTCTGCATTAATATTTACTCTGAGTGAATAAATGCTGGTTTCTATAATTCTGCAGCTTCAGACAAGTCATAAAGCAGCACTTTATTAATGACACATTTTCTTGAAGTGAGATATAAGAGGAAGTTTGACTGAGCACCAGTTAATAATGCTGGAGTCCCATAAGACACTTTAGGTGCTGTTGTTGTAATAAGAGCTGACTGTGTGTCCACCCAGCTCTTTTTTTGTTGCACTTACATTTGTACATCAAACACTTATGTAAATGGAACATATACTGGGTTCTGGAACAGAATTACTGCACATTCTAGTTAATCGTATCTTCTATCACTGACTCTGAGACATTCATCTGTAACTGTGATATTTCAACTCCTTCTAGCCCAGAATGCCTGTCAGAAGCAGGACTGCATAATTCTCCACAGAGAAGAGACGTCTGCGTGACAGTGATGCCCTCATACCTCCTGCTCTGTGTAAACCCTCTTCTGATGAGAACCAAAACCACCAGATGGGTTAGTCCTGACAAGCTTGTTAGCCGTGGGAATTCAACCTCTTTTACTTTGTTTACTCAAATGAGAGCAAACGTGTTATTTGTGAGAAGGTGAATAATTCATCCTTGTTCTTCTGTTTTTATATACAATTAATTTATTTAATTGTAATATATTAATTTAATTATTAAATTATTAATAAATTAATTACATAATTTATTCTTCTCTGTTTTTGAGATTTTTCCATATACAGTCTTCTCTGTTCTTAACTCCAAAACAGTGAATGTGACAATTGTACTTTAATTGATTAGCTAACATATCTAACACTTCATCACAAATGACTTTGTATACACCATCTGTACACTGTACACTAAAAGTTACTATTTCATGCAAAAAAACATTGAGTGTTTCCTTTTAAAGGGTCTGGCAGGAAGTTCACTGGTCCTTTTTGAAACCAAATCCAGACATTTAGAGCGTGAAAACACTGTCACCCTACCTGCATGCTGAAGTTTAAATGTTTCACTCATAACGGGACAAAATGTCCAGATTCTCGTGGGCTCTTGATATTGCAGAGACTGTTATATAATTTGACCATCCAGCTGTGAACGGTAAGAGACTTTTGCTTCAAGTTTATTCAAGAGAAAACTTCTACATACATACCCACAAGATAAATATTGACACCTCACCCTAAAATGTTAAAAATAATCTAACCTTTTAAGTGTAAATTAAATGTGCATAATACAGACAATGGCCGTATCCTTGATGTGCTGTAACTGAGTGCTACCTTAAATCATCCAATCATAAATGAACAAAACCCGTTTTCCAGGATTATTACATCATAAATCACAATGTCAGCAACCAAACTAAAGCATTTGCAAAATAAACTAACTTGCAAATGAAAAGGTTACAAAGTCACACATCTCTTCCACTTGTGACAACCTGTCCATGCTGAGATTGTTACACAATTCACAGCTGAAGGCTGGTTTCTTTGTTTAGCAGCACTGAACAGGGAGACATCATCATTTTTGCTTGGCATTGGATGCTCTCATTGCCTAAAAATAACTGCTATGGCTGACTGAGTACTGACTCAAGACTCAAAAACATCATCTAGAAACAGCAGAACTCTCAGAAGCTCAGCGGAAATGTTTTGGATTGTAACATGTCTAATGCTCAACACAAAAAGTGATTAACTTGCAACATGTACCCAAAATGCTCCTCTGCTGTGTCCCATGATCATGTGTGCATATAACAAACAAACAAGCACTACAACAAGAACAGACTGCTCTGTAACTTTAGGTTTAATCATTTTTATGAAGGCAATGTTAAGCATACAGCACAATGCTCAGCATACTAAACACGACTTGAACATCTGGATATGTAGGTAGGTCACGTCAGAGGAAATGAGAGCAGCCAGCTTGACTTTCAGCAAGTCACAACGCTTTACAAAAGTACGGGAATTAAAAGGTTCCCGTGAAGAATAAACAAACAGCCAGTGAAGAGGTCTTAACCAGTAAAGGCGCATTTCATTTGAAACTCTGAAATATCTACATTTCATCATTTTAAAGCAAAGAAGCTCTCTACATTTAAGACAAGCCTACAACATTAGCCCACACACAACAAGCCAAGGAATAAGTGAGAATCTAGATTGGATCTTGATAATACAAACAGATTAATGTTCACATTCACATGGCTTGACTGCACTGTGAATCAAATTTGGCAATGTTTAAATCACACACAGCAGAGACACAAAAGTGGCTAAGAAACACTTACTGCATTCTGTGTCTGCGTCTGTCCAATCAGAATCAGAATGTTGGAGCAGATGATTGAAAGGCAGAAATTGATCAGAATAATTGATCTCTCAGACCTGATGTACCTGAAAATGTCATTAAATATACAATAAGAACAGATGAATTGCCCCAATGGAAAAGAATTACTTTATTCCCTATGTATATTTACCTCCACAGAGCTGCATACACCCCGGTCAGTGTAATTAAAGCCAGGCAGGACAGCGCACATCCCACTACGAGTGTCACAGACGGGAGCCCTGAGTGCTCCATAGCCTGAGAATGACACGAGAGCTGCAGTGAGCCATTATCACACCCTGTACCACTAATAAAAGCCATTTCACACTTACTGCAGCAGAGCCCTTCAGACAGCCAAAATGACAGGATTAAAGCAAGTTTAACTTTCACATCACATAAATATAATGTATTAGTCTCCATGCACAGTTCTCATTATCAACAGGTAGGACAACACAAAACACCCTCAATAAACCATTAATACAACCATTAATTCATCATTACAGATAAGCTACAGTTATCAACCTTTGCCACTGCTGTATCACAAGATGCATTATTTCCATGCCTGGTTCCTGGCTTCCTCTTACTCTGCAGGGTAAACTGAGTCATATAGTCATCTAATATGGAGAAAATGGATCTTACTGGTGAAACATTTTCATAAGATGGTTTCTACGTGCAAACAGCAAGCATTAGTATAGGAAGATCTCCATCACAATCAGACATGCCAACATTACAGCTGTTATATCGAGTTAAAGATCAGTCTGATCAGTACAGTCCAGTACTTACTATTTCTGTGGGCTGTTGAGCCAAAATGGCGAAGGCAGACAGGCGCTCACACGAGCATGCGGTGTGGGACGCATCGGTGAACACGGTTCTGCAGGCTTCAGCGCTCCAGCCGCCCCGAGAGTCGTTCCTACACAACGCAGACAAGATTCATTCACACCGGGACTTCAACAGCCTACCCCCACAAATGCGTCGCTCTCAGACCTCCACAGTGGCACCAAATCTAAATCTTTCCCACTTCATTTCAAGTAAACCTGAAGCACTGAGTGCGGTCGTGCTGATCGCGACTGAAGCGCTGGAGGATCCGCGGCGCAGTGCCGCTCACACACAACCGACAAGAGCCTCTGCGCCGCCCGTCTATCTGCTGCCGCGCGTCCCCTCTTTATGACTTGTTATCGCTCTCTGTCGGTGTGCATTCCCTCATTTCCCCTTTTCCTCATTGCCTTTTTTCCTCATTTCCCCTTTTCCTCATTTCCCCTTTTCCTCATTTCCTTTTCCTCATTTACCCTTTTCTTCATTTCCCCTTTTCCTCATTGCCCTTTTCCTCATTTCCTCTGGCTTTTCTTATTAGCGGCTTCTGGGCTCTTTCCTGGAGCCTCGAGGCGGGGAACCGCGCCAGATCGACGCGTTCTCGTGTTCCGCCCGCCGCTGTAGCGGAGGGGTGGATGCCTCTAACACGACCCTCTTTCTCGTTCGTTTATTAAGGTTACGCGATTAAGATTGAATGTTATTGAATGTTATTGAATGTTGTTATTGGATGTTTCACCGATTTCATACTCTTCCGTTACACGAAACAGAACCGTAAACCTCCCCGACCCGTTTATTAAGGCTCACACGTCTAACATAAAACTGATCAGGGCTCAGCCTCTTATTTACTCATCGTTTATCTCATGTGTGATACGAAGTTAAAACGTTTATATGACGTTTTAAAACATACAAAATGAGTAATTAGTCCAGCACGGAAACACTTTTAAATACGTTTACATGATTATCCAGTTGAATGTGCATTATAGCGCATACAAATCCAGTGTCGGATCACAAATCCAGTACGGTATGACAGGACATGTTTTGTAAGAGGGTTATGTCTGCACACTGTTCATTCATCTTTAAACGTCACACTTTTATATTTGCATGCATATAATAACCTTCATTATTAATAACAGATCAGAAGTGTGTACATTTAAACATGAAATATATTAACGATGTCTTGACAGATCTAACCATCTGTACGTAATGTAGCCTGTTCATTGTTATCTAATGCACACCCCTTATTTGTATTAAATGTTCTTGGCTGACTCTTCAATTCACAACTCTGATCTCATTTTATTCATATTGAACTGTTGTATCAGTCTGATTATGACCTTGATGCGTGACGTTGATTTTTGAGTTTGATGGTAATGTTTGATAAGCCCTGGACTCAACTTTAAAATAAAAAATATTTCTGCATTAAAATTGTCCTGTAGTGACTGGATTGGTAGTGACATCTAAATGCTTTCATCCTCTAACAGATGTAAGTAACACTCTTTTGTAAGTAATAATCTCAAGAAGTTTCAGGAGAACTTAATGCTGTTGGCTTGGCATCATTTTCAGCAGCAGATGTGTGTACAATATACATTAGGCTGAAATGATGCTCTCACAGAAGTGCCTCTCTCTCATCTAACTGTAGTGACAGCAAAGCCACAGCCAGTGACTGCAGCTCTTTATTAAGATGCTGTGGGATGGACTGATGTCTGCAAACTCAGATGAACTTATAAATATTTGTTATATAATAAATTATTACACAATAATTCATCCACTCATTGACTGTGCGAGCCGTTCTTCGGTCTGGAGGAGTCTGTGGCTGTATGATTTCACTGGACTCAAGACAGACTCATTTCTAGATTAGTGCACCTGGAGAAACTAATGACTTAACATCACAGATGAGCTGCTGTGTCCATGAAACAGAACCAGAGTAACATTGTGATAGAAACACAATGACAATATTTATAAGAAATATTTAATAAGTACTTTTAATATTTAACAAGATTCTGTACTTTGTCACTAATCAAATAATGTGTGACATTAATCATGTTAACTTCTTTGTACACAATACTCAGATTAAAGATGCTGTTTGAAACATTCTGAAATCATGTTTGGATGAACACTGAGTGAACACTAATGGAAGAGAAGTCAATAATTCAAGATATCTTTGTTTACATAAAAAACGGGTTAATGTAAGAACTCTCATGTAAACCCAGATACCTGTTGCATCAAAAAACTTTATGATCAGTCATATGAAAGAGTTGCCTGATCTCATCACAGGAATCAGACTCACAGGAAAGTGTGTGTGTGTCATGTCCAGTAACAGAAACACTTCAGATATCCCTGTGCAGCCAAACTGGCCATTCATTTCTTCAGCACCATCTTCTCCACAGAAGCTGTCTGAGAGAAATACGTGCTTCACTGACTGCACACTAGAGAACAGAGGTGAAAAGGCTGCGCAGAAAACCAAATGCAGTCTCGGCAAAGACGAGCCAAAACGTATGAAAAGCATCTTCAAGCTGTAGTCACAAACCCTCTTTATAAAAACCACAAATTCTACATTATTAAATATAACACTATTCTATACTTGGTACCATGTTGCTAGGCAACTACACACATCCTACAGTCACTTACACATTGTTTCTTCTGATAAGAAATCATTTGATCATATCATTGTTGCCACTATTTTACAAAAGCAATAAGCCATAAGTGTCTGGTACAGCAATCTGGTCTCTTACCCAAAGTAAACTCACTGCTTCTCATGGTTTGTTGCTTTAACATATAGAACATACAAGAAAACAATGAACTAGACAGCAAGACAGGACAAAACAAATACTTAAAGTTCTATAATACCGTTTGAACTCTTTATGTCATGTTTAAAACTTGTCTCTTAGGACCAAGGTGTGCTGTATCTATGTCTTTATAAAGCCATGCAAAAGCTGACAAACGGAGGTTGGGGGATGAGGAAGGATCTGTTTTTGGGTTGTAGTAACTGGTCCATGATCAGATGTAAGACAGTATTCTTAGAGCAACGTGTGTAGCCTTTCAGAGTCATTTATAGTATTTCTCAGTTTTATCAGATCAGAGTTCCTTAAAGTTTATATGAAACACATTGTGCAAGCTGTTTTTTGTAGCACTATGTATGTTCTCACTACAATGTGAACTGTACAAAATAAGGCCAGTAATGTAGAAAAAGAACGTTTGGACTGTATGTGACTCTGATGTTAATGGATAAGAAGAATTTGATGAGTAAAACAATCTCTCTATTACTAAAACACAAAACTCTATTACTGCTAATTGTTGACCACACAAGCTAGTCACCTCACCAGCGGAAGCATGTTTCCATGGATACGATGGTTGACTATTTCAGAGCCATACTTCAAGTTACTGTTAAAACAAATCAGAACACAATGGCACTTACAAAAACTTGACTTTTACTTACATAATAGAGCTGTCCCACAGCGCACAGAACGGATTCATTGTTCCCTGTAAGAAAACACACACAATGTGACCGAACTGTGGCTGGATAAGCAGCACAATGATCAAACATATCACAGTATATCCCATAAAGAGACATTTTCAGAAGCTCATGATGTACGTTACAGCACATTACATAAGCAGATCTTATGTGTGTTAAAAGCTTCCACTGTGCCACTGTAATGATCATCTGCTCCCCTGACACTCTGAGGACAGAAACAACTACAGGTGATTATGATAAATTAGTTATTGGACTAATTACTGCTTGTTAAGACAGAAATGTGACTGTGGCATTGTGGAGCTCCCCGCTGCTCAGCTGCATGTCTCACAAAGTCAAGACCAGATTCCCTTCCAAATTCATCTCAAATAAACCCTTGTTCTGTTTTAGCTTCTGTTTAAAAGGCCATGTTCCATGAAACTGCATTCTAAGAGTATATAAATGGATCAGTTCACACCAAAACTGAACATTTATTTATATTCTCACCCTTATGGTGTACCAAAGTTGGATTTTTGAAGAATATCTGGGCCAGACTGTCATATAAAGAAACATAATTAGGACTTTCAAGCTCCAAAACACTGAAAAGCCACCAAACACAATGAAATGCTGTGTGAGTTTATACTGTGTCTCTATTATACTGTTTATTTATTTTACAGAAAACAATGGCCAGGATATTCTTCAGTATGTCTCTTGGTTACGTATGTAACCTCGGTTACCTGAGAAGAGAACTAGACACTGCTATGGGGAACACCAAACCAGACACAGTGTCGAGTTCCCTTGAAAGGGAACCTTCACTTTTTGAAATTCATAAAGGAGCGACAAGAGGAAAAGTAAATGAATGTTCCTTTTCTGCTTAATATTTTACAAGAGCTGGATCGTTTTGGTTGATGTTGTATAGTGCCCCTCCTCCTCCACAAAGAACACAAAAGAAGATATTTTGAGGTACGCTGTAACCAAACAACAGTGGCACACACTGACTTCCGTTGTATGAACATTTCTCAAAATATCTTCTTTTGTGTTCCACAGAAGACAAACAATATACAGGTCTGGAATGACATGAAGGTGAGTAAATGAGGGATTTTCATTTTTGAGTGAACTATCCCTTTAAGATTTGCTGACTGTTTGCACTGCATTCATCTGACATTCTGTTTAAACAAACATAGTGATAAAATAGTAAATAACGGCAAAAACAATGAAATGACAGTATGTTTAACTATTAATGTATATGTCTTCTGTGCTGGCATCATTCAGCTCTCAGAATGGTTTTCATGTTGACATCTGCCGGGTGCTTACATTCGCTAGATGAGCTAACTCGATCTCCAGCTGGGTCTCTGTGACTCTGGGTTCTGGTCGGACGGTAACAGCGATCACCTTTGACGTCACAGCGGTGTTATTTCTGCGGGTTAGATCAAATCAAACACAGCAATCAGTTCATGCTAATTCCATTCATTTCAACACTTTTACTGCAGTTAGTGCTGGTTTCTGTGCATTTATAGTGATGTTGGCTCAGTTAGCACAGAAGTATGTAGCGCCTCATGCTTGACTACTACAAACACAACAAAAAACATTATAGTCCAGAAAACTACAGTCATACAACATTAACATGAAGAAAGGGTGCATAAAGCTGATAAAGTGGCCGGGAAACAATCAAATTTTGTCTCACAACATTATTCAAGATCCAGTGGTACAGATGGATGAATCAGCAGCACATTAAACAAATGAAATCTGTTTTTCCCTCAGTATTTTGATAAACTGATGAGAATTAGTCATTTGCATGTGACAACACTCAAGAAGTTCAACTCTTTATTTACTTCAAAACCTCATGACCAAACCACATATTTATTGCCTATGGATGCGTTTTATTATTTATATAAATATATTAATGTGCTCTTATCTGTAGCAAATGGGGGCACAAAATCATATTTGATATTATTAAAAACACTTGTCAAAACAACTCAAACATTCTTTTCACGCAACTCTCCTCCAGAGAGCTAACCAAACAATTTCTCTTTGTGTCGCATTTGTCAACATGAACTGTTCAGGGCATGATTTTATGCTCCATTTAATCAAACACAGCAATGGAAAAAGACAGAAAATAGACGCACAACAAGTGACTCAGGAGTCTGCAGTGAAAATGATGCCACATCTGAGAGAGATCCATCATGTACTTTTGCATTAACTTGCAGTCTGTCACACTCTTTTCCATCTTTTCGATTATATATTATATTGAACATGCACATGCCTTGACCTAAAGACAACTGAGGGGACTTGAATATCTGAAATACAAAAAACAAATGTGTCTTTATACATGCAAGCAAATTATTATAACAAAAATGAATCCAGTAAATTACTAAACAGACTTTCTCACAAGACATCGTCTGTGTGCTGTTCACCAGCCATTTAATTTGATTTAATCAAGCAGAGATTTTGTTTTATGATATCATGAATGTTCTCATAGCCTGAAAGGCATGAAATTACACAAGAGTCTTAAAGGGATAGCGCAACCAAAAAAATCCAAATAAAAAGTCTTCATTCCCAGGAAACAAACATACTGATAAATGTATACCTTACAATGTCACTTTGGATAAAAGCATCTGCCAAAAGCTTAAATGTAAATGTAGTTGTGCTTCTGCTCTTCATGTGTTCCAGACCTGTATGACTTTCCTGCGTGGAGCACAAAGCTGGAAGATCAGCATGTTTATCAAGGTGAGGGGCTGTAAGTGGACAGTAACTGTCATTATTCACTTTCATAGTATAAAAGAGCAGCCCGATCATTCTGCTGTTACACAGTGAGTTAATATGACAGCATTTTAAAGATTCAGATGCAGAAATGTATTTGTCTTCTGATTTAACGTAACATGATCTGTCTGTACAAATCCTTCAGCGATGATTCATTTTTTGTTCGGTTTTCTCTTTGTTACACTTCTCTGTTATCTTCCACTGTTGGGTTTGTACTGATCTTCATCTCCTGAATGTAACAGAGCTCAAGAACAGAGGCGCCGCCCTGATATCTGCTCTTTATGAACCTCAGTGGGAATTCTGTGGAGGAAACACACTCAAGTTTGTAATTGGCTGCTCAGAGCCACACCAGGAAAGTTCAGTTCTGTCCTCTGGGTCTCCAGAAGTTTGGATGGAAGCCTCATTTTGACAAAAACTGCAAGAGAAAACACTACACACTCCTTTCTCTTTAGGACTGGTGCAAAAAAAAGTATAGGTATAAACAATTTGTTAAAAAATCTTGACAGATTTGGTATTTGGTTTTTAACTAAAAGTGACAGATTGGATAAATTTTTTTAATTGATCTTTGTCATTTCCCATTCTCTGGGGTTGATGGACTCAAATATGCAGTCTTCATAAGACACACTTCATCTGAGCAGGGCTGTGACCACCTCAAATGAAGAGATACAATGAAGCTGTAGTTAAAAATGACTGAGAAACGTTTCTTCACTGAGACATCTTACCGCGGAGCAGGCAGTATAACACCCAACGTTTTGTACAGAACCATCCCGAGAATGAATACAGGAGACCCAGCCACATCTGCAGGAGAGAAGTCTGATTACATAATATTATCAGATGATATAAGCAGCACGTTATGTACTCATATTCCCATCAGAAGACATATAATCATATATGTAAGACTATAGACCACTGAATTAGTATTTATTTTAGATTTTTGTCACGTTAAAACACACAGTTAACACTGGTTAATTAACTATTGGCTTGCACCGATTTATGTTTCAGTGTGCTGGTAAACATCTGCAGTGTGACAGGAGAAAATGTAGCACCTGCTGTCTGGGGTACAAAGATTCCTTTGGGAAGGACGACTTTATCCTCCGAGTTTCTGGCCCAGTCCACCATCCCCTTCCGCCCCTTCATGGGGAAGTTAATATCAGCTCTCACAGACACTGCAGGCAATCTCTGTATACTGGCAACTGAAAGAGAGAGAGAAGGAGAGAGAGGGAGGGAGAGGGAGGAAAAGACATTACATCAGCCAGTCTTTTACAGCACAGGCAGAACACTAATGTTGATGGTACAGTATATTACAGTAATACACTATGGTGATATCACCAAAACATTCTTAATATTTAGAGTTATGCTGCCTGATGACCAACAACCTGTCACCTGAATGTGCTTCTAGATCAACACTGTTACCCACAGATGTATAAGTCCTTCAAATGTGTATTTGACATGAAATCAGTGTATCATCTGTCTCGTATGAAATCTTGCTCATCTGACATGACATGAGTTATCTGTAGCAGCTGGAAATGCCACGGAGTCTGTGTGATTCCACTGGACCACAGCAACAACAGAAAAGCCTTTAAGATACAGTTTAAGCTCTCAGATCTCCAATCTGACATTTCCAGGATCCAGAGT
Source organism: Chromobotia macracanthus (assembly GCA_036877525.1). Lineage (NCBI taxonomy): Eukaryota > Metazoa > Chordata > Actinopteri > Cypriniformes > Botiidae > Chromobotia > Chromobotia macracanthus. Next base: position 1,787,250 of record JAZGTH010000073.1, on the reverse strand, counting down.
GATCTTAGGATTCTTAAAGAACGTGTCTGTTGATATAAAGGTACAACTCTCTCTGTAACTGGATTCTGGACTTTTTAACTGAAAGACCCCAGTCAGTCCGTGTCGGCCACAACACCTCGAGCACTACCACACTGAGCACAGGTGCCCCACAAGGCTGTGTGCTCAGCCCGCTGCTCTTCACACTGCTGACCCATGACTGCACTGCCAAGTTCAGCTCCAACCACATCATCAAGTTCGCTGATGACACAACGGTGGTAGGTCTCATCAGCAACAACGATAAAACGCACTACAGAGAGGAAGTGGCACAGCTAGCGGCATGGTGTGACGCTAACAACCTGTCCCTCAATGTGGAGAAGACAAAGGAGGTTGTGATGGACCTCAGGAGAAACTCCACTGACCACCCCCCACTGACCATCGACAGCTCGACTGTGGAGAGAGTCAGCAGCACTAAATTCCTGGGGGTGCACATCACAGAGGATCTCACCTGGACCAAAAAGGCACAACAGCGCCTACACTTTCTCCACCGGCTGAAAAGAGCAAGTCTCCCTCCACCAATCCTCACCATGTTCTACAGGGGAACCATTGAGAGTGTGCTGACCAGCTGCATCATTGTCTGGTATGGGAACTGCAGACCACAAGACCTTCCAGTGGACAGTGAACACAGCTGCAAAGATCATCTGTGCCCCTCTCCCCTCCATCCTGGACATTTTCCTTTCACGATGCTCCAACAAAGCCACCAGCATCGTAAAGGACCCCACCCATCCCTCACACAGTCTCTTCCAGCTCCTGCCGTCAGGAAAACGGTACCGGAGCATCAGAGCCCGCACTGCCAGACTGCTCAACAGCTTTTTCCCCCAGGCTGTGAGAGCCCTGAACTCAAGCACGGCCCCCCTCTGAAAACCTCATACCTCTTAAATATATATATATATATATTTTATTTATTTTTTTCTTTCTCCCTTGTGCAATTCTGAGTGTGCTACACACAGGTGAGTAGACTCTCCTCTGTGTGCACTAGACACTTTTTACAACCGAGGGTACATAATCTCACAAAAAAGACTCATAACATATGTTTACAAGCCCATGCACTACAGATCATCTTGTACTGTTCTCCAGCCAGGAACAGTGCTTGACTTTCTTTTTCCTCGTGCAATATTTATGTGAAACATTTGTATAGTTTGTATTTAATAGTTTATGTACAGGCAACTTTATATATAGTATATTTATAATCTAATTCTGTTAGTATTTGTGTTTAGATTTATACTGTTTCACGTCATTGTTGTATGTCTGTATTTATGTAGCACCGTGGTCCTGTGAGGCACGACATTTCGTTCCACTGTATGTCCCCACATATAGCGGAATGACAATAAAGCTCAACTTGACTTGACTTGACAGGTTTGGTTCTGCTGGATCCAGAGTCATCTGAGGATTCTTCAAGGTTTGGTTCTGCAGGATCCAGAGTGATCTGAGGATTCTTCGTTGGTTCTGCAGGATCCAGATACCTAGGTTTTCAGTTTGGTTCTGCAGGGTCCAGAGTGATCTGAGGATTCTTCTTCAAGGTTTGGTTCTGCAGGGTCCCGAGTGATCTGAGGATTCTTCTTCAAGGTTTGGTTCTGCAGGGTCCAGAGTGATCTGAGGATTCTTCTTCAAGGTTTGGTTCTGCAGGATCCAGAGTGACCTGAGGATTCTTCTTCAAGGTTTGGTTCTGCAGGGTCCAGAGTGACCTGAGGATTCTTCTTCAAGGTTTGGTTCTGCAGGATCCAGAGTGACCTGAGGATTCTTCTTCAAGGTTTGGTTCTGCAGGGTCCAGAGTGATCTGAGGATTCTTCTTCAAGGTTTGGTTCTGCAGGGTCCAGAGTGATCTGAGGATTCTTCTTCAAGGTTTGGTTCTGCAGGATCCAGAGTGATCTGAGGATTCTTCTTCAAGGTTTGGTTCTGCAGGATCCAGAGTGACCTGAGGATTCTTCTTCAAGGTTTGGTTCTGCAGGGTCCAGAGTGATCTGAGGATTCTTCAAGGTTTGGTTCTGCAGGATCCAGAGTGACCTGAGGATTCTTCTTCAAGGTTTGGTTCTGCAGGATCCAGAGTGATCTGAGGATTCTTCAAGGTTTTCTATCCTTGAGGTTTCAAGGTTTGGTTCTGCAGGATCCAGAGTAATCTGAGGATTCTTCAAGGTTTGGTTCTGCAGGGTCCAGAGTGATCTGAGGATTCTTCTTCAAGGTTTGGTTCTGAAGGATGGCTGATGGCATGTGCAGGTATGGACTGAGTAAGATAATCTAACTAATTTAAAGTATTAATGTCTTTAAATTAATTACTTTAATTAAACATTACTATTATCAAACATTATTACAGAATGCATGTGTACATAGAGTGAACCATCAAAAGAACCCACAGCAGCATTTATATAAATTACTTTGAACTTTATTATATTTTATTCCACTTCCTGTAATTCAAGTGAGAAGAATTAGCCACAGAAGCTCATGATGAGGTATGTTGAGTGAAGCAGCTCTCATGTGAAGCTATAAATCAGCTTTGTGTGACCTTAACCTTCATACAGCTTCTATATTCACAAAAGACTCACTGACCTGTCATTAATAAGATAATAACACACACATTCAAACACCATGAGGCTGATAATTATCAGACATGCTTCCAGGTCTATGTTTGGCAGAACATTCTGCTGTAGCACCATTTCTGCAGCATGTTTCCATCAGCATGTGCTTTTCTGTGTCCGTGGAATATCTAGATGACCTACAACATGTGTCAAAACATGCAACATATAACACAGCACTGTGTGGGATATTGTATCCCACATTGCAAAGCTCTTAACTCAACCTTTTATTCGTGGTGAGATGAGGAGAAATGTGAATGAAGAAAAGCAATGAAGCAGAAATGTGATCTTAATATCTCCTGCTTCACTCTTTTGATCAAACTGCTGAGACGTTTTTCAACAAACATCTTTTTAAAGGTCAAGCAGGTCATTTTCTGTGTTAAAAAGCTTTGTCTTCTCCACTTGTCTCTGGTTAATATTCAGAGACTGTTACAAACCCAAATAAACCATTAGTTGGTTGATTTCTCTAAAAATGCCAAAATCTAAACACTGGTTTATACATTCTGACCTGCAGGACATCTGTTCATCTGACCAGATGGAGATTGTAAAGAGAAACACTGTTAAAACACTGTGATTATTTCTGTGTTTCTGTTTAGTGATGCTAATGACACAGAACATGCACCGTCACTTTACTAATGCAAATTAACTACATATAAACCAGCAGCACACACAGAATTAAACACACAATGTAATAAGGTTAGGTGAATGTAGCATACTACTGTTTAAAACAATTTTTGCTGCATACTACATCTCATTCCACATACTGCTTTTGAAAAATATGCAGTATGCAGTGTATACTGTGCATTAGTAATTGGTACCCAAGAATGCCATTTTAAACATAAAGAAAACCCTAAGCAAAAAGATGAGAAGAAACTACACTTCAATTTCAATAAAGAGCTGAGAAACAGTGCTGGAGACTGAGGACAGTGTCATGCACACAGACTTTGATTATCTCCTGTGACATGAACTCAACATATCTCTGTGTGAGGTCCAGTGGTGTGGATGCTAGTCTTCTCATGACTGCCTGCAGTAAACCCACCTAATGAGCTTCATCACACACACACACACACACACACACACACACACACACACACACACACACACACACACACACACACACACACACACACACACACACACACCTAGTTATAAACAGTATAACCTAACCCATATCCTAACCTAACCAATCTAACCATAACAGACAACTTTCTGCTTACCCAGGTTTCCAGTCATCAGGTAGGCATTGTGAAAGTCTTTCATTCCCAGTCCCACAATGTAGATGAATTCTTCAATGACCTGCATCAGCTCCACTGATCCTGCATAAATCTGGGAAAGAGTGTAGAGCAAAATTACTCTTTTATTCATCACAGACACAATCTAACCTGAATATGAGTGTTCCAAATTTCATGAAAAATAAACCAGAAAGTGAAGATCAAGACAAATTCTGAGGTTGGCTTGACAAAGCTAGCTTAAGTAAAAATAAAGAGAGCTGCACCGGCCTTATGTTCTCTGAATACTTTTAGATCGACACTGTGAAAAGTTGGACAGGCAGACAGACAGACAGAAAGACAGATCTAAATGTATATGTCAGAAAACACTTCAACTACCATGTTTGGTGGACAAAGTGTAGTTATAGTTAGTGTAGTATATTAGACAGTATATGTAGTACTTGGTCTCACTTTAGAAATAACCCTCATTAGCAGTTACTGTTACAGTCTGTACAATAACAGTATGTTGATTTTGTCAAGCCAACATAATTCATTTAAATGAGACATTAAACTCAAGGCAGATAAATATACTCCAGACACAACACCCCCAGACAAACAACACTGTAAGCAGTGGAGCCACTCTTTAATAGAGTGTAGCCTTCTTGTAAAGTAAAAGGCACCTCCTCTGTATCCCATCCATCAAAGCTAAACTTCCTGTCTGTTGAGTCCTTCACAAATGCTGCAGAATGAGTGTGCAGTCATCAGTGTTGGAACTCAGAGCTGTGGCTGGAGACACTGTCTCAGTGTCTGTTCTCTTTACTCAACAGCAGCAGGTCTGAGCCTCAGCTGCCTGAACTCAGCTGATCTGACATCACTTCCTCAAAGACCTGTTGAGGAAACAAACAGCCCAGCATTTTTTACTCTTACAATAACTAAATATTTTCAGGCTGGCCATTCAGAAATTTAAACTATATAAATAATAACTAACTTCATATTTATAATCAACAGAAATTTTCTTTTGCACGCTAACATATTGGTAAGTGAAACAACAAAAGTATTAAAACATTTTTTAAGGAAATACATTTTTGAGGTTTGAGAGTGTTTTATGTCTTGGATGAAGATTGTGGAGTAACAATTCCCGTGAATCTTTACCAAAAAGACTTTGATTCAACACAGTCTTTGATGTTTAACCTTTTGACAGAACCTACAAGTAATATCTTAATCAAAAAAATTGAAAGAGAGTCTTTTCTCTCATCAGCATCACTGATGCCTCTCTCCCTGTAACAACAAACACTGTGCAACAACATTGCAGCCAACCTGCAAAAGACAAAAAAGGTGGAAAAAAAGGTGGAATCATAAAACATTTCATGTTTTCAGAGTCGGGCTCTGCAGTCACACAGGACTGATCTCAGGTCAGTCAGACTGCAGACTGAGAGAGCTGCTAAGGGCAGATCCCCTCTTGCTCAGACTGACGGAGACAGCAGACAGCATCCCTTTCCATGGCAACAGCGCTGGGCTGAAGTGTGCAAGAAGACAGCAGTGCAGGAAATGGCTGAAGCAGACAAACATTAGACCAGCCAGCACTGTAAGATATCCTGTGAGAGATTTTAGGGTTGTGATAAACATCTGGAAGTTCACAATTGCTCTTTTACAGTGTCTCAGAGAGTAAGACAGGACAATGTGTCTGTCAAAAAGTTGTTATCGCTTATGGACAAACACGAGGCTGGACACTTGTTGCCAATGTTGCTGCCATCAAGTGGCCACAGCAGGTACTGCAGATGTCCACCCACCAGTACACCCACCGTTACCCCTTTTGCCTAACAAATACCTAATACATAGGCGACTAATTTACCGGGGCTCATCACAAAATATTCAAATATTCAGCTGCAAACTGACAAAACAACATTATTTACATTTACATGTATGCATTTGGCAGGCGCTTTAATCCAAAGCGACTTACAGTACATTCAAGTTATACAGTTTATCAGTACATGTGCTCCCTGGGAATCAAACTCACAACTTTTGAGCTACTAACACAATGCTCTACCAACTGAGTTACAGGAACACCAGATACTGTTTGTCTGATCTCACCTGCAGATCTCCAACACTCAGACTCACCTGTTGTGCATCTGCCCACTTCTCTCTGTTCTCCTCCTCCAGAAGATTACTGATGATCTGAAAGAAATTCTGTGTGGACACAAAAACAGAAACGTCAATGTCATTCCTATCCATTTAATTTAAAACTGCATAAAGTTTATTCAATTTGAAATGTGCACACACAGTAAGTGGCACTAAATCAGTTACTCCTAAAAAAAACATTTTCCTAATCAGTATTTTTGTCCAGGATTAAATGTTTTTAACAGGATCATTTAACCTGATAAGCAAAACTGCATTAGAAATTAAACTTGTTTTCAGTTAATACAGTTAATAATCTTAAATTAAGTTTTAAATTAAGCTTTTCTATAAGCAGAAATCTAACAAAATTAAGTTAAAGCTGACAACAAGGAAAAACTTGCCAAAGTGTAAGAAATAAAACTCAATTCAATATATAGTCTCTAAAAATAATACCCAGTTTGATACACAATTTAGCTTCTTACGCTTCTCATCGTTTACAAAATATTTAGTTGTTTATCTAGTGGTTATCTAATGGTTTATCTAATTCATCTAGTGGTTTATGCAGCATTATGCAAACTGTTAAAATGCATTACTAGAGTCAGCCTTGACACATTTATTCTGTTTAATGATGAGATAAATCGAGCAGCATTCAGGCTGTCATGTTGTCTGAACACACCATGAGGTGCAGAAATAAAACAGTTTTTTAAACCACTGATATGACTCGATTCTCGTGTGTGAACAGATTTTTACAAAAGTATTTCATTTTCATTTTCTATTCATTTTGTTATTTATTTGTAAATAAATGAACTATTTTATACACACACAGCAGAATGAAGAGTCTCTTGTATGTTTTAAATGTGTTAACAAACAGCACCATGAGGAATTAACAGCACTGATTCACACACAACTGTAAAACACATGCAGGATTTCCTGCTGCTCTCAGCTCAGGGATTTCTTTATTTTCCCTAAACACTCAAACATGTGAGCAACTGAGAGGTTTGACAGAGCAGAGCAGTTCGGTTGCTGTTCAGGTCTGAGGGAGAGCTCAGACTCTACTGTAGGAGCTGAAAGAGAGCTGCAGATTCCTTCTGCGTCTGGACTGAATGGGGTATCTTTCTGGATGCCTGTTTCTCTGTTTGTTCTCTGACATGAAAATTACGAGAGGCATTGTGTTGGCTCTGATATGCTTGTTTTTCTAATTGAGTGCATATGCTCTCTCTGGTGGAAATGTGTTCATTGAAACTGAGCAAGACATGACCTCCATCGGCACACATGTGCCACTCCAGTTCACATCAGGGTACAGATAAAAACCACCCACACCAAACATCAAAATCACTCTACACTTTGTATTATGTAAAAATACCCACATTCTTTCGAGCAGTTTATGAGCAATCGGTTTATTATGCCACTGAAAGATTTCCACAACATCTCTGATCACAGATTAAACTCTTACTGATTCATACTGGCAGCTAGTGCACACTGTCAAAATCCTATATGCTCTCTGTGAGGGGCAGAAGTGTGGCGATATTCATCAGTCATGATGCAATAAGTCACACTCTACCATTTTGAAAGTGCCAATTTTCTGCCAATTTTGTCAACAACACGCCCTCTCTCCAAACCCCGCCCTTCAAAGAGGTCTGAATAACCCTACTGTCCACTTCCAGTGGTTCCACAACTACAATAACCACAATATCATACCAAACAAATGCGTTTACAAATCAGGTACAAGTTAGACAAGCATAACAAGCATCTAAAAAAAGGTTTCTGTCTTACCTGCACATCATCAGATGATGGTTCATAACTCGCCCGTTTAAAGGTGTCTGTGACATTTCGAAGAATCTCCACTGAGGACAGAAGGTCACCAGCATAGAAATTGTGTCTCTGGGTGAGATCCAGCAGGACTGTAGTAACCTGGGACATGCCGCCCCCTGCCAGATTCCTTTGACCTTTAGCAAGATGTTCCTGAACCTGAAGACAGATGTGGAGAGACACAGGCAGAATGCAACCCACTCTGAACTGCCAGCAGCCAGGTTTTAAACATATTTAAAACCACCTGGTTATACATTAACATGGAAGTACATTCAAAGAAAATTGCCTCCAGAAATGTTGTTTTTTTTGTCTATGGAACACAAAAGGAGAATAGTTTAAATAATCTTCACACAGTAGTCATTTTTTTCCAAATTCTTACTCTGCTTCCATTGCTCATTCAACAGGTAGTCTAACCCTAACCCTAACCCAAACAAGCAATGCTTTGAAAGTGCTGCAGAGCCAGTGTTTACACTCTTCAGCTAATGAAAATGAATGCTTACTTATAGACTAACAGGACAAGCATTATTTTAGCATTATTATATATATATATATATATATATATATATTTGCATATATATATATATATATATATATATATATATATATATATATATATATATATATATATATATATATATATATATATATATATATTTTTTTATAAATCAGTATGCACTTCACCCTTAAGCTGTACTGCACAGAACAGACAAATGAACAATCATACAAATCATACTGGCATGATATCATGCACCCAGACTCCAAAATTCCATGCTGAAGATGGAATTGTTTTTGTGGGTCGGGTTTTGCTTGCAGGACAGTAATACCTAAAATCACCTATACTATGGGGAATAGCTGACAGTCCACACAAGTCACAGTTTTATTGCTGTCTTACACAGCAATAAAACAGCCCAGCATGAAGCAACACTCAAAAAAAAAATAAGGGAGGAAGTTAAATCAAAGAACAAACAATCATGCACTTGCTTCAGGCAGCTGTGTCCAAGGAGAAACTAAAGCTAGAACAACCATGATGGTCCTCCATTACTGCAAGCTTTCAAAAACCAGCAGTTTAATTTGCCTTTGCGATGACACCAGTTAATGTTGGAGAACTGCAGGGTGGTCTGCGGTGCTGGTGGAAATAGTTTTGGGCGACTGCAGTGGTAATTTATGACACATCACAATGAAACATGGAGCGTGACAAGCTGACGCTGCACCTACTGATTGTTGCAGGTATCTGTATTCATTTGTGATGCATCGAGCATAGCTGGGCTGTTCCCAATAGGCCATCCCACGATGATCCAGTGAGCAGCGTCGACTAGTGGTGCCTGCAGAGAGAGGGGGGAGATAGAGAGTGAAGGAGGGAGAGAGAGAAAGAGGGAGGTGGAGAGCAATAGCTTTTATACTTGTTTCTCTAAGCGTTTTCTCTCACCTGCCAGCCCCCACATTTTACATTTGAAGAAACGTGGGGGAAACAGCAGACATCACAATCACATGTGCCACTGCAGGAAATGCGCACAAAAAAAACATCTGCAATTATGCTCTTTGAAGGACTGGTCATAGTTCCACCTCACAGGATAATGATGTTAACCCAAACTAGCTGTCACATGATCATTAAGGGTTTTTGACCATGAAATCCTGCAGCCTGACATATCAATGAGACGCCGCCCATATGCGCAAGATGTGCAGGTTAGACAGAGAGGAATTTGACGTGTATCCATTTTCTTTAAAACCACATCTTGCCTGTGGAACATCTTCACCACATCTAGCACATCTAGCTCTCCACTCACAGCGGCTGCAATCAGCTCTCATGCAAATGTAGTTCCAGCCAACCTGAGACACAGCTGCAGCCGGCCGCCTGCCCCAAACTGAGGCAAACAGAGCCCCCACAGAGCCTTGCATTCACATATTGATTTTTGTAGCTCTCATTCATTTTTGTTGCATTGCATTCTGTAGTTTATTGTAATTCTGACCTCATAATGAACAAAGCTTTTCTTCTTGACGTTAACATCAGATCTCACTCCAGTGCTTTCATACAACCCACAATTTCAAACTGGGTTATGCTGTATTCTGTCCCCAGTTTGATACTGTTTCTTTCATGTATAAATAATATAATGGTTATACCTCAATATGTAAAAACTATACAGTCCTACAGCAGCAGCCCACACACCAGAACACACACATACTGACAGAGATGAATTCATCTGAACGCACACATACTGACAGAGATGAATTCATCTGAACGCATACATACTGACAGAGATGAATTCATCTGAACGCACACATACTGACAGAGATGAATTCATCTGAACGCACACATACTGACAGAGATGAATACATCTGAACGCACACATACTGACAGAGATGAATTCATCTGAGCGCACACATACTGAAAAAGATGAATTCATCTGAACACACACATTTGCCACCACTATTGGATTGTCCAGTTCCAGCTACACTGGGCTGTTTGCTGTTATCACCAGAGTCTGTAGTGACTCTGCACACAGTTTTGATTCTTTTCCAGCATCTTTCAAGAGCACTACAGTAGCAGAACATCCTTAAAACAGAAAATGGTGCAGCCCAGAGACCAGGAGCACTGAGAGGAATACAACACCTCCTGCCAACCTCACAGCACAGTCAATAGACAGAGAGAGATACTGACAAGCACAAACAAATGCAGGACGGAATTTTCTGACAGTTAACTTTCATTCTGTGTGTGAAATACAGGATTCATTCCCAAAACTGTGATGCCTGACATACAGTAGTGCTACAGTGACTCTAGGAAAACGCTGATGTCTCTGTAACTATGAACACTGATGCTAAATTTTGGGGTTTTTGACTCTTTTCCCCATATTAATAAGTTACATATGATGATTTTTAGTAAACCATTGTTGACAAAGACAACATGTTTTGTTTAAGCTCTCTCTGTAATGAATGCTACGCTCATTTACAACTAATTCAGTTTAATACACACCATAAAGTTAATGCCACTACCTGAATTTTTAAGAAGTTAATTTAGTTATAGACTTCAGTTGTCAGTTTAATTCAAAACGTGCGTGTATGTCAGACTCCAGTGGCGTGTCTGTGTCAGACTCCAGCGGTGAGTGTCTTACCTGTGGCATTGGGTGGACACCTGTTGAAAGCCAGTTCTCCAGAGGGAGTTCTTCTCCACAGCATGGACACTGTGTATTCTTCTGGACAGATCTCATATGGAGCTGGAACAAAACACACACACACAAACATAAATAAATATGTGTGTGTGTTTGTATAATATGTAAAATATATGTACTAGTGTAACATACCTGTGTGTTTGAATAAATATGAACATAAGCACTGTTTCCATGGAGACTAAGTTCTCAAGCACGAGAATGGAATGTGACAATAAACATGCATTACTGTGCCCTCCCCTCCATCATGAAACATACAGTGATGGTCCATCATGAAACATACAGCGATTTCTCACACAAATGATTCAGCACAAAAGCATCAAGGAACAGGCAGATAATTATGCCATCATACGGATCTCATTCCCTCTCTGCCTGTTCTCACATTACTGACTCTTGGGGCTCAAATATCTGCAGGGTTACCCGGGCAACGCTGTTCACTGCATCTGCGGACCTCGTCTCCACTGCCATCACACAGCTGCCCCGTCACTGCCTGCCCCTGACACACACGCGCTCTCCGCTGCCAGCCCCCATCACATGATTTAGAGCACCTGCTCCATGCTGCCCAGGAGTTCCACTGCCCATTGGCTGCACAGACAGACAGGCATGCAGAGAGACAGACAGATATATAGACAGAGAGACAGACATACAGATAGACATTATAAATTATAATAATAATTATCAGAAAAGAACATTTCTTCTGCTAAATAATACAGTTCAGTTCATAGAGTATTTCTTCTGGAGGGGCCGTGACCTGAAGAGAGCCAATCACAGCAGAGATCCTGAGAACACTGCTGAACTGAAAGAGGTTTATCAAGAGATCCAGTGAAAAATGCTTCAGCAACTGCAACTGTTAACTGAAGGTTATTACATTCCGGCTGTGAACATTTACACAGTGTGATTTTAAAATGCATCACTGTTTGTATGCTGTTTAAAGACAACGTTGTCATTTAGTTTAAGATCAGAATAAATTTATGTATAAATCCAGGCATTAAACACTTCTTTCTGTGACTGTAGGTGAAGCATTAACTGGGGTTAAAACAGGACAGCTGTCTGAATTGTATTCTATTTATCATCTTTTATATTTCATCTTTCTGAATCTTCATTCCTTTCAATCTCAATACTGAGACAGAAGCTGTGGTTGTGAAACATTGAGAAGTGTAGTGTGGAACATTTGAGCATTAAAATCAGGCAGTTTCTTACAGTCTTACTGCACTGCATTGTTGTACAGTGCTCACAGATGGCTCTATAAACTGAACTCCTGACAGATTTAATAAAGATTCATAATCAGATATTTGTCTCTGAGCGTGACAGTAAAACACAACTGAGACAATAATTCCTCTCACTTTGCCGGTCTTGAAACACATTTTATAAAAAAGTTTGAAAAGACTGAATTTTGGAAAGTTTCTCTCAACAGTGCTATAAATCATACGTGGGAGGGGATGTACTCACCTGTCTTCACCTGTACTGACTGTACTTTCTGATCAAAAACACTTTTACATTATCCTTTAAACTGTGTGTGTGCTAATGCAGTGTTACTCTGAAATCAATAAATAAGCTTTAAATGATATAAAGCACTGAGAGATACTGTATCTCACCTCTACAAGGCTTCATACAAAAGCATTTCATCAAAGCACCTTAATAAAAGTGTCCTTAATGTGCTCCTTAATAAAATTACACGTTGTAAGATATCAATATCTGACACAGTGCATGCATTCACACAAACTCTTTTCTTACCGATGACATGCAAACAGTCCTCATCATAAGAGTCTCACATTACATTAATGCATTTGTCAGACACCAGGTTTACAACAATTTACAAAAGCACAAAAATAGACAGCACACTTAAAGCTTAAATGATGGACAAAACTACGCTTGAGTGTTTTATGTTAAGCTATTTCAGGCTGAATTAATTGCAGATGTTGATTATTTCAGGCTGCGGTTTAAAAGAAACCCTGAACAGATCGTTTGAGGAGTTGTAATACAGCGCATACTAGCAAACACTTTAAGTGTGTAATGTACACATATTTCACATAGAAACTTTAATTATAAATATTAATGCAAGATAAAGATTTTAAAGCTTGTGCTGTGGTAATACACAATAAAACTTTTTAAGTACAGTAATGCTGTAAACTGAGTGTCTGTCACAGCTGGATGGTGTCAGAGAGGCTCCTGTGAAGCACAGAACCACCTGCGGAAAGACCACCATCATCATCATCATCACAAAGCGATGCAAACACAGAGATCTTCACCAGTTATTCAGTGCATCTGAATGACTGGTGAAGCTTTGTGCAAACACAGAGATCTTCACCAGTCTTTAAATGTGCTGTTAGAGTTTTGTGCTATTTACACTGAGCTTTGTGGATATATGAAACTTCTGAAACTACAAAAAAAACACATGAGTATAAATCTGCACTAACTCTGTAAAAAAAATATAATTACATTATGGACTCAATGTGCCATATGCCAAAAAATGTTTTAATGTTTTTTCTAATAAAGTAGATTGAGAATGTTCTCTCTAACACCTGCTGCCTGCAGCCAGTAACAGATAGCAGTTCATGAGCAGTAATGTTAAACCAATGCTAAAAACAGCCTTTCACTGTGTATTCAAGAAAGAACGCCAAAACAGAAAACCTTTTAAAACTATTAAATAACAAACACATTCCTAGAATGCTCGTAAACATAGTGGACACCTAAAATAAAAAAACTGTTACATTTACTTACCCTCATAACACATAACACACACCCCTCATATTTTCTTTATACGAGGAGTACAAGGCTGTCAGTCACTAACATTTTGTTGAATCTCTCCTTGTGTGTGCCGCAGTAGAAAGAAAGTTCTATAGGTAAAGTAAATGGAAACAGACGGGTGATGTTTGAGAGGGAAAGTCATACCTGTGCAGTCGGGGTTGGAGCACTCTCTGCTCTCTGCCCAGTGTCCTCTGCACTCAGATCCTCCGTGAGCAGCCACTGAGCACTGTCTCTTCCTGTGCTGTGTCCCATTGGTGCAGGTCACTGAGCAGTCACTCCACACGCTCCACTCCTGCCACTGTCCATCCACTGAAGAAACCTCAAAACCAGGGGCAGAGAACATGGTGCAGACAGAGAAAAAACATGTTTCCTGAGCTTGGCGGACAATAAACAGGTCAAAAACCCCATAAACATATTAAACATTTACATTTATGTTAGGGCTACTATCAGTCAGAATAACCCTGTTAACGATCCTGAAAAGGAGGAGATAACCTGCCAACTAGGCAACATAAGCCACTGAAAACTGCTCTTACACACTCTCAGTGTGTGATGCATTAAAAAACACCTCCTCTCCTCATCACACATGAACTCTCACACATGAGGTCAACAGAATATGTGCAGGGTGAGATGCCATGACAAAACACAGGTGTAAAGAGGGGCTAACTGACTTTTCATAGCAGCAGACGAACAAAGCTACCCAACAGTGTACAATCTGTTACACACCGGGCAAAGCTGGACATCTTCAGTGTATTGAAACTAAATCAGTGCTAAAGTGCCCATCATTCACGTTCAATTCACAGTGCTTATGTGATGTCACTTCAGCTGCTGTGTGGTGTGAGCCAGAGCTTCCCTCAGCATTTGGGTTTTATTGCATACTGCAATAAATATTGCACACTGGTTGAAAGCTCACAAGCATATCAGGAATAAACTAATCTGTGATGACAATGCTGCACCACTGTCAGCTGCTGCTTACAGTCACCTCAACATGAGACCAGCTTTTAATCCTTACAGACGGGAGCAAACGCTGAGGGCCTTCAGCATCACACTGCCACACAAGCACAGCCAAATGACTGGAGTGATCTTCAATTTACACCAGAACTGATTACAGTGAGAGAGTGGCCAGAAAAGTGAAAACGGGAGGTGCTGGGTTTAGAACAGAATGACTCTGAGAAGATTACACATAATGAGAATATAACACAGATGCACATATAGCGAACAGAACTTGAGCAGACTGCAGAAGTTACATCATTAAAGCAGACAGACCTGCACAGAGAGCGATGTTGCAGAGTTTGCTCTGGGTCTCGGGTCCATCACATGCTCTTCCTCCGTGCTGGGGTTGCGTGCAAATCCGAGAGCGGGTGCGATGTCCCCGTCCACAGGTAAAGGAGCACAGGCTCCATGGAGACCACTCCTCCCAAACACCATGCACTGCCAACAGAGGACAAGAGCATCACTCAGCATCACTCAAACACAACAGAGAAGCTTCTACAGCTTCTCAGTCTGTTTTTCAGCTGCTTTTCCACCAGCAAAATGAATCAAAAGAACAACAGGGAAGAAGTTCCCTGTTCCTCACACTTCATCTACCTCAATCTCAAACCACTCCAGCCTCTCAGCTCCATGCCTGATACCTGCCGCAGTCTTACTGAACTCGGCTCTCTGTGTCGCGTGCACACTTTAATCCAGTTTTCATTGTCAGACAACAGCAAATCACCCTGTAGCGCTCCTACTGTATAATGAAATGGCTTTGGCTGTAACAGGACGTCCTTTTATCTGCTGGATTTACACTGATATAGAGACATAAGATTTGCATTTCAGCTGGTGGTCTCTTCCTATATGTACAGCTAAGACAAACAATGCTAAATGCAGATAATAAAACGCAACTTTAAAATCATCTATTGTTAGGATAGCAAGACAAAAAAGCCTATCAACTTTTAAAAAAAAACCAAAGAAAAGCTTCTATATCTTTTGTGTTTGATGTCCAAGACCGTGTGTATAATTAAATCAACTAAATTTTCCTCTTCAGCTTGCCATGCTAGTAATTTAGCACATTTCTGGGTCTATGCAGTTCATGATAATATAAATACATTTTTATGTTTGACTTTGTTTTTGAAGAAAATATATTGATACTGTGTTGAGTCACCACTAGATCTCCTAAATCTGTGAAAACTGAGGCAAAAGCAGTTGAACACCACTGGACTACAGTGCAACACTTGCAATAATAGAAATACAACAGCATTTCAAAATAAAAGACCCCAGGTCTTGTTTAAGATCTGTGTGGAATTCCTTCATACATCCAGCTAAATGAATCTGAATGTTCACATTTTATAAAACACAGAGTGGGTGAGACTGATTGTAGTCCACAGTCTGTTTCTCTAATGTGCTTTCTGCTGCATTACACTGTGAGCTGATGTAAGAACTGTCTTCAGAATAAAAGCAGAGTTGTGCTGAATTAGGCTGTGGTCCAAGTCATTCAGGTCATTCTATGAAATGAGACGTTTCATTCGACTATTCACGTGTCTCCGTTTCATTCCCCTCAGCTCTGGCCTGGCTCTGGTTTATGTCAGTTAAATGCCCACAAGGTTTTAGAGATAGATTTTGCATCAAAGGAAATTCTGCACTGAACATATTAACACACATATTTAAGCATGTGCTGAGTATCTATAACTCGGTGTAAAGCACATTGATTTGGCCATAGAACAGTTTAAAACAGCTGAACTGACATTGTTAAAGCTAATGGTGTAAGTCAGTCTTCATGCCCTTTTGATTAAAATAAAAAGCCAGTTCACTTGTGAAGTGCTGTTGACTGACCTCAGTTCCAGAACATTCGGAAGGCTGATATCTCCAGTAATTAAAGGTTTTAAAAGAAAATACTAATTCTGGTTGTTTTGGGCCAAACAGGGACAGATGAGTTTTTTATCTTCTACATCATCTGCTTGCACAAGCTTACACATGTCTGACAACAAACTTCAGCAGAGATTGTGCTGCAACACATACACAAAGCTTTTCACACATGGAGAAGAGTGAACGATGAAGGAAATATGAATGAGAGAATGAAGTGAATAACAAATCTATGGCAAGAAAAATGACCAAATACATCAGCAAAATGATGGATATCATAGCAGACATAAAGGTAAATAATATCATAATACTGATCTTTAAAATGAAACATCCAACATAAAAAACAATAATTGAAAGCAATGGCAGTGAACAAAAGAAAGATTTCCGGCCCTGAGAGGTGAGGGACACAGTCTGCGGATAACACTACCTGGGCAGGGGGCAGTGTTATTACACAGCCTGGATTCTCTTAAAGGGCCGCTGCAGTGGGATCCGTAAGGTGAGACACACGTTCTTGTTCGCACCTGCGACCCCTGACCGCATGTGACTGAGCAAGAGCTCCACTGAGACCACTCCTCAGCACCAGGGTCACCTGTGGAGAAGGGTGACACCAGTTAACAGCAGTTTCACGGTCATGTGACACCTGAGGGGGTGGAGCCAGTAGGGGCAGTAAGGGTCCCACTAATTTACACAAGAGGCCACAGTTAGTTTAAAAGTGGTAAAAGTGGGCCCTGCTCACAAAGGAGCTTCGTATAGTCTGTAGATTTGATATGATCCTGCCTGAATGATATTCGGTTGTTTTGGAGATGAGAGGCCCACAATGCTTACTTGTGCTCCTGTTCAAACACACATGCCATTCTGAAGTCATTTAGAAGATCTGGACTGAGCTGCTTCTTGTGTGTTTGATTAGAGATTAAACTAAACCCTGCAGCTCTGTCCTGCAGGATCAAAATATAAAATGCTTTTGGCCCTCATGTGATATTGGTATTAGATGAAAAATGCATTCAGAAGTCTCCAGATAGAATACAATCAAAAATCTTAACAGTGATGGAGATAAACACTCCTGAATAATTCATTCATATTCAAAGCTGGATAATATCAGTTACACTGTGTAGTATTTTTAAAATACTAAGGCTTAATTTCATATTTACATTTTCATATAAAGCATGCAATCAATTTGATGAAATAAACTGAAAGAAAGAATGGCAAACAAAATTAATAGATGAAATAAATATGTACAATATGATAGATAGCTATGAAGAATTCAAGCAACATGGCTTTAGAATGAACATTTCAATGGGAGTTAGTTTTGTACTAACTACAGTTCCACAGCAGAAGAGACCTCTCCATTTACACAGAGCTTAACTCTCTTACATCTCTTTGTGTTCTGTCAGACATAATCAATTAGAATTAGAGTTTCTCAAAGGCTTCAGGAGATCACAGCAATTTTCAGTGGCATGGCTCACATTCACCTGCAAGAAGGACCTTCTATATCAATCCAACCAAAGCTCTCAAAAGTCCCATCTGATTACTGTTGAGCTGGAAGCATCACAGTTTGCAGAACTGTAATTTAATCATTGACTTTGCTGGCATAAGAAAACATGATTGCAGTTTATTTATTTTTATTTGGCTGATTATGATTTAATTGTACACCCGAAGATAAATGTTGTGCTTTTATGTCTGTGCACTGAAAACAAAACAGCTGTAATTCCCAAAGAGCAACTGCACTGAAGCGAAATCTCCTCAGACAAGGTCTGAACTTCTGACTGAACAGAGATATCTTTAAATGATAAACTCTGGAAACTGGCAGACTGGTTTAATACACTGACGGTTGGATTATTTCCACTAACTCTCCTGGAATACCCTTCACTTACGGATCTGTGACAACTGTTTGGGCAAGATTAGACTGAAAGGTGTATCTGTAATGAGATGAAACAATTATTCTCAGTCTAAGAATAAGAAACTAAATGCAGGATGACTGACATTCTGTTCAGATTTTGTACAAATGGAAATTAATAAATGAAAATTTAAAGAGACAGAAACAGACTGGAATGGAAACAAGGCTGACTAATATTAAATCTTATATTTAATCTTAAAATGATACATTTAAAAAATGTTTTACATGTATACAGTAAGCATTAGTTAAAGCATTGTTTTACACAAACTAAGACGAAACAATACTATATTTATACATGATTATGAATACAAAATTTGTCATTGTTAGTTCATGACATCAAATACATTACTCAATGTTAGACAATAGAAACGTATTGTAAAGTCTTACCCAAATCATTATTAAGCAACAAATTTATTTTCAAGTTACTACAAATCTTTTAATGTCAGGCTTTTGTATCAGGGTTACTATAGCTCGAAACAAAACTGACAAAAACTGTTTCATATTGACTGACCTGTTTGTCTCTCTCCTTGACTTCTACATAGTTCAATAATTTCTATGAAGTCTGGTTTCTATGTACTGATTTTAGTGAATCTAATCTGTGTCGTAATAAAACCAATTAAAACGTGTATTATGTCCAGAGGTGACCAGTAAATTCATTCGCCTTCATGTTGTTTTTCTCCAGATGTTAATATAGTGATGGGGGACAGAAGTAAATATAAACAAAAATGGTCACTTAAAGGTACAGTACATAATAGAGCATGCAAGTGACTTCAGATGAAAATGCAGTTTACACAGGAAAGAAAAGAAGCATAACTATTGAATTACCAGTTTGTGCCATAAATTTAGCAGCCTCATCTCGCTCCTGAAGGCTCTTTGTGTAATGTACTGATCTTGGTCGCTGACTTTTAACAGTTTGTTCTCCCATCATTCCATATTCTAGGGACAGAATAAAGGTTCATGAAAACTAGGCGTAGAGACACAATCTTGAGAAAGAAAGAGAGAGAAGAGCTTAGCACAGTTCTGACAGTATGGAGAGTCTGTTGCAATTGACAGTACATGGTTTAAAAAAAAATCAAATCACACACGGACTTTAACTTTTCATACTTGTCTTTTGTCCTTATCATTTAAGAGAAAGCAAAGAATAGAGAAGCTTTAAGAGTGGAGAGCTGGGAGTATAGTGTAGAGTGTAGAAGCAGAGCTACAGTGACACATAGAAACATGCAAAATTACATTCGATCTAGAGAAGACCCTCAATCCCCCCGCAGCCACAACTGAATAAATGAAAATGAAAGGAGAAAAGAACAACATGTAAGCTATCTGACAGCCACAGAGGAAGGGTAGGGTTGAAATCATGGACATGCTGGATTGATCCACAGTGTCTGCCACAGATCTAGGCTTTTGGAACAATTAGTTCAGAATTATGATAAAAGGTTAAATAATGTGCTGTTATATTAAAGGATAAATTCTCTTGTAAATGCTCAGTGTAAACTGTGCATTATTCATGTATGAAACAGTTGCTTTATCTTTGTGGGCTCTAGTCTTTTCATGGATAAGGCTGAACCAGATCAAACAGTAATGCCTTCATTGCTAATTAGGAATTACATCACTGATGCTGGAGAAAAATACAGTGTTACGTTTTTGGTTTTCATTCATTTCTATGCAGTGATTTCCTTCTTCAGAGAGAAACCCTGATCCTACAACAAAAAGAAACACGCCAGAATTGGAACCTAACAAAGGCAAAGTCATGGTGCAGTATCTGTACTATTTATTTGCAAGCACATACAACAGTTGGTCATATTTATTATTCTGTCTTTGACCTGTAAAGGCCCAGAATCCTCTCACTGCCCTTCTTACTGAATGCAGAAGAGGATTACCTCCCCGAACTCAGAACGTGTTAATGTAAAAGTCTGCTTTGAGCCAGTCAGAACACTCTGACACACGACATGTTTACTCCGCACTGTTTACAGAAGTCAAAGCACAGATGTGTATCTAATATGATGTCATTGGGTCAAAAGCAACTGCATGAATGTAAACGTTTGCAACAAAAACACAGACCGCATGCATTCAGAAACAAAGTCAAACCTCGTCATGTTAATGACATCACGTTTACGTGGTATGAATGTGTGAATGAAAAAGACTGCCATTGCTTGTGTGAATGGCACATTTGTGTGCGTAACTTATAGAAATATAACTTTATGATGACATCATTTACCCACATGCACATTGTGAACTCGCCTCAGAAACTGTAGTTTAGGTCTGTGGTAAATGAAAGAAACCCTTTTGGGAATACAAACACTGCATTTGTGTGGTACAAGCGGGAATTTCCCCTTGAGTTTTTGTGATTCAGAAATAGCTGATTGTCATGTTCAAAATCTGCTGAAATAAATGCTGAGATTCGAATTCTTACTGTGCTGCCTTGTGCTTAAACCATCTCTCCATCAGAAACACACTACAACCAGCTGTCTGGGTTCTAGCTCCTGCTCTGGGTTTATCCATTTTTAAAGGCCTACTGCAAAAACAAAGCAGTTCCCTGTAAAGGAACCATTTTATTTATCACAACATACAAAAGAGACGGAGTGAGT
Source organism: Chromobotia macracanthus (assembly GCA_036877525.1). Lineage (NCBI taxonomy): Eukaryota > Metazoa > Chordata > Actinopteri > Cypriniformes > Botiidae > Chromobotia > Chromobotia macracanthus. The sequence goes on along the minus strand of JAZGTH010000073.1, from coordinate 1,766,289 downwards.
CAGGCCTCATGTAAACCTGTCTGTCAACACCAGAGAGTCATTCATGCTGGAGTGTCTCACTCAGATTAAAACAGCCACACAGGAGAACAGATTTATCAACACCCTTAAATAACTTTTCAAAGCTTTGCCTCATAAATCACTTTCACTTCCTTTAAGACTGTTCACCCTCCCACTCTTTCACAAATCGCACACACTGGAAGCACCGCCTGACCTTGTTTTGTTCAAATGCTGAGAATACAGGGCTGGAGAGAAACAAACCTTCTGACTGGTTAACCAAGACTGTGTTATATAACAACCAACTGCTGTTATATAACGTTTAACGAATCGTTGTGAGATTTTCTCATTTATTAGCAGCTCTCTGTACTTCAGTTACTTACATTATATTTTCATATGACACAAGATTTCTGAAAGATTTCAGGCCACTGATGTGGGTGAGTAATGGAGCTCAGAAGCTTCTCTTTCAGAGGGGTCACAGCCTGTCCACTGTCACTGCTGGCCATCACATTTAATAATGTACAGTTAAAGCTCCACACAAACAAGAGAGCTGAAATATAATCAGAACTGCTGTGCTGTGGATTTTCACAGCAGCTCTAATAATTCTCCAGGCATCAATATCTGCAATACTGCAGTGCAGGCCAATTGCTAAGAAATAAAATAAAGCTTTAAAGCATTAAAATGAGCACTATGAATCTATCTAATGGAGTGTCACGCAGTGATCCATTATGTACAGTTTCAGTATGAATATTTCATCCAGCAAATGATAAAAACAGTAATAAAGCACATGGGCACAATTCACAAACCTTCTGTTCACATGACAAATGTGACAAATGAAGAACTTAAACCTCTGCAGACACACAGATCTTTTAGCCTGGCTGTCTGCTGCTTACAACAACATCCAAAAGTATAACCACATTTATTCTGGAGCACTCTACATAGGCAGCATCTTAGGGGGCTTCAAAAGGGTCAAAAGGGTCCACTTCACACTCAGTGGACCCTTTTGGCAGCAGCAAAGCACAGCGCTTCAGTGCTCTGATACTCAGACTGACTGACTTATTGCATAAAATTTTCCTGCACACTGCTGGTTTGAGTTAGTCACACATCACATGATTCTGTCCAGCAAGTGGCAGAATTCATCTGAGAATTCATAATTCAGGTTTCAAAGACAAGGAGAGCGAGAGAGAGATCAGGAAGATCTGAGAGCTCTGCTGTGTGAGTGTTATGTGTGTAGCGAAGTGGTTTGTATGTTCCAAAATCAGTGTCTTTTGAGTCATTTTGAATTAATTTATGTAATAATGTAAAACAGGTATTACTTCACAATATGATAGTATACACAGTTTGGGTGACACAGTAGAGATGTAAGTCTGTATGAATTTATAATGAGCTCACCCTGCAGTACCACATACAGCTACCTAGACAGTGCAGCTGCTGAGACACACACACACACACACACACACACACAGATACATGAACAGACATTCACACAAAATAAATCAGTCAGATTTACTGTATAAGAGACGGAGCTCATAAAAAGGCAACAGACTGCAGCTCTATAAGAGCTCAAACTGCTTCAGATTATATGCATTTGCCATGCTACCATTAGTCTATGCACACTTGAAGTGATTGACTTGATTTTATCCAGTTACTGATATTCACCAGTATATTACCATAACAATTAATAGGTAATTCTGATAACAGGTATTGGTTAAAATGGTGTTTACCTTAGATTAAGGTTATACTTTTTTAACAGTAGTTACAGCTTGAGTTAACAACTAGCAATTAACAATATTTATTGTATACAGCATTTATTAATGTTAATGTTATTTTATGAATAACTGTTTTTGCATTAACATTAACAAAGATCAATAAATGCAGTAAAAATATATTGTACATTTTCGGTTCATGTTATCTAATGTAATAACTGATAACTGTAAAAAAAAGGGACCTTAATAGAGTTTTATTCAGTTCAACAGAGAATCATATGAAGAGAGAAAGTTTAGCTGCTGGTTTTACATTCTTGAGATGTTCACTACAAAGTGCTAATCAGTGAGAGCACACACAAGCACAAAGAGCTGAAGAACAACATGTCTACATCAACAGCAAGTCAGTTTCTCCTCCTGTGTGCTGCAGTGACGTGACTAATCGTGTTTTAGATCTTCACCTGCTGTTTAGTATTGGATTGTTGCATTGTGTTCACACATTTATTGATGCCGAACACTGACTAAGCTCGTAAGATTAGCTTGCTAATGGCAGAGATGATAATGTGTGAGAGAAGCATAAATACGTATCTTAGGTTTGTTTCGGTTTGCATTTGTCACATAGTGCACATCAGACCTAAAGTGTAAGTGTCTGATTATTTGTAGTATTTTTTAAAGTTTTTGGTGTTGTGTGTGTGTTCATCATACTTAAAGTAACTAATAAAACATCTGTTGCAGTTTAGTTCTTTACTGTAGACCCCAGCAAAGATTTACTTGTACATAGAGTCTGTTGGATTATTCAGTCTTTATTACCTTGTGTGGATGCTACTCTTATTGGTTTACAAAGCTGCCACCTCACCACTCCTGCACACCCTATTTTCACTGTTAGTAAGTGAGATGCAGACTGGTGCATTGAGGGTAACAGTTTGTGAGTGTGTACAAATGCAACTTGCAGTTACAGAACTTCACACAGAATCAGCTGTGCACTATCTGCACCATACGAAGTGATCATGCACTGCTGCGACAACCTACCACAACTAATATCTACAGAAGAGTGATGTGTGAAAGATGAGCTGCCCGCTGAGCACAGACACTGATCTGAGATAAAGTGCTTCAGCTGAACAGTCAATAATAAAATATTTGTAACATCTTGTCATTGAAGCAGTGAAAGAACAGGAGAAAACGACTTTTTCGAAACAAATATTTGACAGGTTAACATTTATCTGCACAATTAGCAAACGTCTGATAACAAGAGTCAGTCATGCACCATGTAATGCAACAGCTTACTTAACTCACCATCGATCTACACACACATACATTTCTGATGAGTGGCCCACCCTTCATAACTCATAAAACACGTCTCCACCTTTAGATGATGTATTATTTACCGTCACATGTACAGGCATTTCACAGCAGCCACTTTCTCTGCATGTCTGCTAGCAAAACACGCTACCTGTAGATACTGTGGGGACCCCTACAGAATCACTAATGCATTTTCTCAGCACAAACAGGTTTGCTGACTGACACATCAAAGAATTTGTGCCGCCTTCTTTATTTGAGGAAATGGCTGAAGGATCCTGGCAGGAGCCTGCAGGCGATCAAACCATTTCAAACTCTTAATGTCCCTCACTGCCCAGTGCTGCAACTGTCATGTGCAAAACATGACACGCTGGTTTTTGCACTGTCAGACCATTAGATGCAGCTGTTGAAAGAGAAACAGAAGCAGAGATTGACTACAGCAGATCTGACAGAAAGCCCCTCTCGAATCGCTCTGGCATCTGGAGAACAGACGTCCGTAATGGCCACACGTGTAGCAGAGCACAATTCCTGAAGCCTGGCTGCTGAAAGCCCTATAATTCATCTCCTCACTGCAGCCCTGCAGCTTTCACTCGCATTACAGAGGAATATTCAATGCTCACTGTCTCCCATCCTGATCTAACAGACCTGAAGAACATTTCATCATGTGCATGAGGCGGCCATAAGGAAGAAGTCCAGCAACAGATCTGCTTTAGCCTGATGATAAAACTCAAGTGAAGGCAAATACACTTTAGTCCATCCATAACTGAAAGAGACACAGAAGACCTTGAGAAAACAATCCTCTCCTGACAGATGTGATGTTCAGATTATACTGATGCACCTTTATTACAGCAGACAACATCACACTGAAGGATTAAAAGGTCACCAGACATTTATCTTGTCAAGAAAATGGCTTATCACTGCTATAAACATATATTTTACTGTAACAATTTTAATGCTTTCATGAAACATTACTAATAAATAGGAGACTTGCCTCACTGAAACGTTCCTCAGTGTTTCAGAGGAGCTGAAACCTGTGCTGTACAGTATAGTACAATCTATACAGTAAAGTCACAGCAACACACCTCTCATTAATTCAACAAAAAGAATATCACCACGGGGGATTATAAAGTACATACTGCATCCTCTAACTGCAGCCTCCATCTTTGTACTGTACTGCATAAATAAGAGATAGACAGAAAATGAAGACAGGTGGGCAGACAGATTCATTTCAATGCAGATAAACACGATGATAAAAATATGTTGATACTCTTTTATGTTAAAACACACAACTATTACTTTTATTGCTTTACTTTAATTGCCATATTAAAATGTCATGAATTTGAATACAATCAGAAAAGCTCATTATTTGTGTCATTTATTTGTTTATTTAGCAAAATAGTATTTTGTAGTATTATTAGGAAATGCATCTATAGTTTTTCTAATCATATTCTACTCTGATGACCTCTATCATGGTTTGATTCATATTTACGTGGTAGAAAGAAATTAATGGCAAGTTTACGTTAGAGTTACTACCAATATTACTGCTGGAAACAACATATTCATTTTCAAACTTTATGCCAATTAAAATCAGCACCATAAAAACAACATGTTACACATGTTATTTAGATCATTACCTCCATCAGCAAACAAATAAACAACGAAACTCAAAAATTAAACAGGATGGAGAATCACTGCTGTCATTTTAAACAGAAAACAGCTTTATTCATTTTATTAAAATACAGTGCCTGCTCTGAAAGCTGTTACCACTGAAACATAATCTATAACCTCAAGAAGATAAACTGCTACAGTAAATATGAGGATGATATGGCAGAGTTTAATTGTTTCTTTTAAGGGAACCCAAAATTGTGTTTTGACACAAAAAAAATGTCCATTAATTTCTTTAATGCCAAGCAGATTTGAAATTATACTTTCAATATTATATTTGTACTGTATTTACACGAATACTGTAGATGAACATTATCATATTAGTAGAAGATTTATAAATGCCAAAGCTGATCACTGATAACTGTTCAAATTCATTAGCAATCCTGCCTAGTTCATTTAAAAAAGGTTATAGATTCACAAATAATAAATTACTGTTATAATAAGAATGTCTGAAATGGAAGCTGCACCCACAGAGCTGGCAGACAGCTCATCAGATTTCAACAGAATTTAAACAGCATTCAACTTTTCGCATTTGAGCTAATGTCACACTGCTTCCAGATATTTATTTATTTTATTACAGCGTTTTTCTTAAAGACTTTAGGAAAAACCTTGTCATTATAACAGAAAATACGCTAAGATCTAACTATGAAGATAACCCTAAAATCCAACAACAACAGCCAGAACCGTTTAAACACTGTGTTTGATCACATCCTATTGTCAGATCACATGAGGACTTGAATCAACAGATGGAAAGAATTAAGTATTTGACCAAAAGCTAAAGCACAGATACTCAACAGCGAAGTAAACACATCATTAAATCTAAGACTGACTTCTCCTCACAAGCTACTGTTACTAGGCAACCAGACTAGAGAATGTACAGGGCTGCATGAAAGGCTGATCTTATAAGAGAGGAGGATCCTGGTCAGTTCCTGGTCAGTTTGCTAAAAACATCCTGAATATGAAAGTCGGTGGAGAGGAAAGCTGAGAGATTTCTGGATGAGAGAGCTCAATGGAGTGAGGGAGAGAGGCAGTGAGTGGAATGGAGAGTAGCTGGACTGAATGGAGCAGAGAGGAGCTACAGAAGGACAGAGAATGAAAAGAGTGAGAGGCTGTGACAGTGTGGCGAGATATAATCAACCAATCAGTTTCAATGTTCAATGATCAAATTCACTAGTATTTGTGTCAATAGTGAATATGTTGATATTGTGTTACATTATCTACCCAGATGTACTTGTGCTAGAACTATGTGCTAGAACTCAATAATCCTGTCATTACTTTATTCTCCTGTTTGATTTTCCCCTCTTTTAAGAGCCACTGTGCATGCTTGAATGAACAGATTTAAAATGTGGAGCTAAAAATGTCACACATGCATGTATAAATACATGTGCTGCAGTATGTCAGGATGGTTTTTGCTGAAGAGAAGGAGATACCTGACAGTTCCACCAACAGAAACACTGACACATGATCACCCACATGAAACATCATCTGAATTCTGCAGTCATCCAGCACAGATTCTGCAGGAATTCTCACTGTGCAGACATTCTGACAGGGTTCAAGTTCAAGTTTATTCCTATAGCACTTTTCACAACAGCACATTGTTACAAAGCGGCTGTACAAATGAAAAATAGCCAAAGATATTTCATAATGAAATAAAATGAAGATGTTTGTGAGTGTAAGGCCTGCATTGGCTTGTAGCATGAGAGAAGGTAAGTTAAGTACATAGTTAACCTGTTTAAGGCTTTATAAATTAAGCAGTAGAATTTTATAAATAACAGAATTTACAAGGTTACCAGTGTAGAGATGACAAAATTGGGGTTATATGATCATATTTCTTGGACCTGGTAAGAACTCTAGCTACTGGGTTTTGACTAACTTTAGCCTGTTTATTAAGAAAGCTGGACAGCCACCTAGAAGTGCGTTACAATAGTCCAGTCTGGAGGTCATAAAAGCATGGACCAGCTTTTCTGCATCAGAAATAGTTAAGATGTTAGCAATGTTTCTAAGGTGGAAAAAGGCACTTTTTGTAATGTAAGCCACATGATTTTTAAAAGACAAGTTATTATCTAATATAACGGCCAAGTCTTTAACAGTCTTGGATGAGGTGACATTACATCCTTCTAGTTGGAAACTATAATCAGAGGGCTTCTGTTTACTTAACACTCTGAGAAACCTTCAAAACACCTGAAGCTGAAATGTGACAGAAGCTCTAGAAGACATTTCAGACATTGCAACATATCAGTTGAGTGGCATGAAATGTCTTGAGATGGTTGTAAATGGTTACAACCATCTCAAGACATTTCATGCCACTCAACTGATACAAAACCTTTTACTATCTGTGTTCTCAGAGTACAAACAATTCAGTCGGCTCTCAGTAACATAGCTGTTTCAGCAAAATTATATACACTTTAAAGGATTAAACAGTATAGTTATACATATATTTTTGTGAAACTGCTATATTAATAAAATGGATGTGTAAACAGAAAACAGTCTAAATATCTGGAAAAATAACATTAACTAAAAGATTTTCTGTTCATTCAAAGCTAAACATGTCCACTGGTTATGCAAGTATGAAATGTGCTAATGTACCTCTTTATAAAAACATCTACAGAAAGATTTTTGATCTGTTTACAGTCTCAGCAAACACTCTGATGGGTGGTGGAAAATAAATAATTTAAAGCTATGGCAGCACAATGGACAGAAAACTATTTCTAAATACACTATTTGCATTTAATCTAGAGTAATACAGTAATGTAGTAACATACAGTTAAATATGAACACTTTAAGCATAGTTTAAACATAACATGTCAAGCCAGGTTTGTTTGGAATATAAATGGGTAGTGCTGTGTGTGTGATTGCAAGAGTAACTACTGATTATTATTGCTGTTACATTTCATGTCCATTCTCATTACAGATGTCTCTAGAAATGATGTTTAAACTCTTCACAAACCTTTTTTGTGATATTTGTCATGACATAAAAAAGGCTATGATTTGGATGAGCAGCCTATTGTATGATTTTGATAAAAACACTTACCCAGTACTGATGGAGTTTAAGGGTAAAAGTGTGACACACAGATGTTGTCTGGGCTCATTCTTTAGGCACAGCTGCTTCAGACTGTTCACACTGGTCAAATATATTTGGACAATTTTAGGCAGCGTCACAGATTCTCAGTAAGATTCTTTATTTTTTCACACCTGAGACATTTCTCTAGCTCTTTGTGTTTCTCTGCTAATAAAAGCATAAGCTTTCATAGCCCATGATTAACTTTACAGGCTCTGAAATACAAATGCTTTCCTATCTTTAAAGTTCACCTCATGAAATTAGTTACCTGCCAAGGGTTTTTTTTCAAGTCACTGTAAAAGTACTAGTAGAGAATATTAAAATAGGCAGTATTAATTTTACCACAGAGTTCTTACTGTATGTCCATAATGTCATATTGTTTAGCAGAAGTCATGTATGTTTACTGTACCTATGGTTTACTATAAGAGGCACACAAAGCAGAAGGTGCTGCCAGTATCAGTTGTCTTGTAGGGCAGAAACGTGCCTTTCATCTCTGCATGTGCCATGATGTAGAGTCCATTATTTGTAAGAATAAACAAACCCAACAAGTTATGAGCTGCGCAATTCAGCAAGGCATAAAATGCAACTAAACATCAGGGTATTGTGCATAAAGCCCCAGAATTTACTATTACACAAAGACAATTAAATAATCGTCTGAAATGCAATAAAGCATTTGTTTCATTAGCTGCTGATGTCCTGTCTGGCTCAGTACAAGAAAAAATTTAGCTTACAAATGTGCTAAAACAGCCAGTTAAAACAGCTCCACAGATAAAGCTATCTGTTCTGACACAAGTTATTAAGCTAGTGCAGAAATACTGAACTGGTTAACCGCAGCACTGTTGGTTATGGACTATTACTAGCAGACTGAAAAGCAGGTCTCATTTGTGTATGTGAAATACAGAACACGGGTCATTTACACACACAGAACATGTTCCTGGAAAAACACTTCAATCAACCAATTTTAAGCTAGCCTTTAAAACTGGTTACATGGTGCTCTTTTATATCTCTTATTTTATTGCATCTCTACATGGATTATCTACAGTATTGTCAGTAGAAGATGACAATATGAATTTTAGACTAGAATAACTTTGTCTCGGCCACTTTAAATGCTGACAGGAAATGGAAGACGCAGGTTGTTCGCTGGAAACCTTTTTGTCTCTTTTAAAGCAGATAAACTTTGGTGGCACTCTCCACTTTCTCACCCGCATTGTTCTAATTAAACTTGCAGAATATCAAGTTTAGACCAAGGAGCCAGTCACACAGTTATCTGAAAGACTTCACATTTGTTTCCTAAACAGAGAGAGAAAAGGGACAAATGCTTTTTGAGGATGTTTTGTTTTTATTAAAAACCCATTCTAGGTTTGTGGCTAGCAGAAAGACTGTGACTTATGTCCTATGTGCTTTATTTTCATGATCAAATAAAAAGGGAGACAGTACAAGCCACAATCGAGTGTTCTGAAGACACTCCACCAGAGGCTGTTCTGTCCTTACATTTCTGCACCAGCACACACAATTGAACAGTGTGAGGTTTTGGGAAACATGTTTGAAAACTATCATTATTTATGAAATTCTTCTGGATAATGTCCACACTGCTGCTCTTAAAATAACTCATATAAGAAACCAGGTACACAAATGCTCTGGATTCTGTGTCTGTGAAAAGCTCTCAGTGTTACCACCAACGTCTGCTGTGGTCTGAGATAAATGCGCACCAGTAAGGGGGAATTCTCTCCCGCGTCACTGCAGGCCAGCTGTCAGAGAAAATCCAGCTAAAGGCGTCTGTCCATTGGGCAGTCATAAGGCATGCAGAATCCAGGAGGAGGAAGATGAACTGGAGGGTGTATCACACATATGCTGACCCTGGGGGTGAGACATGAGACATGACAAACACATAACCACACACTTCAGCACACACACACATAGAGACACAAACACACACACAGCAGATCTCTCTCACTATCTGTTTTCTTCCTGTAATTTGTCAGTGTTAATCAGAGAAGAAAGCTGCAGTCATTGCAGCTCAGTGTTGAAGCAACATGCTGATGACAGCGCAGTCGTCCTCAGCGCGCTGATGGCATGAAGCATGCAGTGATGTGAACTCAACTGCTTGAGGAGCATCTGATCTGCACCAAAGCTGCTGTCTTATGAGAAACACCCATAAAAAACTAAAATCTCCTTCAGTTACATCTAAACTATAGTATTATGTTTATTAGAACAGCCTCTTGAAATCTGCACCATAGAAACACAAATACACTTTTCTGAAATACGCTCTGACCTAAGCTTGAAACTATAAACTATAATATTCTAAATAATACTAGGTTATTTACAAAATGACAAGAAAACGAACAGGACGTAAGCAATCATGCATCAAATGTGTTTGGAAGAATGAACTAAATAAACCGATACTATTTTTCTACAAGGTTTTCTTGGTTGTTTGTTGACTCACAGGTTTACTGAACATTGGGATGAGGCATTACATGTACCTGCTATAGTTAAAGAGACTCTCTGCTTCAGAAGTGATGCAGATCTGATCCAGATCATGACAAAACTCAAGCAGACAGAGTGCAGTGTGTGTGTGTGTAAACAGGCTGATTACTAAGATCACACTCTTTCTTGCCATCATCCCCCTGTGAAAAATCACAGAAGCACATATCAGTTCCACTGCTCAAATTCATGGAAAGAATTAAAGACTCTGTTCTCTGACAAGACTCTGACAAGTAAAGAATTTAGACTCTGTTCCAAAACCTAGTAAGCTGTTTTAATGTCTACTGTCTACATAGGAAGCATACTTCTAAGGCAGCATATACAATGGATCTTTCGTATATTTTGTTTTAAAACAGTCTACATGCGCACAAACTCTGTTAATAGTAAATCAGGCACAGGCTCAGCCTTCACTACTCATTCTCGCATTACCACGTTCCTGTGCAACACAATAATTTAACAGGCACAAACATGTAATACACTGACAGTATTTTTGGGTAAGACTATTACAAACAACATTTCTCATTGTACAACAGTGAATGTACAGACAACAGTATTAATGTCTAAGAGACATCACCGCCAACAACTTCTGCAAATGCTTAAAATGAGATAATACACACATGCAGAAACTTTTTTTATTTACCTGATGGTCATACAGACCATCTTTTTATCTCACATAAAGCTGCAGTTAAAAGCAAAAGCTATCTTCCTCGATTACCTCTGAGGTTCAAACACACGACAAACTCTACACAACAAACTCTACACACAACAAATTCTACACATCTCTACACTAAACTCTAAACTCTACACTCCTACTCTTGTTCCTTCAACAGACCGCTATAATTTTGCTGATTGTTGCTTTTCTTAATAAACCTATTTTAATGAAAGTGAAGTGAAAGTGACATATTTGTCAGATATGGTAACCCATACCCGAAATGTGACCTCTGCATTTAACCATCACTGGTGAGGAGTGAACACATACTGCAAATCGTGAACTCACACACACCCGGAGCAGTGGGCAGCACACTACTGCACCCGGGGAGCAATTGGGGGTTAGGTTCCTTGCTCAAGGGCACTTCAGTTGCTACCTGCCAGCGCTGGAATGATTAGTAATGATGACTATTACTAATCAAATCGATTTTTTTAACTCAATAAGAAGTTAATAAATGCCTCCACAGAACACAGGAAGTCATTCTGGTTTTGAGTAAATGATAAGAGAATTTTCATTTTGGGGTAAATAATCACTTTTAATCACCCTGAAGTCTTTTTTTGGAGAAAACTGATTTTGGGGAAACCGTCTCCAGCTTCCTGTCATCTAACAGAGACAGAGGGCAGTGGAAGAATAGCTGCTCAGCCAGGATGCTGCTATTGATTCTTTATGGGAGACAATGTCCTGAGTGCCTCTGATTTCTCTGTCACATCCCATTATGGAGCACATGGGTGTGCTCCTCTGTGATACAGCATGAGCTGTCAGAGCTTAGTACTGAGGGAATGTATTCAGTTCTTCACAGTTGCAGTTATTTTCTCATGAACTTGATTTAGCCATCTGAGTGAACTTCAGAAAGCAACACTGAAATGCTGTAATCAAGTTACTCAGTGTAAATATGTTTTAGTCATTTCACCCTGGTCTGGACATTCTGCCACTCAAGATAAGGAAATATAGATATTAAGAAAAATATCCACACCAACAGAATATTTCATGTTTCATATTTCAATATATCACGCTACTAAAAGTTAAAATTATCAAATTATTACAAGATATGTAATCCAAACACTGGCTGATTTCAACTTTTGTAATTAAACATAATCAGCCCTTAAACATCCACACCAGAGCGTGTACATTCAAGCACCCTGAAAAATAAGGTTTAAACCATGCAAAGAATTCCTGCATCAGAACCATTCCACCATTTACATTTTTAGAGCAGAATAAGAAATGAGAAATTACCTGACAGAAATCAAAAATCCTGTGATTGTGAAGGCAAGAAAAGAGTGCTTATGTGTTGGGTGGAAATGAGGTTAACATTAGATAGCATAATCACTTGGAAGAAAATAGAAATTATTATTTCCTTTACAAATTATGCATAACAGAATAACCAAAAGGCTTAAATACGTAAAATAAGACCAAGGTCAGTGTGTGTAGAGTTAGGTTAGATATTAATTGGTTGTTTTTCCCTAGTGGGAACAGTTTTTTGAGAATTATTTAATTCATCCTGTAAGGTTGTTTTCACTACAGTGGTTCAAGTTGTACGAATGCCAAAATGACTAGAAAAATGTGAACAGTAGGATGGTTTAAAACTGTATTTTCTGTCAGTTTTCACCCTTCTGCTGCTTATACCAACAATGGAAATAAGCGCAGTTAGGGTTAAGTGCACTTAATAGCTGTTATAAATTATAAATATATATATATAACTGCTTTTATCTGGAAAACTGCAATAAAACATGCAGTTCTGTTGAGTCTCTCATCTTGCTGCAACAGGTGCAACAGGATCTTTAATTGTAACCATTTTTATCCTTAAAATAATCTCCTATGATCTGCCTATTATTTTCATGAGAAAATATTTACCAGTGTCCATTTCATCTCCTAAAACACAGTACAGGAGCTCTGCCCTGCCTGGACTCACAGCAAGAGACTGATTTCAAGTAACCTCTCAACATGACTTCCAGCTGTGTTCAAACTCTCATGATGGTCTAAAGAGTTCTACATTCTATACAGTAACTTCTGTTCAATTATTATTGCACTTCAGACAGCAAGCTGAAGTGCAATAATAATTTTTTAGTTGAAGGTAAATCTGTGAATATGTAAGTTTTTATTAAATGACTGACAGCCTAGATAAAGAGATTTAAATGATTTAAATATAGACTTTAAACATGAGAGGTACATACACTCACTGGTCACTTTATTAGGTACACCTTGCTAGAACCGGGTTGGACCCCCATTTGCCTTCAGAAATGCCTAAATTCTTCGTGGCATAGATTCAACAAAGTGTTGGAAACATTCCTCAGAGATTTTGGTCCATATTGACATGATAGCATCACTGCAGATTTGTTGGCTGCACATCCATGATGCAAATCTCCCGTTCCACCACATCTCAAAGGTGCTCTATTGGACTGAGATCTGGTGACTGTGGAGGCCATTTGAGTAAAGTGAACTCATTGCCATGTTCAAGAAACCAGTCTGAGATGATTTGAGCTTTGTGACATGGTGCATTATCCTGCTGGAAGAATATAGGTACACTGTAGTCATAAAGGAATGGACATGATCAGCAACAATACTCAGGTAGGCTGTGGCATTTAAACAATGCTCAATTGGTACTAAGGGGCCCAAAGTGTCCCAAAAAATACCATCTGAATGTCGCAGCAGAAATCAAAACTTATCAGACCAGGCAACTTCTTTTCCAAGCCTGTGCCAATTGTAGCCTCTGTTTCCTGTTTTTAGCTGACAGGAGTGGCACCCACTGTGGTCTTCTGCTGCTGTAGCCAGCCTGTCTGGCACCAACAACCATTCCACATTCAAAGTCACTTAAATCCCCTTTCTTCCCAATTCTGATGCTTGGTTTGAACTTCAGCAAGTCATCTGCACCACATCTAGTCGCCTAAATGCATTGAGTTGCTGCCATGTGATTGGCAATTTGTATTACCAAGCAATTGAACAGGTGTACCTAATAAAATGGCCGGTGAGTATACATCACAAACCTGTCATAAAATAACAAGACAAGGGAACTCATTAAAATAACATGATATTTTTAGACATGTATTATATTTTGTACAGTTGCAGTTTACTGATGTCTTTATCGGCCCTGTAATAACCTCAGGTAAAGATAACAATGTGAGAACGGCGCATTTTTGCTTTATAAAGAGACAAAAAACAATGCAATAGTTTAGCAATCATATTTCATCAGAGGAAGTGTTGAACTTTAAGCGAGAAGTTTATCTGCTTTCCATAACTTCTCTGTTTCCCATCAGAAAGCAGCCAGCTGATGTTGCCATTATCATGACAAAGTGTCTGAAGCAGCCACGAGTTAAGAGCTTATTAAGAGCCACTCACATTAAATCTGAATGAAATGTATGTTAGACTGACTCGAGACAGACATTATTGTGAATCTTCTAAATAACTTTGTGTTTTACCAGACTTTAAAAAAATACAAGAACCAAATCTACTCTCTGAGCCTCGAAGATAAATCTGAGCTACTCCACGAATATGATGCTCTGTGCCAAACAGAGGCAGAAGATTCTCCCAAGAGATACAGGGGAACTAATGTATCAGCAGTAACGTGACATGCTCTTTATTTCTCATTCAGATAAATAGAGATGAATATTATTAATATAAAATGAATATTAATCGAGAATTTATCTCACTTTAATAACCTGGATTTAATGTCTGCCATGCTGGGAACCCCAAAAATCCAAGTAATTGAAAAGCATTACATTTTGCTCCGCCCACTTCCTTGTCAAAGTTGGAATGTCAGTGCCAACACAATTCTTCATGTACTGACAACAAGGAAGTTCAAGTAATCTTCTGTGAGGAAAAGCAGCAATATTTCCACGCTATTGTGTTTAAAGCTCAGTGACTTCATCATAATTTCTCTGACATATTAGCAATTTTAAATGATAATGAAGCAATTTGTTACAAATGAGTGATTTTACATCCTGCACCGTATATTTAGCTGAAATCCACCTAATACTGCTCAAGTGCATGTAATGTACACAGCATAATTATCCTTGATGCAAGTCTAATGTTTTTACACTTAAAAATCCATTTATCCTCTGTGAGGCAGCACTCAAACACTGGTGTTATCATAACATATAATCAAGCGCGTGTTTTTACAGGCTAGTTTCCTGTCATCCTGCACTGCACAATGACCCAGAAAGAACAATCCTCTCTACACCCTATTCAAAGGCCATGCATACAGCAGGTGTGAGGGATATCAAAGACAGCCATTGATTTGGGTGCTCTTGCACAGAGCTTTTCTTATTTTGTTGGAATTGTTTGAAGATGTCCATCATCCTGGAGAGCAGCAGCTACATTCTGTGTGTTCTTTTAAATCTGCGACCACTAAAGCCCCTCTCTAAATAGAAGCTTTCAGTGTAATCTTCAGAAAAAAATAAGCTGGGCATCTAAACATGCTGCTAGTTGACGTGTGGAAAGTTGCATAGCTGCTTCATTACTGAAGTGTTACTTTTTAATAGCAAAGTTACAGTTTGAACATCTGCTTTATGGAGAAAAGATACAGAGTCCATGTCAAAACAGCTACACAATAACTGACCAAAAGAAGTAATAACTTGAAATTTATTGTAAGCTTGATTCACGTTTGAAACATCACACCGCCTGCAGCTTTAAGATGATGAACATGACACTGTCTGGAATAGAATGTGAAGTTCATTTGAATGAGGGATGGAAAACTAGAGCCCTACTGAACACTCCTGAACCCTGATCATTCCTGAGCACTGATCATTCCCAATCACTGTGTTACACTTGATCAGGAAAACTGACACTTTCTCCCAAGAGGGTTATTATTTTCAGCTTGTCTAAAAACAGTTATTCCCTCTCTCTTTCTCCACCTCATTATTCATGACTTTTGACTCGCTGTGCTGGGACAGATTGTCATTTGTCTGTTCCTGGCCAAGGCTTTTGCTGGCAGCTGATTGGTGTGTGACAGGACCCCTTTCCCTGAAAGAGGCTGACAGCAGTTAACAATTACATTTAGGCCAAAAGATCAAGTATGTTACCCGGTGTTTAAACCAGGTAAAATTATCTGTCTGCAATTTTTTTTCAAATATGTAAAAACGATTATGCTTCTCAGTACAGCATCTTCAATAAGTGGAAATTCAAATGACAAATTGTATTTCATTGACATTTGAATACACAAAGCACTCTTTATTTTTCCTTGATTTAGCTCTTTGATATTCAAAAAGTTAAACACATTCATTTCCAGTTTCCACTAATGAACAGCAGAACCATAATAAATATAAAATACAATAAATGTACATTGCATATATTACCCCGGTAAATTACCTGCCAAAACAAAAATAAAATAAAATTAAATAAAATAAAAATGCGTTTTGTTTTTTGGTACATTAATATATCCCATAAATCT